>NDFZ01005432.1:606710-622582 GCA_002192655.3 Mamestra configurata | reverse complement strand
AGTTTTAAATTTTCTTTCATTTAGTTCTAATATGTCAGAAGGTATTTTGTTGTAACATTTAACACAATACCCCATGAAAGAAGTGTGGACTTTAGCTAATCTAAAAAATGGTTGATCTAATTTGTCTTTATTTCTAGTATTAAAATTATGTCTATCACTAATTTTACTAAAAAGATGTCGATTTTTCCGCACATACATAATATTTTCATAAATGAATTGGCAAGGGACTGTCATAATATTAATCTTTTTAAAAAGTTCCCTAAGAGAATCACGGCGACGCAGATTATAAAGGGCTCTGACAGCTCTCTTTTGTAAAATAAATATGGATTAAATGTCAGCAGCCCGACCCCACAGCAAAATACCGTACGACATAATGATGTGAAAGTAACAAACGTGCACATCCACCGCCGGCTCTGCACAATAGATAAATAACGCCACGTGAAACTTCAACTGTATACTATTTTATTGTAAACTGATGTATGGTCGGTATTTTTGTATCCACAGCGCAAAATAGACTTACGAATAGAGTAACGTGTTTTTGTTAAATTTGAATATTTTTGTGTAAAAACGTGTTGAAACTGAAAGCAGAAATATTTAGACTTGAAATATTAGCTGTAGACTTCATTGATGTGTGTTTTACTTATTTTTGTTGCGTAGGTCAAAGATCACGTCTTAAGTGCTCCTAAACAAATCAGATCACTGATAACAGTCTAAAAATTACAAAAGAACTGTAGGAAGTACTATTAATAAAAACGAATCCCTATAAGAGTGGGGGATCATAACACAAAGAAAAAGAACAATGAATATGTTTATCAAACGGTGTAAGCCCTTCATCACTGAACCGGCTGCCAAAAAAGAAACACTACAACCCGAGAACCTTCAGTACAACAAGAGTATTTTTAACACAACAAAAAAGAAACATTTCTTTTGTTCCTCATGAATTGCTAAAACCATAATCCTTCTTCGAGATTCTGTGTAAAAAATGGCCTTTTAACGTTCTTAAGATGCAAATAAGATACGAAACGTCAGCTTCTATTGTGTTGATTTGTATAGCAGATGGTACTTCAACCTACTTCCGACAGTTGCTGCCAGGAAGGAGTTTGAAGCACCTTGTCCAATATACATTAAAATTAAATGAGGCGTTTCTCTTAGGCCCACTTAAAACACATCGCGAGCGGCGGCTCTATTTTAAGAGCTGCATTTCCACGTTTACTATATTCTAAGTATGCAGTGTCAAAACGGCTGTGAACGTAATCATAATAGGTGAGGACGGAGGAGGCAAGCTGTTCCTGAAATACATATACGAAGATAAAATTTGAGTCGGCAGTTAAGCTAGCCGGCGTCTTTAATTAAATAATAATGTGTGCCCAGCAATAAGAATGTTGGTATTTGTGGAGGTATTTGTTCTTTCTACTCTAAGGGGAATCTTGAAAAATTCTAAAATTAATTGTCTGTAGGCGCTACAACCCAGTGCACAAGTACCAATTAGAGCCTGCTATTGCTTGCAGTAATCACCAATTTTTTTTGGGAAAGACAACTTATAAACAAAGTTATTCGTAACACTCATTTCGAATGAAAAATAACCTTAAGCAATCGACAATTCGCGCTCCGTTATCGTGTTTTAAACCATTCCACTCTCAACTAAAGTGAAAGTCGTTTTAACGATGTAGGTACGACACTTTAAGCTTCCATTTAAAATCACGTTAATCTGTTTAAGGCGACATCACTCGCTTTGCTCGCATTGTCTGACTTTACGCAGTGTTCTCCTGATTTTGTTCAGAATGGCGGAGAATGGGCTCGCGTCCGCTTGTCGTTCTGTATCTACTCCAAGGCGCGCTTCCAAAACTTTGTAGGTATTTACACTGGCAATCTGCCAGAACCGACTCCACTTCTCCGGCAATCACAACTTAACATGAAATTTCAATTTTTATGCTGGTTAGCACTCGAGAAAAAAGATCCTCGCTTTAATTTTGTGCGTCAGAAAACATGTAAGTGATGTGAGGAGCGTGTTCTGTACGTTAGTTTTTCGTTATTTTTAATGAATGGGATATAGGTTTTTTGTCCTTTTTTTTACTCTGTCTGACTATGAAACGAAAATGTGGAGCGTGATTTTTATTCTATTTTGCGAACCGAATGGAGATTTTTTTCTTCTTCATGTCTGTGATCTTATGTTGTACAAAAAGCATTATTCATGTAGGTTCAGCTTAGGTTGCTTTAATTTTTGACTAAACGCGTGTGTCTGAAACCTTTACGTATTTCACATTAACTATGCTAACGTACCAGACTATAGATATGATTCATCAAACTAGATTCAACATGAGCGAATCACGACGATTGGGTTTTGTCACGAACTCACGAGAACGACACACATGGAGGTGACGAGGTTAACGGAGCGCCATACAAATGACGTTAGTCGTGACCATCTCGCCCGTGACATATCGGAAATATAACGAGAAATTTCCTCGATGGTGAACTACTATTTGATTTAAGGTGAATAGGCAAAATGCATTGATGAGATGATGCAATTGATGGGTGAGGAGCTAGCATAGCAGAATGCGCCTTTTATCTTTAAGAACCATTGCTCTGGCCACTTTCTTACAGATAAAAGTTATCTACATATGATAATTAACAATTTCACAGTTGCGGTACCTAATCTTCGAATTGAAAAGCGTCATAGCGGTTTTCAGATGGCGTGTCACAGACAATTCATTGAAAAGAAAATACCTTTGCCCAAAAAAACGTTTAAAAGTGGTTTCAGCTAACACCATTTACCTGATGACCTTTCGATCTATACATATGTACATATAATGCTATCAAAGGTCTGAAATAAATTTAGGAGATTACCAACTTTTAGCATAACGAAAATAGCGTACTTAGAAGATTCCTTTTACCCGATTTCAAAAAAAGGAGGAGGTTCTCAATTCAGTTGTATTTTTTAAATGTTTTTTACCGCATAACTCCGTTATTTATGAATTAAAGCAGAACAGTTAATATATATTATCTCCATATTTACTTGCTGTGGTAGGAGACCGGGTTTTTGATTTACTTCGGTGTGACATTATTGATAATTAGGTCACAAAAACTTGTATTAAAAATCCTTTCAACTAACTATTATAAATGCTTTGTTACGTTTTCACGCCTAAATCGCTGAACGGATTCTAATGAGTTTTGGTACAGAGATATGTGGAATAAAAACGGGTACCTATAAACTACTTTTTTGCAAAAATAATAATTTGAAGGAGGAGAAATGGACGGAGGGAACACAAATGAAGCGGGCAAGCTACATTTTAATCTTTATAAACCAAAACAACCACCGGCTCAACGCGAGCTAGTATTCATCATCATCTGCCTAGCCTTTTCCAAACTATAGTGGGGCTTCCAGTCAAACCGGATTCAGCTGAATAACAGTATTTTACCTGGAGCTGCTGTCTCCAGACCTCCACAACCCATTAACTGTGTAACACGGTACTCCTTGGCAAGACTGGCGTCAGATTTTCTGACTTCTGACTATCAGTAATGACTGCCAAAGATCTACAAATAATGACGGCCGGGACCAACGGATTAACGTGCTTTTCGAGGCACGGAGGAGTCTCGGTATGTTAATATCCACAGACCAACCTCGGCAAGCTTTCTTAACCTTGAAGATGGACCCGAGCGGCTGTTATTATTTAGCCACGGGCTCTTCGAGCCAATATTAATATACAAAAATACCCATCGACTTTCGCTGTTGACATCCATATTTTTGGCATAACCCAATAGTTTTTGACGCAGCCATGTTCCGTCGTGCAGAAAACTTATGAATATAAAGCTGCTTACAAAGCTTCACGTATCAAGGACACGGCCGGAAATCATTCTGTTCAGGAAGGGACATGCCATTATGAGGTCTCAAGTTCAATGGCCGGCTAAGCACTGGCATTTGGCAATGGTTGTGTCAAAGACCATTTCAGAGGCGATAATTAGGTTGTGAGTGATTTTAGACAACTTTTATTTTGGCGGTTCTCTTGATGTTGGTCCAAGACGACAACAGACATCTGCAAAAAACAAGTTTAGTGTCACAGACAAAGTTGAAGTAGGTAATTTATATTGTGGCCATATCATAGAATTGGCCATTTTAAGATGTTGCCGAAATTTCATGAAATGGTTCTATTTCATGAAATGGCCAGCAAAAACTGATAATATCGTTTAAACGTCAACGTTTGATGATATATGAATCCACGTTTGGCCAATCATGAAATGCCTGGCCACATCATGAAATGACAACTTTAAACGTAACTTAGACGTCGCTCCACGGGGCTCCAATTTCTGCCTGCAGGGTTTAAAAGAACCTAACGGTTATTGATTTTAGTCAATATATATGGAATCAATCAATCAATAGGTACGATGGATAATGTAACTATTTTACAATACGATCACTAATGTTTGACCATATCATGAAGTAGCCGTGTGCATGAAGTAGCTTTTGATATCGACAAACGCTGACTTATTCATTGATCTGGCCAGACCATGTCATGATGTGGGCAGCGAGTATTTTCCATTTCATGAAATGGTTTTGAAGTTTTGATACAAAAACTGTCTCAATAGGCCGCCTTCTTGCCTTACTGGGACCCAGGTCTACTAATGTAATTGTGCAAGAAAAGCCAAGCATTGCCAACAATATCTCTATCTCTCTCTATAATTCTACTATCTACTATAATTTTCAACTTCACAGTTTCGGTATCTAATCTCCGAATTGAGAAGCGTCATAGCAGTTTTCAGATGGCGTGTCACAGAAAATTCATTAAAAAAATAAAATTCCGAAAAACGTCTAAAAGTGGTAGTTTTCCGACAATAATTACAGCTAACACCTTTTACCTAATGACCTTCATATCTATACATATATAACATAATACCTATATACACACACACACACACACACATATACATATAACACTATCAAGAGTCTGTAATAAATTTAGGAGATACTTAACCAACTTTTAGCATAACGAAAATAGCGTACTTAGAAGATGCCTTTTTAACCGATTTCAAAAAAAGGAGGAGGTTCTCAATTCTGTTGTATTTTTTAAAATGTTTTTTACCTCATAACTCCGTCATTTATGAATTGATTTGAAAATTATTTTATGTGAAAGGAGATCCTTTGCGATTGGTCCCATAGAAATTGTGTCAAAATCGGTTCAGTAGTTTAGTTTTTAAATCAAAATAGCGGAAAAAAATAAACGAAATTGCGTATTTTGCTTTTTTGTGACTTTCCTGTGGTATTGTTAGATTACTAGTTGTAATCTAAAAAAAGCAAAAGTGAAAAATCTAAATAAGTTTTTGCAAAAATATAACTTTAATTTTGGAAGTCGGTCTCTCTGGTTGTTGTGTTTTTATTTGGAAGTCGGTTGATTTTTTTGTAAATAGTTATTTGAAGAGATTTTCTCCACTTCACTCGCCTCAATCACCCGGCAGAGAAAAAATCCTTGATTATCTTATTAATTCAAAAATTACAATTTAACTGAGTCAAAGTTGACTCGAATGAAGGAAATAATGGTTAGCCCCCATTACCTATGAAAACAAAAGTGGTCACCGTAGTATATGCTGCGTGGCACAGAATGATGTTGGTTCCAGCCAAGTCACACAGTCGCGCCTATCAAACACGATATCACTCTAGCTCACTGTAGACTTACTTCCATATCGATCGATGGGCCCTGAAGTTGACCAATACATGCTTCGTCTATATTATTTAGGCCTAACTACTCAAGCTCCATATTAATCCGTTTACTGAAAGTTATAATTACCATTATTAGTGAATCAATAACGGAACATAATTGGTGTTATTTTCTGAAGCGTAATAAACTTAACAGCTACGTATTATTATGGCTAATCCTTCCGCAATAGTTTGAAAGGAATTACTTACTGTGTCTATAGACCTGCTTTATCGTAGATATCTGTGCCAAATCAAAGGTATTACTTCCCAATGTATTAGGTTTTTCTACTTCTTTTTGGTTTTCTCGTCCCGCCATAATTTATATGCTTTGTCGCCTGAGAATAAATAAAAATAACTGTGTTTTTGTTGATCTTCTTGCATAATCTTTCAACAACTAGATTTTTGTGAACTTTTTCTTAATCTTTCAACCACCAAATAAATTGTTAATTTTGGTTAACTAAAACTGTTTTTTTTTATCGTAGGTAGGTATTACCAACGGTAAAAAAAAACATGATTGCTGTAATAATCCGAAGCCTAGTAATTATAAAAAAACACACCAGATGTGTCATTGTTTAAAGAAATATAAGTCTATTGCTTTTCTTTGCAACCCCGATTTAGGCCCTTCAAGGAAAGTTTTTTAACAGAAAAAGTCAATTAAACTTCCCCACGACCTTTAAACTGACTATAAATGAACTCAAGGCCACGTACCTTCAATTTGCTTACGTTGGTAGAATAATATTAGTACAACATAAATATTTTAGGTAATTAAGTATTCATCAAACTTTAGAACTACCCAATAGGGAGTAGGTGCTGAAACATAGGAAAGTTAATAACTATTCTGTCTTAAGAATAAAGTTGATCATGGCTTAGCCCAAAGGCGACTGGTATTGTTAATCCATATTCAAAGTCAAAGGTAATAAAAAAAGGCTAAGAAAATGTCAGCGACATCGCGCTAGACCCTGGCAAAGATAGCGACACAAGCTTGACGCATGATTTTTTTTATTTTTTTTCTGATTTCAAACCATAAAGAAATAATGAACATTTAAAATGGATTAAATCGTTGGTCCCGGCAGCCATTCGTCGACCAATCACAGTAGTTACGGGTAGTCTTAAGCCCGAAAGTCTGTCATCTACTCGAGCCAAGGGATATTGTGTTACCCAGTAACAAGTTTGCTGATGTGGAAGTCAGATATTAGGCAGTCACTTTATGTATAATATTCAGACGACGTAACGCACCAGATTTGCTCAGGATGCCCCTCAAGTGACAGGGGAACGTCTATAAGTCCGTGATTAGACCTGTCGTACTGTATGGCATATTTTAGCCCTAAAGATGTCGTCATACTATTTAATAATAATTAACTCAAGGTACATTTACCCCTTTTACCCTAATCCACTCCCGTAAAAATATGTAAAAACGGAGGGTATTTTTACATATTCCCATATGCCCTAACAAGTTAGCAATTGGCTTGCCTGTAATAATAAGCTTCCCGTGATAACATTTTATTACTTTTAAAATGTTTTTATTTTTTGGTGAGATTACCGACTAAAAATACAAATTTCAAGAGAATATAACATGAAAAAGTCGACTTTATTTTTTTGCGTGGGTCCTTCCTACTAATATTGTAAATGTGAAAGCGTGTGTGTATATATAATGTTTAGTTATCAATTTTATCCTAAAATTTGGAACCGAGGTAGACTGAAGGATATATTCCAGAAAAAAATATATGTGGTCCGTCAGATTACCAAAAAATATTGTATTCTCGCTTTTGTCACTTAAAAAAAAATAAAGACGATAAAGTGCGTTGAAATTTCGCGTGACATCACACGCCTTCTACACTTTTGATCCTGCCGGTCGATTCTGTAAACATGTCGAAGTGAAGGCTTGTATGAAGTGATCACGAGGTGAGCTGTCAATCCATATAATCAAGATATCACATGATCACGAAGTGAGCTCTCATTCTATTCCTTCGACATGTTTACAGAATCGACCGGCTGAACTTTGATGCGCTTTTTCTTTAGTTGACAATTTGATAAACTTGAAGAGGCAAATAATACGTGTCCAAATATATTTTCCTGAATATTACGGACGGTTTAAAAATAATGATTATTTTTCGGTTCTGGAAAGTACCCAATGGAGACACAAGATACTTTTTATCCCGGTAAAACGTTCTCGTGTGATTATTTCGTCTTTCAGGTGGGCGAAGGCTGACGTACTTCAAGTGTTTACCCAGAGAAAATCACTTAAAAAGTAAAAAAAAAATTGAGTGGCTTTGTAGTCTAGCCAGATGAGGCCCAGTATTTTATAAAATGTAGACTCATTATTTTTTTACAGTAGCCAAAAATATAACATTTAATGACGTCATACCTTTAATAAAAACCTTTTAATCTCCTTGAGCGCTTCTCAATCATCTTAGCTTAAGTGGTATCGATTTCTTATTAATTCTGATACTATATTTATAATTTATTGGAATAAAAATTTGCAAAAATTTTATACAGTTATCGTTCCCTTGACGTAAGTTTTTATATGTATATGTTACAGGCTGTCTAAGGCCCAGTTCTTGGATCAAACTAAGCGGCGTTTTTTTTCCAGAAGCCGTGGCTCTATGTCATATGATTAGAAACGTATTTGGGTCACATCATTCTCCTCCTATTGGTATTCTAAAGAGCAAAAAAATATATAATTTGATTAAATTATCGATGCACAAAAGGTCGCTTGATACGATTGATATTTTGACTTTTAACATGAATTTTTAATGGCTAATTGATAAAACTTATCAATTCAAAAGGTCACATTGTGACTTCGTCACAAAACATAAAATGGTACGTATCTAAAATAAAGTGAATAAGAATAAGTATCTCTTTATACCTGATTCTCTTTGTTAGAAAAAGATTTTACAAATACAATGGTATCGTCACACGGTCCAGTAGTTTTCCAATTGCCGAACAAAACAGGCCCACTAATCGAATCGTTTGGGCGGTAGTCTAAAAAATATCGCTAAATTGAATGAATATATTGCTTCTTTTTTATATATTTGCCTTTTTACGGGTTGTGGACGTTGTGGTACTTGATAAATAAACTGCGACGTTGAATAAAAAATGACTGGAAATGACGTTTGTATTCTTTCTGTTCGGCAAAATGTTTGCAATCCATGATTTGAATGCTAGTTTTTCTTGGATAAGCTTGACTCGTGATTAATAGTAATAATAATATCTTGGGACAACTCACACACGGTCATCCGATCTCAAACTAGGCAGAGCCTGTGCTATGGCAACCAGACAACTGATACTAACATATTATAGACAAATTACTCCCAGACACAGAACAAATGATCATGCTCATCACACAAAGATTTGTCCTGGGTGGGAATCGAACCCACGACCTCCGGTTTAGCAGTCAGGGTCACTAACCACTCGACCAACAGGCCAGTCGTTCGATTGTGTTGATATTGTTGGAGATCAACTGAACTTATATTGAACGATTGCTGTCTCTTTCTAGGGTAAAAGGAAAACTGACTGGTAGAAAATGCCTAAGGCATTAGTCTGCATATGTACATTTTGTGTGCGTTAAATATGCGAGTATTAAATAAATAAATGAAGACTTGTTAAAATCCATTATTTTTAAGTTTGGCATGTTCTCAACTTCGGAGTCTCATTTCAGAAACCGGGACTAAGTAGAACGATCACAAATGGTAAAAAAGAGACATTGTCATATTTATTCCGACCTGCCATCTGCACCTGTGTGGAAGATTTAGTTGATACTAATTTGACAGTTACTATTTTCTCTTTTTTAATAACTCGGCTTGAAAAAAGGAGCAATAGGGTTATACTGAATAATTTAGTGCCTAGTGGCAATGCTGCCAGTGTTCTGGGCACTTTTTCCTTTTCTTTTTATTGCTAATTTTGTCTTTGCCGTTCCCCTTTAAAAAAGCGCTTGTACATATTTTTTTTTTTTTCCTTAGCCTATTGTGTCCCGCTGCTGGGCAAAGGCCTCCCCCATATCCTTTCAGACATTATTTTCTTGTGCCACCTCGAACCAGCCTTCGCGGTGTGCATCCAAGTCATCTCGCCACCGCTTTCTGGGCCGGCCTCGGCGACACCGTCCATCCTCTGGCACCCATTATTATATAAAATTAAGTCCTATTATTATAAAATTGTGTAAATTAACCACTACTGTGGCTTGAGTTAACAAATTAAGCCCTCATTTAAAATTGCATCCAAATTAGAATGCAATTACGAATATACAAAGTTACCGAGGTAACACAATGCAAGCGATTGCTAAACTTTATTGGTCGTACAATACGCAATTGCAATAGCATAATGCCATTATCCGAATGGTTCGGCGAGCAATGGATATAGAATACAAATAGACGCCCGGATGATGTAAGCTTAGGACGTGAATCATGGTAGCGGGTCACGGATTGAATTAGTGCTGCATTTTTATTTCATTCATCAGGCCCGAATATTTTATCGCAAATATTTATAGCGGGTTTGAAACATAAATTGACACGTTTTTCGTACTTTTTTGTTATCGAAATAAAACAATCTATTTCAGTTTTAGATAGCAATGTTTGTTGAAAATTTGAAATGTTTTAGTATGCTGGAATTTTAGTATGATGACAAATTTGATAATCTATGTGGAATTTAAAACCGGCCTATTGCGAGTCGGATTAGCACACGGTTCTGAACCATAAACCGAAAAAATCACGGTTCTTGCATACCTTTTCATTTTATTTATTTTTCATATGTTGCGATAGAAATACACTCTGTGAAAATTTCAACTGTCTGCCTTTTACGGTTAATAAGTTGCTAACAGACAGACTGGTGGACGGACATCAGAGGTATACTATAGTTTCACGAGTACTAGCCTAGGTAGTACCATATGTTTATAATAGTACACAATTCTTAAAATAAACAATGTATTGCAAATTTTTATTAAATGAAAAGAGCTTCACGCAACGCTTATTAATTTGCTACAGTTTATACAAGCAGCTTATAAACACAATGTCGTTTTAAGATTAGAAACACGCAAAGCATTTATTACAAAAATATCAAACGAGGTTGTAATGTATATTTTAGAGATAGTCTACTTGTAGAAGCAAATGTCTAGTTGATATGTGATTATATGATCTACTCAAGTGCAAATAAAAACAGTTTTTAAGGTTCTGTACTTCCGAAAGAAAAACGTGATTTGGGTGTCAATTTTTACTGTCATATTTATAAAATAAATAGGTTTAAAGTTGTTTGAGAAAATATATGAAAATGGGGGGTGGGGAATGAACGATTGCCTCAACTTCCATCTTATCTCCTAAACCTCCAACTAGATTCACTAATATTTTAATTTCAAACTGTAAATTTGACTTTCAAAAGGACCTTTTAATGGTCTAGTTGAAATAAATGAATTGACTTTGACTAAACTAGGAGATAAAGATCGTTGGCATCATAATTTCATCATAAATGACATCATAAATCTTATAAAATTGAAATATTATTTGTACGTAACCAAGTCCGACTCGCACTTGGCCGGTTTTGTTAAACACGATTCTGTAAAACTGTGTAAAAATGCTAATTTTAAGCCTTTTAAATCGTATTAACATATCAAGCAAGTTTATTTAGTTTTTGTTACAAAACGCTTTGAAAGACATTCATAAAATTCGTTAATTAGCATTGTTTTACTGCTAGTATTGTATTCATAGTGCTTTTCGATATCATATTTGATATAAAGTACAATAAAGTACGCTTATTTATTTTTCATGTGTTGATAATTTTATACGGAGTAAACAGGGGTCGGTTTGAAAAGCGGCTGGTATGTATAACTATGTACTAAATCAATCTTAAATCCTCACCTTCATCAATGAGCATACAGGGGCGCGGTGAATTCTCTCTCTGAAAAAATGTCTCATTTGGTACAAATTCATTATGAAAACTGAAAAATTGTCGATAAAAGAAAGTAAATGAAAAGCGAAAAACAAAACAGGAACTTTTAAAATAATGTTGAGGTGACTCAAAGTATAGCAAGTTGGACTTGCACACGAGAGGTTCCATACCATAAGCCGAAAAAAACATGTTTTTTGCCCCCTTTTATTAGATTTTATTTCATTTTTATTATTTGTTGTTATATCGGCAACATAAACACATTATCTGTGAAAATTTCAACTGTGTAGCTATCACGCTTCATGAGATACAGCCTGGTGACAGACAGACGGACAGTGGAGTCTTACTAATAGGGTCCCGTTTAAAACATCAATATCGGACTGCCCTGAAAAAATGTACATTTAGTCTTGGCATATTGTCTTAACTTTCTGGAACCCTTAACCCAAACCTTCCAGCCAATCCCAGATCAGCGCAAATATTGATATCAAATCTCGATTCGTTATAGACTACCAAGTTATTAATGTCTAATGAAAACAGAAAGATATGGAGTCGTTAAATAATAATAACTTCAAGATTGCCAAAGTTACTTGGGGAATTTCTTTATACGTTCGAAGAAACTTACTGCATAGCAAGTAATTTATATGTGCGCTTAGAATTTTACGATCGGGGAAATTACTCCGCGAATATTGTTCACGTCATTCCGCGATATTAGAACTCTCGCACTTGACACCCGGGTACATTATACCCGCTCATTTACATCAAATGTTATAACGTAAGATTTTATGGACGAATCCTATGGCATGCCTCTAACAATTCTATGTTATCGTCAATGTGTTCCTATACCAATCTAGAGTTTTCAAACGGCTACTAAAATTTAGGGGCATAGTTATACTGGGCATTAGGCCATACTATGATATAGCCATTATATGTAGGGCCCACATAATAGATAAAGAGGGAATTGGGTGATTCTGGGGCTATAAAGTGTGGTCGTTTCTTCGCAGCAATACATTTTAGGTGTAATTTTCAGTGTGCGTGAGGTTGAATGGATCGTTGGCTTGTTTTGTTACGTCGATATATCCAATTTGTGGCTGACTGTTTGTTACTATGTGTACGAGTAGATAAATATACTAATGGTGAGGTCACTCGTGTTCTGAATAATGTCTGGTGCTATCTCTCTGCATGTTTAAGTGAAAACGACGACGTAGATTCATCTATTCATTCACTGACACCATCACACATCAATGTGATGGCATGCTGACGTAACCCTAAAACCGTTCATTTTAACGACCAATGGAGGTCCGTGTTCATAACGGGTGCCTGAAATGTATGCCTAACATTCATATTCGGTTGGGTATAAAAATTCCTGGAAATGAGTTCTAAACGATCTGGTTGGTCGTATTTCCTATATGCGTAATGGTCGTTTCACGCATAATATGAACGAGCCAATCATTCACGGATGACCTACTTCCATACCCAATAATAATAAGGATGTTATGGCAGTGTTGATGAAATGCTCATTTTCTTAACTGGTTATGTAAAATTTGATGGAGAGGGTAATGTGTTCGGGAGAGAGTTTTGCTAAAATATAATTTTATGGTTGGGTCCAAATCTGGTTTATGGTTTTTAGGTACATCAAATCGTTCTTAGGATTCTGAATGAAGGAACTGATTTCACAGTTTCTAGTGAATGAAACCTTGATTAATGCGATTCTTCTGATTTGGTTTAACGATCAGCAAAGGACACAATAATATTGATCAGCTTGCAAATTAATGATTGCGCTTGCGAAAACTAGTAAAAACGAAATAGGTAGGTAGGTATTCTAGGCTGTCGTTTCTGGAACGAAAATTATCGCCAAATTAAGAAGACAAATAGTCGAGAGCGCGTAAAATTTATGTTTGGCAGAAGAAGAAAATTCATTCAATCACATCCTGACATTGGGCACAAGTATTAACTAAAACACACAACATATAGAACATTCGAAAAACATTCCGAATAATATTTCACAGATACTTGGGAATTAGAATTCTGAATGCTATCATCATCATCTTCCTGCCCGTATCTCACGTTACTTGGGGTGGGCGCAACAGGTTTTTTTCTTCCATTCTGTCCTGTCAGCCGTCACGCTATCACTAACTCCCTTTTCTTTCATATCTCTTCTCACACAATCCATCTATCTTTTCTTCCCTCCCTCTCCCTCTCCATCCATCCACATTTAAATTCATAACTCTTTTAGTTACATGCATTTCATCCCTTGTCTTCACATGACCATACAAGCGGTTCCCATTCAACTTTTCCGTCACTGGCGCCATCATGCGAGGTATCGCATGATTTCATTTCTCACTTTATCCATTCTCTTTACACCATCACACATCCATCTCAACATTCTCATCTCCGCTACAATGCAATCTTTTTTCATCCGTCTTTTTCATAGTCCAAGATTCTGATCCATACAGTATCACTTACGGTCTTATGTGACAGGCTTATGACTTATAAATGAACCCTTTAACTTAAGGGGCATCCGTGGGTTACAAGTTCTTCCAGTGACCTGTCGCCATTTCGCCAGTCATCCATCCTGAGTTGATCCGGTGCGTTACGTCTCGGTCTATATCGCAATCCCCCTGGTTAAGCGACCCAAAACAGAATTCTGAATGTACTGTCTACATAATAACAAAAATAAATGTTAGTCACCAGGCATTTGTGACTAATATTTGTTAGCAAGGCAGGCGTATTACGTCTCTTCTATCAATAAGATGCTGTCCATACTCCGGTTTAGGAGTATCTCTCTCATCATTTATCTGGCATGTAACACCGGATCATCTCCTTTGAAGGATACTACGTACTCCTTATGGACTTAGACATATGTATGTATGTTTGTGTGTAAGAAATAATATGATAGAATCAGTGGACATTTCTGTAATTTTTATTTAACATAATAATTACTTTGTGTTCTTTTTTATCTGGAGTTGGCCACGTGTAGATATGCCAATTTGTTTTATTTTGAAATACATACGTACATATATTCATCATCTAGCCTTTTACCAACCTACATTGGGGTTGGTTTCCAGTCAAACCGGATTCAACTGAATATCAGTATTTTACGTGGAACGGCTGCCTATAATACCTCCACAACCCATTAACTGGGTAACACGGTAGTACTTGGCAAGACTGGTGTCAGATTTTCTGGCTTCGGACAATCCGTAACGACTGCCAAAGATCTACAAGCGACAGCCGGGACCAACGCCTTAACGCGTTTTCCGAGGCACGGAGGAATCCCGGTATGTTAAGATGGTCACCCATCCACAAACCGACCTCGGCAAGCGTTGCTTAACCTTGAAAATCGACCCGTGCGGCTGTTCTTACTAAGCTACGAGTTCCTAAATAAAATACAAGCCTATATTTGATGAATGCAATGTTTTTGAGGATATCGAAAAAGTAAACTTTATTTTTTAAATTTTTGAAAAACATTGCTCGTTATTTATCAACGCAATAGGGCTTTAGGATACTATCCTCGATATATAAATTAAGAATATGAGATTAAGTTTTTGTCAAACTTTATTTTAGCCTGTAAAATATTCTAAATATTCAGGTAGGTTTAGACACGTTCTTCACTCCAACTTCTTTATTCAAAAAGCGTCCACAAATGGTGATATTACAAAGGGTAAAAACGGGACCCTATTATTAAGACTTCACTGTCTGTCTGTCACAAGGCTGTAGCTCATGAACCGTGATAGCTAGACAGTTGAAATTTTCACAGATGATGTATTTCTGTTGCCGCTATACCTAACAACAAATTATAAAAAAATAATTAACTTATTAATTAAAGGGGGCTCTCATAGAATATACGTGTCTCTTTTTTGGTTTATGGTACGGAACCCTTCGTGTGAGAGTTCGACTCACACTTGGCCGATTTTGTTTTTCTAGACATTTATAAACGTTTTAATGATATTAGACGATAAACAAAACTACGCTACTTTGATATTGTTATAACAAGTTTTGATAGTTATAATTTTGTCCAAAAAAATGTAGACTGGCTTATCGAATAACATCTACAAAGCATATAAAGGAGAATGAGTAATGATGGGCCCACCTCTCAATAGGAATAAGACACTCATAAATGAATAGGTATGTTTATGTAGAATAAAACTTATTATTACGACTAAGGTCAAAAGTCAGTACTTTCGGAGTTATACTACTTATTATACTGCCATAAAAGTGATCGTAGTTTACTTCGTTATAAGATAAACTTTACTATGCCCAGACTCAAAACGGACGGCACCTTTCTGCTTGCTCTTGCTCCTTACCTGCGCCCCCCACC
>NDFZ01005432.1:243699-606405 GCA_002192655.3 Mamestra configurata | reverse complement strand
TTCAGCCAGAACCTGTCATTCAGCCGGAACCTGCCATTCAGCCGGAACCTGCCATTCAGCCGGAACCTGCCGTTCAGATAGAACCCGCCGCTGAGCCAGACTCTGTCATACATATGAATCAATATTTTAGAGCACCAAATACTGCTAGACATTGTATATTCAATAATTGTTTTAATGGAGACCGTCATCGTATTCCAGAGACGATAAAAACATTTTTACTTTGCGAATATAAACTGTACGTACCTGAACATGCCCGTATTTGCCAACATCATCTTCGAGGAAATGATTGGGACACTTTATTGGATTTTTGTAATGTTTCCCATGATTTTGATGCAGATCAAATGACAGCACTTTGTGATACTCTAATAAGAGCTGCCCGGCGGCCACATAGATTAGACTTTGAAAATGCAAATGGTCTAAATAATGATGAAATTCATTTTTGGACTGGCCGTGATAGAAATCAATTTCAATTGATTTTAGAACAGACTCCATCATTGGTTGAAAGATGCAATCGGCCAAAAACAGCCTTAGGTATATATTTATGTAAGCTGAGAACGGGAGAACCAAACGAAAGGTTGGCAACTCTTTTCGCTATGACACGACGCACACTCGAAAAATTGTTGAAGATTGCACGGGAATGTCTTTCAAACGAGTATGTTTCCCAACACCTAGGCATGGACCATATTTCAAGAAATGATGTGATACAGAGAAACTTATTGCTTCCAAGGGGAATATTCGGTAATGAACAAAATACAAAGGCTATCCTAATATGTGACGGAACATATATCTACATACAGAAGAGTTCTAACTTCCTCTTCCAAAGGCAATCATATAGTTTACATAAATTCAGAAATCTTTTAAAGCCCTTCATCATTGTCAGCACAGATGGATACATTTTGGATGTTTGGGGACCGTATGCAGCAACCGAATCGGACGCTACAATTATGAGCAATGCCGTGAAAAAAGTGGATCATCCGTTACATTGGTTTTTAGAAGAGAATGATGTCTTCATATTGGACAGAGGCTTTCGGGACTGTATAGGAGACCTACAATCATGTGGTTATGAAACGCATATGCCACCATCCAAAGATCTACGGGCAACTCAACTAACCACCATCCAAGCTAATAAATCGCGGTTGGTGACTATATGCCGTTGGGTGGTAGAAGTTGTCAATGGTCGCTTCAAGCGTGATTTTAAGCTTCTGCGCCAAAGTTATTTTAATAAAATCGTACACAATATGATTACTGATTTTAAAATTGCATCTTCAATTATAAATCATTTTCATATGCCTATAGAAGACCACAGAGAAGCCAATGTTTTTCTGAATTTGATAAACCAAAGGCTCGAAGTCGACAACCTTTTATATAACTACGTGGAAGGGAATAATTTGAACAGACGCAGAGTCAATTTTGAACGAATGGATGCAAATCTAGAAGTTCGGGATTTTCCCCAATTAACAGAAGACGACATCATGTTTCTTGCTTTGGGTTCCTACCACATGAAGTTAGCAAAGTCATATTGCAGTGAACATCTTCGAGACGGTTTATACGTTATAGAAATATACAGACAAAACGATTTACATGATTTAATAGAATATAATATACCAGCAGAGAATGTGTGGTTGCTGCGTGGTAGGATACAGTCACGCCACGTAAGAGCACGAATATACTATTGCTATATATTAATTGATCGAAACCAAGTTGGAAGAAACGCGATATCACAATATTATTGCTCTTGCTTGACCGGACGGCGAACTGTAGGAAGTTGCGCTCACACTATTTCTTTGATTTGGTACCTAGGAGTTGGGAGACATCAACCATTCGTGGCCCCCGCGGGTTTTTTAAATGATGTAATTGTCGTTGATGTCCAAGACGAATAATAAATCTCTTTTGTTTTAAAGTGTACTTATTATTACTATTTTACCTTATAAGTATCCATAAAGAATATGTTAGACTGAGACGACTTTAAGATGTCGTATCTCCGAAAGTACTAACATTTGACCATAGTTATATTAGTAACTAATGTTCCACTTAAAAAGCCCTATCCAACGGTATATCAGATGTTACTATTGAAGGGTGGGCCCAGACTCCATACATTCATTTCCCATTGTCCTTTGCTTGATTGCAGGTTTTTTTTTTAATGATCGGTTTCTTTTCGGGTTATAACTCAAAGTGATGTTAACTTTAGGCACCTTGGCTCTTTGCCACATGCAGCTTGGGCTTAAACACTGCATATTGCACTGGAGCTGTCAGTTCTACAATCAGTCTTTGTGCGAGGTCGTAAATGAACAGCTGTTAGAAAAATTGGTATTCTTGAAAACCGAGTCCGAAGTTAACAAAGCGATGAAAAACTTCTCAGTTCAAAATAAGCGCTAGGCAATCTTTCCATTTTCACTGGTTACTAAGCTGGAAACGGCGAAATATTCGAAGCTACGCCAAAATTTTCAGAAACCCCGCATTATATTAAAAATATACAGGCTTAATTATTAAAAAAATAACCACATGCATAGTTTAAGTTCAAATTAAGATATTATTTATTAAAATTGTCTATAGAGAATAAGAATTTAGAATCCGTCACTTGAAATTAAATTAATCATATGGTTAGGGTTTTGTATGAATAAGTGAAAATTTACACAATCTGCTGCCACTAAATTCCTAAGTAAAGGAAAGCTCTTCTATAAATTTTGATCAATTTTCACATTTAATTTGATCCTCCGTTCCTACGCGAAAAGTTTTAGATTAAAATATATATCTGTCAGATTAGAGAAAGGGCAACCAGATCGTAGTTTAACCATAAAAGTAAAAATAGATCTGACGGACGTAGATATTTAATCTCGCAATTAAACCAATAAAGTGTTATGCGTATACAGACTCTATATTTTCATTACAAAGACAGAACATCACAAATTGTTTAATTTA
Organism: Mamestra configurata; assembly: GCA_002192655.3. Taxonomy (NCBI): domain Eukaryota; kingdom Metazoa; phylum Arthropoda; class Insecta; order Lepidoptera; family Noctuidae; genus Mamestra; species Mamestra configurata. The sequence goes on along the minus strand of NDFZ01005432.1, from coordinate 603,486 downwards.
TTTAAAATTATGTACCTCCATTTAATATAGTTAGAAACATTTAATATCAATTCCTGGCATATTTTTATAACAGCAATTTATTTGTTAAGAAAAGGTAGCATAAAGCTAAATATAGACAAGGGAATGTTCTTATAGAAAAGGTAGGCATACCTGAATATTAGCTAAAATGAAGAAGGTTTTATATTAAAATGAAGCCCGCCAACCGCCCCTTATAACGCTAGGTAAAAAAAACGACAGTTTACTTACCTAAATTAAAAAAAAGACGGCTGCGTCACTTGGAAAGCTAAATTTCGTAGTGCCACTTATATTTCTTCTTTCTTTTAGGACCCCGAAAGATATACAAAAATGTTCAAGCTGAAAGAGGGAACGATTAAAAAGCTTGGGTAATAAGCTTGGCTGTCTAGGCGTGAACACAAAATGGCATTTCAATATTTCTGACAGGTGTCTTTAGTCCTTAAGCCGGGTTTTAAATATATGAAACAAGAACATAGCCAAGTCCAAACCGGTCTAAATATAAATCCCGGAATCCACATCACTGGGCGTGTTCTATTAATACATTTACCAACCCTTATAGAAAATCAAAGAGCAATATTGACCAGAAATATCAATAACCGAGTTACGTATTTAATCAGGCATCCAATGTTTAAATACAGCGTTGATCTTATTGAACAATTCAACATCTGGCTTCCGGTTTTATAACCCTTTGTTTATAACGCAGCTGGGTTATATAGGCTAATGATATCTGAAGTATTGAGCTCACAAATGTAGGTACAGAATTGTTTATATAAATATGTATAATTTATCGTGCCAATGACATGCCTTATCTAAATGTAACCTCATTAACATAAAATCAGCTACATCATATGCTAATGTTATCATGATTACGCTGTGAGAGAGAGACGGAGCTATACATTACGAATTGCGCGAACCATTTTTGACAACCGAATCGTGATATCAATGAAATGCAGTCTTGTATTCTAAAGGGGGGAAACCATTTTTACTTAGACCCTTTCGGCTTTTTTTTTTTTTTTTTTTTTTTTTAAGGATGGGAAATCATCAAATGACTTCTTCCGCTCTGGGTGGAGCGGAAGGGCGTGTCAGACTCTTACTGACTAAAACCCATCCGTGTTCCTTCTAAAGCCCTTTGCGTTCCAGGGCCGCGGTGACTCTTTCGAACAAATTCCGCAACCCTGGCAGGCTCTGGCCCTAGCGGGCCCCGTCTTTTCTGCTGACATCTCTTTGAGGCGCGCGTGAAACACTACGCGCCATCGACCCGGGCCTGGCGGTGATCGGACAGCGAGCCACCCAACGCTCGCCGTCCGCAGGCCCACGCCTACGGTGGCCGGGGATCGCCCCGCGACTCCCGACGCCCGGGGCGTCTTCTCCTGTAGCGGCGGTTGGGACGAAGTCCTTGCCTTTCCCTCGCGCGGCCCGCCTCCTCCTTCGCTAGCATTACTGCTTCGCAGAAGGAGGTGACCGCTTCCCAAGCCTCCTCGCTCCGGACCATGGATTCAAGACCCTTTCGGCTGCGGCTGGAATTTTTACCGGTTGTGTGTAAATTTCAATTAGGTGGAAAGCTAATGAAAAAAAAAAAAAAAAACAAGTGGAAAATAAAATTGTTGGCCAAGGTATCCTTATGCTGAGAAAAAACTTAATTTTATTTCAGAAACTACACGTAGCTTTAAAAATTATCAAATAAAGTGTAGGGTGTAGATAATACCCTGTTATGTATTGAAGTTAATTAAATCTGCCGTAAACAAGAATATTAATTATGATCGATGAAGAAAATAAGAGAACAATAGGAAATATTATAAATAACGTTTTAGTTGTTAAGTTACCATGCAGTGTGTATTTTTTTTGTAATAAGTAACAGAGATAATATTTTTGTTATTTCTTCCATTTGAATAAAACAAAATCAAGCTTATTATTCGCGATAATACTGAACGTTACTAATCTTGAAGACAAAACAAAAACAACCACAGTTTTTATTCTTCAAACAAAGTGACAATGTTTTTGATTAAAGTATGTGTTTATAGACTTGCATATCAGTAGATATGATTGTAAGAGCTTGAAGCATTTACTCTTTTTAAGGTGACCTTCCATTGACTTTTTATTTAAAAAAGTACATAGTCACCTACCTACATACAAAATACAGCGTTCTATATTTTTATTTTTTTTATTTGATATGGGTTTGCTCTTGACTCTAGTCTAGGTCATAGATGACAGAAACAAAGTCGACGATTGATCGAGCTTACCCAGAAGAAGCCACTGAAACTTCACTCTAACTTTGAATTTATAATTTAAAATAATAGATAATATCTTTAAAACCCAATTTATAGACTTTTGTTGATATTATAGAATGAAAACGATGCATAACAACACTCTCTATATACAAAAAACACGTATTTATAGACCTTGTCAAGTCCTCATAACTGACAAGTGTTTCCGAGGACACGTCTTCGTCTTTTCGAGTCGATGGTTTCCTTTACCTTTCCGCTCCAGACAAGTGATATTCTGACAGCAGTAGCAAGTCGAGGGTTCATTGTCGTGAAAACGTCAAAAATGTATGGTTTGACAAACGCTGTTAATAATAGATATCACATGGTCCCTCCCTTTTATTTTGGAATTTCTGCAATCTCATCACTTTATCTCGAGCCTCATACATAGTTAAGTCCCAGTAAGTATGTGGTCTCGTTTATGGGAACACGTGCAACATGTAAATACGACAACGATGCGGCGAAGTACATAATTATAAGGTCCCATTAAAATAAATGGACAAATTTTAACACAGCGTTCAGAACGTCTAACGAAAGGTATCCAAGCGAAAAAAAAAATGATTAAAGTCATTTTATTTTGACCTAAAATAATAAATGCCCAATATTATTAGTGTATTTTCGTTAGCTATTTTAAGTATCTAATGCGTTTTCTTTTTTACAATTTTCTTTGTTTTCTTTCATTTCCAAAAGTCATTCAGACCACACGAACAAAGAGAATGGTAAAAAATAAAAACGCATTAGATACTTAATATTTTTAAGTATCTAAAGCGTTTATCTTTTTCGTTTTCTAAAAGTTTGTCCATCTATTTTAATGACACCTTTTAAATAGTCATAACACTCCAATCGTCCAATCTCTCTGTCACTATTGTCAGGACGTATTAATTAACGTAAATAACCAACTTTCCCTCTTCCCCAGGTTCACTATGCCTCCGCAATGTCCACGTGGTGGTCCCAGAAGCGGTGGAGCGCGGCTCCAAGGTGGAGATGAAGTGCCTCTATGACCTCGAGCAGGAAGTCTTATACTCCGTCAAATGGTACCGAGGGGACAGAGAGTTCTGCCGGTACTCCCCCAGAGACGTGCCCCCGCTCAAGATCTTCCGGATACCTGGCATAGAAGTTGACGTAAGTTTTAAACTCCGTGTTCCGCAGTTCAGTTTTCGTGAAAGTTTTGGGTTGTTCGGACAAGGAATGAATTAGGGGTGTGCCGTATTGATATTTCGGTATACTTTGGGCGTTTTTAGTAGCGCGACTGTTAAAAACACACTTAAAGATTGCTCTCGTATTCTGTGTTGTGTGTCCTAGATTAATTGGAAAAATCGGTAACTAACATACCTAACCTTCTTTTTCGTCAATATCCTGACATTAGTTCCAAAATGTATTTTTACAAAATTCTTGCTTGGATTTTAATAATCCGATCTTTTACAAAAAAAAAATAGAATTTCGTGGAAAAACCATTTTTCCGATTATCCTGCGACATGATGTTTCAACGCCAGTACACTAAAATTATGACTAAAATGCTGTGTGACAACGAAAGTTTTAAAATGTAGGGATCACACGTTTAAATTTTTCGAAAGTGCTACGTTATATTCGGCTTACTGCGGCGAAGACATAATTACTTAGTTAGGTAGTTAATTAGCACTTCTTACACTGAATAGGAAAACGAGTTACCTTGGAGTAAGGCATTTTTTCAACTATGCATTTTAGTAACACTTTACAAGTAAGAAAATTAAACAATTTAGAGGTATGCGGAACGGGGTATTAAGTCCCGCAACCTTCACTTAAAATGGAAGATCCTCCAACCAGATGGGCGTTGTATCTGATGGCCAACTGCCCCATGGAACTTTGAAAGCGTGATGTAGAATTTGTGTGACATCAGGTAATTTTGTAGCTCGTATGTTGCGGTAAAGATTTCGCTTTTTCGCGATTTGACCATTTGCTCAGTAAAACATGCTGAAATTAATATATAGATTGGTGAAATCTTAACACTTTCTACAAGTGCTAAGCACGCTGGCGTGCTCCATTTGAGCATATTCAAGCGACATTATTCCAGTTCTTTAGTACGAAAATTCTTGTTCACATGATCTCAAGTTGAAAGTTCCCAGCAATTAAAGTTTCGCGTTAAGATACTGATCCAGCTTGCCCCGATAAGCTGCGTTTCCGCAATGGACTTTGATGGAGTTTATAATATCTTAACAAGGTTCCAACTTCTTAGAACCCGTCGCATAGAAATTTCGGAGTATTTTAGTTGGTTGTTAATTATCAATTTGCAGTGTTATCGTAGGCTCTTTGGAAACTTTACTTTAACTATGCTCACGTCGTGTTGACGTGAACCCAATTTAAGTTAGGAAGGTGATTGGATGTCTGATTTCGAACTTCCAAGGTCTTTATCAAGACTCTTGACCGACCTGGATTTACTTTGTGTTAGTCTGGTGAGGTGAAAATAGATTTCGTTGGGTTTAAACTTAGTTTTCTTGAAATAATTATTTGGTTGTCTTGTTGGATTTAAGAAGACATAGTGGATTCCTACGTTTCATACTGTTTAATTTCGTCCCTGAAAGATAGACACAAAACAATTATACAAAACGAACACATCCCAGGAATGAAATAAAACAATATGCAAATTCTTTAAAATGAGTGTATGAGTGTATCAAAATAAATCACGTTGTTATTAAAAATATGCCTGATAGCAATTATAATTACCTACAAACCCTGTATCAAAATTTAAGTAGATAGCAAAATTTGTGATTCCACGGAATTATAAATCATGTTAACCCTTTAAAACGAACGAGAACCTTTAGGTATTTTATTCCCAATTTTCAGCAAAATAACTTTTATGTCACATAAAATAGAGTTTCAATACGTGCGAAAACAGAAACTGAAACTACGACATAAACAATACTGAAAACGAAATGGTCTTGAACAAGAATATGAGCTGTTGACACTTCACAAATTGCTTTTACATTGATCAGCATGGAGCCTGCCTTTGTTTCCAATACAAATATTTATACATCACAATATGTATTTCATTTTCTCGGCAAAACAAATTATTTAAAAATGCGTCGTTTTCCTGTAATATTTTACCGCATAACGCCAAACAATATGAATGAAATACTTTCAAAATGGCGGATACAAAAAACATGGCTTTAGTTACTGTTCGGAGTTCGGACACATATGTACAAGTCATTTCTGGCTTCTGAGTATCCGTATCTATCGTCAAAGATGTTCAAATGACAAACGGGAGCAATGACTTAACGTGCTTTCCAAGACACGCAAGAAATTTGGTATCCTATAGATGGTCACCCATCCACTGAGCGACTTAGGCAAGCGTAGTTTAACCTCGAAATTTCACCCGTGTGGCTGTTATTATTTAGCCGCGAGCTCTTCCGAAACAAAAGACATCAACAGTAAAAAAATAGTTATAGCTTCACTCGGTACCTTCCCATTTGAAAGTCAAGTAATATGAATGTTATAGTTCAAAACATTTAAAAGCAAATTTATTTCACGTCGCGGACCAGATAATCGCGCTGTCAATATCAGTCGCGCCAACAAATGATTCACTTTATTTCACAATTTATTTGTAAAGGCATGTAGGTAAGATTAAAAATGTAACCCTTTTTTGCCGAGTCGGAGTCCGCAATAATACACGTAGCGAACCGGTCCCATAGACGTGGTTCTACCTACTACATATATTTAGGCACAAGTCCGCAATGAAGCAAGCTGTATTCACAACACGAGGCCACAGCCCACCATGTGACTGACACACACAATTCAGTTGCCATGAAATAAAATTTCCCCAGAAATTTCTCTTCTAGGTAGGAACCTCAACGCGACAAATTTTAAAGTATGAAATTAAGTTTTGTAACTTTCTTGTCAGCCATTCAAGTCCCCGTCTGAGTTTACAAACATTCCAAGAGATGTAATTATAATTTTAAGTAAAGCCCCCACACAACATTTTCGCATTAATGTAATTCATTACTTCCCTCTCTGCGCGCCAGACGCGTCATTTTTTTACTCAAAAACCTACTCGAGCAACCGTAATGTGGAGGGATGTGTTACTGCAAAAAGATTCGACGGAAATTAAATTATAATAACCGTTCCATTTTGGTCAAATTAAAATTTTCCCGTCAAATTAAAACCTCAAAGGCAATTCCTTTGAGCATTAATTTGTGTAGGTACCTTCCCTGGTTCTTGACCTTACAATGTGTTCAAGAAAAAGAGCTTTCATGTTTGAAAAATACCGTGAAATTGTGTGTCAAGGGAAATCGTTTAATATTTCGTGTGCAAACATATAATTAAAGATCCTTGTGCGGCTAAATAATAATCCTATAAATTGCGGAATAACATCTAAATAATATAATAAGTAGACAACGCTGTTCTAGTGAAAAATATAATTTGTTTCAGTGGTTGCGTTTGGATAACGTGACTTAGCACAAATTCACCGTTACGTGGGGCTGTATTCAGCATTTAAATACATCATGTCTGCATAATTGCGTGTACGTAACGTTCACGGTGTGATAACGGGGCAAACATTTATATATTTTATCGCCCCTTTTCACGTCAAGTTTCTCGAGTTACCATAATTACGGCTCCAATCGTTTTTATAGGGGCCTATCGGGAGTGTGGCCTAACTGTGTAGGCTATTATCATCTTTATCTGTTGCCGACACTATCCGTGGTGTCGTTTTATATGGCCAATTGTTATGCCAACTGTATTCGAGTATCAACTCATTTTATGTCCTCATGGACCACTTAAATTTTATCGCAGGGCCGTAACATGGCTTCATTACTGAAAACTGTCTGGTATCCTCATTAATGCCTATAACACATACGTTCTGTAGGGGCATTAATAAACTTTTTTATCGTGGAGGCTATCGTTCGCTAAGGGATCGTTCGACTGACGATTAAATAAGGGATAACGAGGAAGCTTCTTTTTACAGGGGATAATTGTGTTATGGTTTTACTCCAATTTATGGACGTTTAATATTATAATTTGATTTTGAAAAGATGTTTTGCATTTACCTTTAAATATTTTTTGTTCTTTTTCACAATTCATAACAATGGATGTACTTAAAAGATCTTAAAAGATTAATAAAGAGGTATGGAAATAGAAGATATAATTATAGCTTATAGCACCGACCTCAAATAAACTTGGATAAGGGCAAAATATTCTCGACATCGTTTTCTGCTTTTGTCAGTTAATGTGCTGAACATTTTCGATCAACTATTATTCGTCAGCCAAAAATTAGGTTGCAAAAAAGGTGCATTATTTATCTTAGGCGGGACTCGGGAGTCGCGGGCACTCAGAGTGGGGTGATCAATCTGTCCACTCACCGAGTGATCCCTGGAAATACGGTGACACAGTGCATGCAAGCAAGGCTCAAGAGAGAGCCCTTTACAGTTTCTCCAAGGATGTGCGCCAACAGAGGGGGTTCCGGAGTGTTCTTTTAAGAAGTAGCGGGGCTCCTTTTATCTGCTGATGGTGATCATCAGGGTGGTAATATCTCAAACTCAATGGTATTATCCCCAAAAATCTAGGCAGGCGCGTTAAGAAGGTTTCCCCCGATAAAAATGTAATGAAAATAGGTTCTGCCTTTTTCAGAGTATCAAGGATTCCAAAATACATGACCTCAATGTAGTACCTATAGCGATAGTTGACAATTACTTGTATATTAAGGACACCACAGGCAAGCCCGGTTAAGCAGTCGACAACCTTATAGGTTGAACTGCGAGAAGCCACTCACAAGAATTGACTATGGTGGTTATGGTGAGCCTTTGTAATCGTGCTTTTAAATGAAAATTGCTTACAATGGGGTCCACGTACCTATTAATAATGACACTGGTAAATGGGTATGCTTTAGTCTAGTAGTACTATTGTATAACTTCAGGACTTCGATTTTCAAAAATATAATGAGTTTCGAGCCAATTTTTTTATTCATATTACGAATATGAACGAATAAAGTCGACATTGTCTCTGTCATCTATGACCGACCTAGACTAGAGTCAAGAGCAAAACCATCTAAAAAAAAACTTTGCTTTTTATCAATAATGTTGGGCTCGGCATCCAGCCTAGCCGGATGCGTGTGAGCACCAGTATTTTACAAGGAACTACTGGCTATCTGACCTTCATCACTCAGTAACTGGGGAATACGACTCTTGGCAAGACTGGTGTCAGATTTCTTTGCTTATGACTAGCCGAAACGACAGTCAAAGATGTACTGTCCGAGGTGCTTTCCGAGGATCGGAGGAAATTTGGTATCTTGAGATGGTCTCCCATCCACGGAGTGACCTTGGCAAGGTGACTAGTTTTAGTGCCATAAGCCCAGTAGGTCACCTGGCGAGTAGCAAAGTTTAACGAACGTTTCAAATGCTCTCGACAGGCCGCGCTTCACCTAGCTTTCACTTCATGTAGCTCTAGAGCCTCATGATAACAAATTGCCCGACATTATAATTTAACCTTTTGACCGCTATTTCACATATACGTGACAAGCAAGCGCGTGCCCTGTACATACGCCAAACGCCACAAATATGTGACAAAACATACGGCGAATTTATTTTGGCGTCGGGGGTACGCCGATGCTTTTATGCTCTGGCGTTCAAAAGCTTAATCAAACCACCAGAACACCTTATTTATCAAAACTACACGACCACTCGTCTCTTTAATTACCTTCGCACTGCCCTCGCTAAGAACCCATACAACTATCATATATTTTTATTAAGCTCCTATAACGCCCCGTCAGACAGACACGCACAATACGCGCGTATTGCGTGGGATCAGGTGAGCTCGTACTGATTGAAAGCCTGCACTATTATCGCTAACGTCTGAACTACTTAGGCGAATAATAGGCGATTAGAAATAAGCGTGGTAGCTATGGGCAATGTGGTCTATATTTTATATGGAATGGAATTAGTATATGGTTTAGACCATACTGTGAAGCATTAACTCGTATTTTTTTAAAACAGATTCAATCTAGATCGCACTCCGTAACAGAAAAAAAAACACTATCTACTAACCAATAGGATTCACTGGACATCGGTGAAAAAGGAAAGCAAAGAGTAACAAACAACGCACACTAATGATTCTGTAAACGTGCGATTTAAAACAACATAGAAAGTGTCGCAGTGTTAATTGGACTCATAATAAGGGAAAAAACCCCCGACAAAAAAGTAAAAAATTAAAATATATTGATCCTTTTACTTTAATATAAGTACGATTCTTTGGGCCAAACGTCTTCGCCTCAGGATATCGCAATTTTTTGTAAAATTTACATACTTAGTATAGTAGCAGTCCCCCGACACGATGACGCTTGGCCCAAAGAATCGCACCTATATTAAACTGAAAGGATCAATAAATTTTATTTTTTACTAGTCAAGCCCTTTCATTTTTTTGGACTGGTTTGTTGATCGAGTGGTTAGTGACCCTGACTGCTAAACCGGAGGTCGTGGGTTCGATTCCCACCCAGGACAAATCTTTGTGTGATGAGCATGATCATTTGTTCTGTGTCTGGGTGTAATTTGTCTATAATATGTATGTATTTAGAAATATATATGTATGTTTATCAGTTGTCTGGTTGCCATAGCACAGGCTCTGCCTAGTTTGGGATCGGATGACCGTGTGTGAGTTGTCCCAAGATATTAAAAATATTAAAAGATATTAAAACATTTTTGATACCCATATTGAAGCAGTTGTGAAAATAATAATTCGCCATTTTGTGGTGGCGGCCATCTTGGATTTTAAATTTATCATAATGTTTGGTTTCCTACTAGTCAAGCCCTTTCATTTGATACCCATATTAGGGAGTTGTGAAAAAATATGTAAATCGCCATTTTATGGCGGCGGCAATTTTGGACCGATTTTCATCAAACACAGCTAAGCACACTCCCGACTAATTTACCTTTCAAACAAAAAAAAAACAAAATCGGTTGACCCGTTCGAGACCTACAATGCCACAGACACACACACACACACACACACACCCTTACACACACACACAGACACGTCATACTTATAACACCCGGTCGTTTTTGCGTCGGGGGTTAAAAAAGAAGGTCAATTTGATTTCCGACAAAAAAAAAAGTTCAATACTCACAAAGAATAATCACAACAAATGAGTTAATAAACTCTTGAAAAAAGCCAATTAACAGTGAAAGCGCCCTGGCGGCGAATTCAAACGACGAAAAGAAAACCACAATCAAACGTCACGAAAACGAACATGTTTCCAAGCTTCGTCTATACCATAATATTATAAAGAGGTAAAGTTTGTAAGTAGGGGGTAATCTCTGGAACTGCTGAACTGATTTTGAAAATTATTTTTGTATATGATAGCCAAATTCATGAGGAATGCTGTATGGGAAATTCCTACGAGAACGGGTAAAAACGGGATATGCGCGTACGAAGTCGCAGGCAACAGCTAGTTATTAATATGAAGAGACTGTCTCATACAAAGTTTTGTCTCTCGAGGAGTCTGTAGTTTGTTCTTAAGAGGTAAAGTGAACATTCTTGATCATAACTTCTTTAGACAAAGCAAGCGACTAAAGCAGTCTGAAAATTGGATTTATGTTGAACTAATGTGTGGAGATAGTTGTGAAGATATTTCAGGCGAAGAAAAATGTCGGTATGGTTTAAAACGACTGGTTTGAGCGTCCACAGGGCAACGGGAGGTGAGGTTTGTGAACCCCCTTAGGAGACAGAGTTTGTTTCTCCTAAACCTTACAGTCCAAGGCAAAATTACTACTTGTTGTCGTCTTTCCCAGTCTGCCCCTTCCCTGACTGTCGTTTTGGTCTCTACTTAAATGGAGACAATAAGGTCTAGTTTCGGAAAAGACAATTGCTGCAAAATTATTGCGACAAGTTGTCAAACGTTTGTTAGCTGGTTTAGTAATTCACTCATTCATTCTATTCATTCTTCCAATAACAGCAGCTAACGCGCGATTAACAATATGATCAACAGTAAATTGAAAGAAATATCAATGTTTTTTTCTTTTTTTTTTACTTTTTTTGGGTATCTCGAACCCGGGACTTACTCTTACTCTTCTACTGGACATAAAGAATAATACTAGAAGTAACAAATGCAGAAAACGTCATTTTTATTTCATACAACATAGTCCATACATTCACACACACAATCAACAACAAACAAAATACTTAAAATATGTTAGTAACAAAAACAGCTTATACCCTATGTTAGTACTTATATACTACGAGAGACATTGTAGTCTTGATCTATATAGTCATGTCAGAACTAGAAATACAAAACAAGACATAAATACAAAAGACCGAAACAGGAAATGCTTCAGGAAGAAGATGGGTACCAGATTCCCTGTACGAATTTCCTCGACTATCCACCGCTTACCGTTCGCATTGTACTTATAACTTCCTCATATTGTTATCAATCTGTCTTCCGATATGACATACAAGTTCCCCATTCTCCATTATGTCATTGTTCCCCGAGGACTAATAAGCTGACTATAAGCTCTGGTTTGTAGCGATTCAACTGGCTTCGTAGCTGAACTAGATTTCTGCGTAGTCATGTTGGATGACCTACTTATATAACAAATTTGTTAGAAGATTTTCAAATGTAGGGTATCGCCGACATGAGCAATTTGACGATACGACATTAACGCGTATTCATAGAAATTGATCTTAAATTGTTTTTCAGATAGAACAATTTCTATCAATATGCGTTGTCACATTGTCGCATCGCGTCTGTATTAGGGAGTTTTTATGTGCCTACATCAAGAAAAATTACTAGAAAAATAAGTTGGAAGAAGTAGTTACTTATTCTACAATAATAATATAACTACTTATGTCAACCTACCCTTTCATTGCTAGCGAACACATACGAATACCTTCTTAGTAATATATGTAAAATATTTCATAAATTCACTTGGGAAGAAAATTAAGTAGGAAGTAGAATTTCGCTATGAGGAACACACATATTTCTGCTCTCCTCGGCACGTTTATTAATTCAAAGTGGCGTCAAAACAGTTGAGTCATGTTTTCCTATCAGTGACGATGTGGTGAAGTAATAAATAAAATAATAATAATAATTTATTCGGACTAGGTTCTCCAAAGAGTGTTGCTGTGTTGTGTTGTGTGAAAAACTAAAAAAGAAACCACTGACTTAGAAATAAATTTGTGAAAAATATCTTAAGTGTATTCGGCCTTTGTCTCAACTCAAGACAAAGCATTTATTTTAATTAAACCATTTACAGACACTATAGAATTGTCAAGGTTGGACATTCAATAAGAAGCTAGTTACGATCTTAATTATTTTATTGAATATTGATTCGGTAAACTTTTCTTTTCATAGAAGTTAGCCATGTTGACTTTGTCAGTTTTCATCATTTCTTTTATAACATAGTCGCTTGTAATTAAAATATTTTCAGGGTGTTTTGACATTATTTTCTCTATTCAAAAAATCACGATGTACTGTATAACGAGTTTTTTTATTTTTTTGTCCATACTAAACATAGCATTTCTTCGAGGTTTCGCTCTCATTTTTGAAGTAGAGCCCCTCACCTCACCGCTGTTGCTTATCTATAAGTGCTAATGATAGGCTCTTCCGTGTCTTCCTCATTCAATGAAGCAAGAGTGGACCCATTCAATTCATCAATGATATTTTGCCGGTGACAGCCAGCCCGGCCCCAGTCTCTATTGAAACATGAGATCCATTCGCTTTGTTTGCTTATTTCAGTATCACAACGCATTGTCTACATTCAGTTCAAATTTCTATTGACAAAAGCATATTTGTCGACGATAAGGCGAAAGGTAGATAGGTACTATTGAATAACGCCTACTTTAGGCATAGAAGAAAAATTGCTGTCTGACAATAGAAGGAAATTCTGAATGGTTTTGATTTATATTCTCGTGCCAGCAACGTAGAATCGATTAGGACGAGGGCACTTGTTACCTATGTGGAGATGAGATTTAGAAAATCAACCAAAGGAATTGGGTTGGCATCTAAATTGGTGTTTTTGTTCAAGAACTCATTGATAGACATTGTGAGTCCAAAATCGATCAGTCTCTGCTTTGACACTCCATATTCTGAAGTAGGTACATATGTTAGAAGAAATAACATTCAGTGGATCGTTTTACAAATGCTGGTTGTTCATTAAAATGTATTTTGAAAATGTATGCATGGCAGAGTGCGGTAGTGTGAAGCGCAAAGGCTCACTGGTGCAAAAGGGGCAGTTTGCAGTAACCAACGTCGACGTCACTATGCGAATTTAGAGGACAAGCTTGCCAGCTGAAACGTATTGAGCTGAATATGAATTGAGATTTATAGTGGCTAAAGCACTGCACCTAAGAGAAATGTTTCAGATAATTTTCTACTATATAAATGCGAAAGTTTGGATGGATGGATGTATGTTTGTTACTAAATCGTGCCGGAACGGCTGAACGGATCTTGATGAAATTTGGCATGTAGCGGCATCAATGCCGCAACATGAAACATGCAACATGAAAACCTAAGAAGCGAAATTTATACAGCAAAAAAAGTAACCACAACGCCATCTATCCTGTCGGCGACGAACTACCAACGAAATCCTGCATCGCGCAAGCAAAGTTCTCCGAGCGATTTGAACATATACAACAGTCCGAATATCAACTATCGGGCAGTTGCCCACCAGACACAACAACCGTCTGGTCGGAGGATCCTCCCATTCCAGTGGAGGTATGCGGAACTTTACTCACTGTACCGCATACCTCTATAGGCACAGATATAGATCATAGTCTGGAATGGCAGAACGAGTGTTTTATAAGACATTTTTTGAATTTCAATTTAATTTGATAAAAGTGTATGAATCAATAAGGAAAGAAAACAAATTTCGTATGACTTCTTATAACATTGTATGACATTTTGGGCTTCGTTGCTACGCACTTGGAGGAAAATTATTCGTTCTACGAAATTTCCATGAAAATTTGTAAACAAACCAGTGAATGTCGTGTTGCAGTTTTTTTGTGTGAATAGATCACACAAAAAAACTATTTTATTAGCTTATAAACCTACGCACATTATGAAGTTGGGCTTAGAACTTTATACTAAACGAACGAAGGACTAGTTCAAGACCATTAATTTTTGATGTTCTTGAAATATTGGTAGATCATATTGTAGAGATACCAATAAAATAATGCTCTGATTTAATTTGCACAAAAAAGTATTTGATTGAGTGCGGATATAAATAACCAGGTCTAAATCGACCTTGAGTTTGTCTGAGAAAACTATCTAAAGCTAAATCGATGCAAAAATCGATGCAAAGATCCAACAGACGGGTGCGTTCTGACGATGCGACTACTCCTTTAAAAGAACATTTTCTACGGATATATTATCCATTTGTGTCGATGAAAACGCGTTGTCGTATACGTTGCATCTGTCTACAAGAGCCGTAATACCATTGCCATTCTGGTCCAAATAAAAGAGGTAGGTACTTACAGCTCATTTAGTATAAGAATATTTGGTCCATTTTTAAAAGCTATAAAGAGATACCTAGTAAAATGTTGTTAAGTAGATGAAGTAAACGTTATGTAACTTGAGAGCAAATGAATGACATAACGTTACTTCATCAAACAACGTTTTACCTAATTTTCACTTATTAACATTAACGTTCAATGTGTATAACAATAATATTACGTTATAACAATAATTTCTGTGACGATCGTTTAGCATATTTTTATTAAGTATAACGTTATTTTGATCTAATTATCATTTTGTATAATTAACATTTGATCTAACCACTGAACCAAGAGCAAGAGGGGCAGCTCGGGAACTTAGGGTACCCCGACACGGATAGGTTAGGTTGTAGTGCACTTAGCTCCCGTGATCCCATTCATGTTAGGTTCCTTTAAACCCTGCAAACAGAAATAGGAGCCCCGATTAAAGAAAAACTTTGAATCATTAGAAATTATATCTTCAGGAGATCATAAAATGAAGCAATAAATGATTATTACAAACGAAAATGTATCATTAAAATTATATCATTAGTTGTTATATTAAAAATACTTAGATCAAACATTACACTCCCAAATAAAAGACCATTTAGGTAATGAAGTTGGAAGATTTTTCAGAAGATCAAAATTAACAATTCTGCACTCATTTAAGTGACCAAAAGATAAAACTAATGAAGATATTTAAATGATTGAAACCAGAGCTCAGTCTTAATAAGACCGAAACGAATTCATTCGGAATCTATTAACAATCATGATTGGTTTCAAGCATGTTTCAAGTATCCAATTCTGAATTTTATTTCAAATAATTTATGAACTGAGAGATATTACTGTGGGTGGAGATGAGAGGTACTTTGTCTAATTTACCTAGAAGTTATAACGTTCCTAGTTTGCCTAGGTTTATGAAATATCTTTCAATAATTTTCTCCTTTATGTGATAGTTGGAAGTAAGGTAGAGAGCATAATGACGGAATAAACAATTCTGCTTCCTTATCTGGAAACAAAACCTCGAGGATTTGCGAAATTCAGCCGGTCCATTCTGTCAATGTCTCACCGTGTTAACTTAAGTACCTACAGTGAGTGTGAACTGAACTGTCATTCCAACTTGTTTGTATGGATTGACAGCTCACTTCATGTTCACTCCACCTCTTAAGTTTACACGGTGATGTTTACAGAATCGCAGTGCAGATCTTTGTGAGTATGATGAGCAAGTACAAATGAAGTTCCATTTTCGAATCGTTCGTCTAAAATCGGTCGTTCTAACTGAAATCATTATATTTTTCTATTTTTTTGTACATAATGTACTCCAATGACTTATTCACTAATAACATATTTCATAAAGGAACTTATATATCTATTATAATGGTGAAACTACTTCTTAAGTGACATATACTTAAGAAGTACACAGCTTAAATAAAAAATTGGTTGTCAGTAAAGTCGGTTTACGGACGATAGTTTAACGTGACAACGTCATAACAAAACATTGATGAAATGATCGTAACGTTACAATGAGCGTAACGTTACAATGAGCGTAACGTTACGATGGGTCATCCTTTTTCGTGCATGCAGCCGGCGTTTTATTAGACGTTGTCACGTCAAAAGACATACAAATTACGAGTTCCATTTTAAAGTGCATTAAAAAAACATTTTTTTTTATGATAAGAAAACAAGAGCTTCTTTACCATATGAAAACATCATCATCTTTTGCCCTATCGCATGTTACTTGGGGTCAGCGCAACTCGTTTTTTCCTCCATTCTGTCTTGTCCACCGTCACGCTGTCACTGACTCCCGTGTCTTTCACACCACTCTTCACGCAATACGTCTTTTATCTATTTTTTTTCAACTCTTTCTCCATCCATCCACATAATGTTTTTAAACTCTTTCAGTAACATGCGTTTCATCTCTCCTCTTCAATCTCAACTGAAATAAAAGTAAATAAATAACATAGGCCTTATAAAGTACTCGTAGTAGCATTTTGGCAAAGTAACACATCGTCACATAATTATAACGACATGCTTTTGAACAAGCCGACGATTATGTGCGGGCACCATATGCAAGCATTTAACGAGGCACTCCCACCGCATAATTTTCTAAGTAGGCAACATCGGTTAAACACACAGTGTTGCCTACAATCATGATGTCACAGGGTTGCCAGCACTTTTCTTTCTTTTTTGCCCTAGATTAAGTAACGTCTGCGAATTTCAGACTCAGTTTTTCGTCACGAAATAAGGTCGAATTGTTCAACGGCTTACTGTAGAATTGTACGAAGTTTTTGTTTCAAACAGTTTAAATTGTTCCTAAATCTCGTTTAGTTTAGATAAATCGTTAACTCCGTGGAGTTTTTCTGGAAACTCGACGCATTCTGGGATTTTTTTGTTTGTTCTTTTTATTTAAAAACTAGAACTCGTTTTAAAATGCCAGTTCCACAGCTGTAATAAAACCTAACATGTACATTGCGTTGCCAAATCTCTTTGAACTGTAGCACATAAAATCTTCCCTGAGTACCAGCTTTATTCCACAGTAACTAGGATACTTAATCTTTAGCTAAAAATCTGGGACCAGTTCCAATAATCCTGGAAGACCACATAAAAACGTCCGTTTTGATACTAATACTTAGTTGTAATTGCAAGTGAACTGTAAACCCTTACTTTGGCAACCCTAATGTTATCAGATGCGGTGGCAAATTTTGAGGTCTCTTTATACACGAATTCCCAGAACCACGTCGCCTGTACAATGAAAGGGTAGACAGAAGAGTATAATGGACTCACATTTCACCCGTTAATTTTAAAATCTGTACTAATAATAAAGCTGAAGAGTTTGTTTGTTTGTTTGAACGCGCTAATCTCTGGAACTACCAGTCGGATTTGGAAAATTCATGAAGAATTCTATAGGCTATACGGGAACGGGAAAAACGGGATATGCGCATACAAAGTCGCGGGCAAAAGTTAGTTCTATATTAAAGTGGTGGTAAGCACATTAGACACACCCAAGTACGGAAGATATCCGGTACCTACTACTACCAATTTTGTAATGGAAAAATATAATAACAATTTTCCTGCCTTGAAGATCGCAGTAAGGATAGTAGTTCGCGCTTCTATATACATAACACTGGCGTCTACCCGCTTATTCGCCAGTGTGAAAAGTGTTTTTTCTTATCACAGAATAACATACTACTTTTTGCTAGCATATAAGGTATCCTATATTTCGACTTTTAATTGGATTCAGTAACTTGACAGTTCAACGACAATTTTTAATATATTTATGGTATATCGTGTTTTTAAAACAAGTTATTAAATAAAAAAAAATGCTTAGAAGTATAAATTTTATGTTAATTCTTTCAACAACTCACACTATATTTTTTTGTCAAAATCTGAACCCTTCAAATGTCAATTAACTTAATACAGTTAAAAGTCGAACTAAATGTCATAATAGAGCTGTAAACGAATCCGATCAAACAGTTATAACTGTAAAGGCGACGAGCAGGCAGACTGAGTTACTGCCTTATTTATGATCAATCAATGTACGAGTATAATAATCCTCCCGACCGAATTTCAGTCACGGTGAACAATCACAACAGAACTTAGCCAAATAAGCTGGAGACACAATAGTGTACCTTCAAGCGTGTGCGCAAACAATGGGGTATTTTCTGTTTGTCTACTAACTTAGTACAATGGGATGGCGATGCCACAAGATCAGGGAGAGATCAGGCGCAGGACCAACGGTTTTACGTGCTTTCCAAGGCACGGGGATGTCACACCACCAGCTTCAAAACCCCGGGCAAAAACCTAATGAAAAAAATCTATATAGTAACACTTTTAGCTCGTCGCGACGTGGGGAAAATGCATTTTTAGACAGACGGATTAAGCCAAAATATACTTTATTGTACAACAAAAATGGTAACACAACTCTTTTACACAAACTTAATTCGATGTACAGACGCCAGCACATCGAGCTACCTGTCATCAACAATCAAGAAACTGTAAAATTTTCCCAATCAACCTTGAATCTAATGCTTCAGCGATAAAGAAAAAAATCTATTGAAGAAATTTGAAAAATTGTTGTAGCTTGATGCACTGGCATCTGTACAATGGTTTTGTCCATTTTGTTTTTATGGATGGGAAATCATCAAATGACTCGTTCTGTTCTGGGCGGAGTGGAAGGGAGTATCTGCCGGTAGATTCTGTAAACATGTCGAGGCTTGAGTAGAGCTGACAAGCTCTACTAGTGATCATGTCACCCAAGCCTTCACTTCAACATGTTTACAGAATCGACTTGCAGACTCTTATTAACTACATAAAACCCATCCATGTTCCTCCTAATGCCCTTTGCGTTCCAGGGCCGCGGTGACACTATCGAACAAATTCCGCAACGGCAGTCTTATCCAGTCTTATCGTTGACAGTGATATCTACTAGACAACCTTGAGATGGACTGAAAAAAGCTTAAAATAAAAGGGATAGTAATAATATTAGTATGGATACGTAACTTGTAAGCTATGTTAACATCGTGTCAACTGCCTCACTGTCTAACCATGTCATTTATAACCCGTTGGTGCTAAAAGGGCACTTAACTCAAGTATTTTTAGGTAAATATTTGATCGCTCTTTCAAGTGGTAAGTGTGGTTAAGTGAAGTCTTAATTATTAAAGCAACAATCGACGAAGAGTTAGCTTGATTAATTTTGTTACAAGTTAGAATATTTTGCTGTGAACTAAAACATGATTAAATTGTCTACTTACTGTCTTAAATGCAACTTCTTGTTAGGGTATTCAATTCATATTCGAAGTCCTTTGAAGGACTTCCTCTATTGCACTTGACTCAGTCGCCATGACAGCGGAAAATCTCTTCGAGCCGTGCTCTCGAGTTGATATCATTGAGGAGATAGCAAATCATATTACGGTTAATTTGATTGAGGGAGGCTGAGTCGAGGTTGAGTTGAGTGGAGGATATTAATTAGAATAAAAGGGAAGTTTGTTTTTATTTTACTTTTTTATTAATACCTGACTACGGTATTTTGGAAGGAATTTTTTTTTAGTCCAGCTATAAATATATAAGGAAATAGGCACGCCAAAATAAAAGTCGGATATCTCAAAAATAACAATAAATTGTTGCGGTGAGGGCCCATCGTTTATCATAATTATCCAGCTGGGGCTCGATCACGAAAGGGCCTCGCCATGATCCCATGGGGGCCTTATGGACAATTAAATGGCTTGACCAAGGAAAATGGCTGCGTTTACAGATAAATAATAAGTACTAATCGTTCTTTTTATATGGAAATGGAGGAGGTAATTAACTTCAAATTGAATTAACTGTTCTTTGCTCTTTAATTTACTAAGTTCAAGGTAGTTTTTTACTTTGTGTTTTAAGCTCTTCTAGGTACATAACAAAATTATAATTAGAGAGACAATTCTCGTATTTTGAAGGAGCGTGCGTTTTCACATATCAGTTGCAAACTGTCAAAAACAGGTGATATTTCGACTTGAATTTAAACCTAAAAAAGCCTAGTATAATGTTAAAAAAAAATTAAATGATAAATCGCTCTGAAGATACCTACTGACTGAGTATGTTCTATTTATTTTGAATCGCATAACTATTGACCTATTTTTTAATTTAATATTATTAATGTAAATTGTTGCTCGAGGAGCCCGTGGCACGTTAAGCTGTTGGTCTCGGCTGTCATTTGTAGATCTTGGTCAGTCGTTACGGATAGTCAGAAGCCAGATAATCTGACAGCAGTCTTGCCAAGGAGTACTGTGTTACCCAGTTAATGGGTTGTGGAGGTCTGGTAGGCAGCCGCTCCACGTAAATTACTGGTATTCAGCTGAATCCGCTTTGACTGGAAGCCGACCCCAATATAGTTGGGAAAAGGCTAGGCAGATGATGAATGTTAATTGTTGATTTATTTATAGTGTTTTTCTTTGTATTTTTGTTTTGTAATTTTTTGATCTTTATCCTAATTTGTACACCAGCCATGGTCAAACATGTTGAGCCAATAAAATACCTACCTTAAAACACCAATAATAATACCATGTATATATTATGTACACATGTTTTTGCAAATAAATGAATCTGAATCTGAACGGTTAAAATAAAAAAAAATGGCCTTTAATTTGAATATTTTTAATCCTCTTATTATATTCTTGCAACGAAACTAAAATGATGTTGTTAATGTTTTGAAGTTACGGCAAAGTGTGTGTTTTTGTGTAGGATCTGCTCTCTCATAGTATTAATGAACAACCTAACAGAAATGGGATGACGAGGGCTTCGCTCGCTTTTCTCTCTCACTCTTGCTCCTGTCATCTCATGCAAATATAAACCATGGTAGGCGCCAGATAAACTTGCAAAAAAGTATATTGAACTTTCACTTATATCCCTTCGCAGCTTCGTAGATACCTGAACAAAAACGGTTCATAATTTATTATGAACCGTTTTTCATTACTAGAGACCGTCAAAAATCACGATAGAAGTCAATTCAGGAGCGCTTTATGTATTTATTTCTGTTTTTGTTGATATTAAGAAAGTCAATAAGTGTATGTAGGTATGTATGCCTTAATAACCTACGAAGAGCTAAACTATTTGTGTCTTATGGGTGTTGCATGTGAGGTCAAGTGGTGATTTACAAAGAATAATATTTGTAACAGATATCTCTCTATCATATTTACTCACGTTCAAGTAACATATATTTAAAATAGTGTACCAACTTCCAAGAATGCTAGAAACATGCTTTTGAGATAATAGTTGTAAACTAAACTAAAGCTAGTCTGGAAACTTCATACTTTATAATTATGTTAAAAATGCTGTCAGTGCAAATCCAGGATATATTCTGCACTTTCGAACCCACAAGTTCATTATTATCTAAATATGTTACACCACTAGCTTTTGCTCGCGATTTCGTACGCGCAAATTGCGTTTTCCCGTTCCCGTAGGAATTTCGGGAAATCCTTCCTCCTTATCCTCCTTCTGCTCCTCTAATTAGTGTAGGGAAGCTACATGCCAAATTTCAGCATTCTACGACCAGTAGGTACGGCTGTGCGTTGTCTGTCAGTCACTCAGTAACAGAAGAATTACATATATATTGATTTCTGATTTTAGCAACCATCGATGTTTAAAACATTCAATCAGTCGGCCTAGTCTATTACAAAGAGCGACTGCCTACCTGATCTCCACAACACAGTAACTGGGAAAAAAGATATCCCTTAACAAGACTGGTGTTAGATCTCTTAGCTTCAGACGACCCGTAATGACTGTCAAATTTCTACAAATGACAGCTTTCTGAGGCACGGACTAATCTCGGTATGTTAAGATGGTCACCCATCCAAGGAACAACCACGGCAGACGTTGCTTAACCTTGAAGATCGACCATCGTAGCTGCTATTATTTAGCCACGATCTCCTGCAAAACAATGTTTTAAATGAAACTTATTCCAAAAAAAAACGGCCAAAATTATTTTAATTTTCATGGTATCTGGCTGTGAAGTCTTTATTCTACGTGACCAGTTTACAGAATGCCTTTTTATTCGTGTCACACTATATTCTCAGGGCTGAATTAATTGCGAAATGTGTCAAGTCACATCCCCGGACGACATAACGAAGAGATACAAAATTCACTTTTATCAGCGGCACGTGTCATAATTAAAAGATGCAACCTTTTGTTTTAACAGTATTATTATAACAGAATTTAATTTATATTTGAATAATGAAGAACTGGCCAGTAATAACAATTATATTCATATTTCTTGCATGACCGTTGGTGTGAACAACTGAATTTGAAATTCTTAATATGGATGGCATTGTTTGGACATTTTATGCGGAGGAATGAGAAAACAACAAATGGTTGTCTGTAAAGTCGGTTTACGGACGATAGTTTAATGTGACAACGTCATAACAAAACATTCTAGCGGGACAATGAGCGTAATGGGACAATATTTCCTGCGTGCAGCCGGCGTTCATCGATTTATTAGACGTTGTCACGTCAAAAAAATAAAACAGAAACTACGAAAAAACTGTATGAAAGATAAAAACTTTCAAACCATATTATCATGATTAGTTTAAATACTGATTAGTAGATTAATAATACAAGTTTTCTGAAGGTAGAGAATTGAAATTTAGAATCTATTGTAAAACTAATCTTATTATGGTTACATTGTTTTATAAACAAGGCTGAATATGTCTAAAAAAACTGAAAGACTGAGCGAAAGACAGAAAAGTATAAAACAGGAAGACATATTGAGCTGTTCCCAAATTAATCGGGAAATGGGCCAGAAAATGATGATTATTGTATAGAATGTATAGAAGGAAAATTGACAGCAAAATCTCTTTGGATTCTAAAAGCATTTAAGTACAAATCTTGATTTGCTATGTTATTATTTACAAATTTACTCATCCATTTTTTTTTTCAAATAACTTTTGTTCTTTGAAATGCCTTGCCCTTGAAAACATTTAATTATGCTAACGAAACCATATAAACTTATTTCGAACTACGAACTTTTACGCAATTACTTATGTAAGGCTTTTCGCAGTCAATCGTTCGAATTCAGTTATTTTAAGAATTCAATTAGGTTCACTTCATTATTCTGTCGTTTATTTTATTAATTATGGAGCTAGCAAATTAATAAGTTGGAACACAATTTCATTCATCACTCCAATGGAGTAAGAAATTGTAGTCTAGAAAGTTAATTAGAAATGGTTATTCGAAAATATTTCAGATAATAACTATTACATACTAGCAGCTGCCTGCGACGTCGTCCGCTTGGACGCTACAAAGCAGCAAAATACTTTGCCTGCATCACTGTAATTTGGGGAGCCTATCTACATGTAGTGGGCAAAATGGTAGTCATCCTCTCCGCGACAAGAAGATTTGTCCTGGGTGGGAATCGAACCCACGACCTCCGGTTTAGCAGTCAGGGTCACTAACCACTCGACCAACAGGCCAGTCAAAAAAATTATAAGCACACTTTTCGAGTTAAAAAATAAAGCTTATCACAATGGGANCAATTGTTAAATTGCACAAATAAACTCACGTCTTTTTTTTGTGGAATAGGGAATATGCATGAAAAAAAATTTAGTATCCAAACAGTTTATCTAAAAATATACAAAACGGTGAAAATAGAATCAAAATTGATCGAAAAACAAACGAGATATAACTATTTTAAACAAATATATCTGTCCCTCTCGCGAAGACGCTGTTTTCTATGGCAGCGGTATAGGCGACATAGTATTTGACGTCAGAGTTCGTATCGGGCTTCTCTTTCTAATTGGCATCTTTGAAGCTTTATAACTTTCTCGCTGTTGAAGGTATTTTAGAAATTATTTCATAAGTGTTTACTAGAGCCAATAAGTATTTCATTTTGCAAATTAAAAAATTGCATGCATATCCCTATTAGTTAGGATAAGCCAAATGTGGATAACGTTGTGAGTAGTGTATTTGTTACTAACCTATGTTTACTTATTATTATACACTGCTGCTTTTTTTTTTTTTGTTTTTTCCGGTTCCGGTGCTCGAAGCGTAAACATAGCTGTAGTGCAGTCCCCAAACTTATAGTAATTGAAAAACATTTACGGATTATCGGACACAGTGAATATTGAAAAACACAATTATAAGTGCGGTGGATTTGTGTAAATGTTGACTCTGGCGTAATTAACGTGAAAATGGAACAAATCACAACAAAATAAGAACCAACGGCTACCGGATTGAGGTTAGAAATTTTTCACACAAAGTATTATTAGAAACGTCAACGTCATAGTAATACTGTCAGATTGACATTGTCAGTGACGTTCGTCGAATCGGTGTTGCCAGCTTGAAAATTACCTCTCTAACGCTGCGTTCTATTTTACGCAAAGAAGTTAAAACTTAAACATGGATGATCAATTTCAAAATTTGTTTGATAAAATGAAAATCGAAATGCAGAAACAGACCGTTGAGCTGAAAGAGTCTATAACTAATTCAATTATGGAGAAAATGGAAGAAAAAATAAAACCTATTATAGAAGAAAACAAGGATTTAAAGATTAAAATATCTAAACTCGAGAATGAGATCGAGTATTTGAAAAGGGATAAGAAGCAAAACAACATTATTATCTTTGGATTAAGGGAGGGAGAAGAGTTTACGTCGGGGCTAATACAAGAGGCGAAGAAGATATTCAACAAAGACATAAATATAAACATTGAGGATTTCGAAATAATTTATCATTTATCGCATCGGTATGAGAAGCCCAGGTGGAAAGCCTAGACCGGTTCTGCTTTCCTTTGTTAATGCATGGAAGAAAAATGAGGTGATGAAAGTCCGGAAAAATCTCAAAGATATATATATCACAGAGGATTATACTAAAGAAGTTTTGGAAAAGAGAAAATTGTTACAATCTAGACTGAAAGAAGAAAGAATGAAAGGGAATTTCGCATATCTGAAATACGACAAGCTTGTGGTAAAGGAAAATAATACAACCAATGGAAAAAGAAAAAGAGAAATGTCTTCATCGCCGCGAGACAATACACAAGTTAAGAAACAAACCTGGACGCCATCACAAAACAATAGGCGTAACGCTTTCGATGTCATGAGAGGCAGATCCGGCTCTCTCTCTTCTTATACGGCGGATAATAATAGGCAATAACAATTAGCTATCGGCAACCGGAAAACACAACTATTTAATACAGAAAACCAATTAAGTAGAAACCATCAAACTCCCCCAAGCCGACTGGTCCTCGTGGGGGAAAACGACCAAGACCCTCTAAAGATAGAAAATAAAAAGAGAATACAACATAACGATTTACATATAGCGACTTTAAACTGTCGATCACTAGGAACCACGGAAAAACTACAAGAACTGGAATTAGCGTTGGATGAAATAAAATGGGACATAATTGGTATTAGTGAAGTGAGAAGATCTGGAGAAAAAATAGAGGACCATGGAAAATACATACTGCACCATATTGGAGAAACGCCAGGTTTATACGGAGTCGGATTTCTGGTTAAAAGAAACCTTGCCAAAAGCATACAAGAACTCAGAGGAATTTCAGAACGGATAGCACTTCTCAATATGAAATTACCTGTTGATGGAGAGGAAGAACAATTGTGGTCTATAATTCAGGCGTATTCGCCTACCGAATCAAACAAGAAAGAAGATAAAACAAAAGTCGAAAAATTCTACGAAGATCTACAATCGACCACTNTGTGTATGGGGCGTGCATTCTTGGTAGGAGTGAGAGATTGATACAGCGGGTACAGAATGCTTGTGCAAGATTTTGTTTTAATGTCCCTCCTAGATCTCACATTACTCCGTTTTTAAATAAGGGTAATTTGATGAGAATGTCAGAACGGAGAAAGCTTCATCTGGCTACCCTGCTATTTGGCATAATTCTCACAAAAAAACCTGACTATCTATATGGTAAATTAACTTGGTCTCGAGATGTGAACAAAGTCAAAACTAGAGCATCTGCTTACCTCTTGTTGACCTTGCCCCATAGAACTGCTGCATTCCGTGGAAGTTTTAAATTTGCTGCTTCTCGTTGCTGGAACGACCTGCCACCGCCGTTTCGTGCTTTAAGAACAGTTGGTACTTTTAGTTCCAAATTCAAACAACACCTATTATGCATTCAAAAGGATACCACATAAACTTACCCTAGGTCTGCACGCTGTTAGTAACATAATTGGTGATTTTATGTTCTATTTTCTCCGTAAATGCATGACTCTTCCTGGCGACAAAGCACTACAGTACACAGCCCGCAACTATTAATATTTTTCTAGATTATACTTAAACGCAATTTAGATGCTACAAGTCGATATAGCTTTTTGTTTTGTTTATTTACATTTATGTTTCTGTTCAACCATCTTTTCTTTGTGACAGCCGACCATAACCTCCCACTTGCGCCCGCGCGCTCTATTCATTTGTCTATGATATCGACAAATGAAGCTGGAGCACTGGGCTATTGGGTGTCAGCTTATTTATTGTTTGTATGTACCGATTTTTTATTTATTTTTTTATTATTTATATATATTTAATAATTGTTGCATTTTTGCCCATATTTATTCTTATTATTTTATTTGTATATTTCTGTTATATATGCTCCGTGAATGTGTCCGTGGCACCACTGACTGGCCCTATCAGAATACCAGCGCTGCGTTATTTATTTTTAGATATCGCAGCATAAGCTGAGATAGGGACCATTTTGGCCTCGCACAGATAATTATTTTATTATACTGTTTAGTTTTTAATTTTATTTTATTTTACTGGTCTGTTAGTCTTGTGCGAGTCCCAAATAAACGTTTTTCTTTCTTTTCTTTCTAGAATAGTTCGAGCAAAATTATCAAGGTCACGTGCTAAAAGAGCACGAAAATTCCACAACAGTATGAAAGCCATTGAATGCACCGGTGATACTGATCTACTTCTGAACAACCTCGACATATCCTTGCAAAGTGGGGAAAAATGTATATCGACTCAAGAAAAATACACCAATCTACTCCAACAACTGAAGTTGGAAACTAAAAAAGTTAATATGATTAGTAAAACAGAGATATCATTGAAAAGTAAGCAATTATTACAAGAACGGAAAGAACTTATACAACAAGGAAAAAATTATAATAATAATTCTCAAAAGATAGCAGAATTAAGTAAGGTAATTAGTAAAGAACTCAGAAATGAACGAAAAGCAAAAAGGTTAACGACAATAAGAAAACATATAGAAAAAACAGGAGGAACAAGGAAGGCAATAAAAGAACTAAACTACAAAAAGGACTGAATCCCAAATATGAATAAAGATGGGGGAAAGACCAGCAAACGATCAGAAATACTAGGAATTGCAACGGATTACTACAAAAAAGTCGTAAAGGTGAACAAGTATTAGAGGAAAATAACTCAGTAAATAAAGAGGAGATTGAGCCAATTCTAAGGGAAGAAACTATAAAATCTATCGAATCCCAAAAACTAGATAAGGCACCAGGATCGGATTTAATTACAAACGAACTATTAAAAACTACATCACCAGTGATGGCCCCTAGACTTACAGATTTGTTCAATGAAATCCTCGAAACGGAAACCATCCCGGAAGATTGGACCAAATCGACAATCATACTGCTGCATAAGAAGGGAGACAAGGGCGATATAGGAAACTATAGACCGATCAGTTTAATGTCCAATATTTATAAAATATTTTCAAAAATCATACTAAACAGAATCACTAATATACTGGATGAAAACCAACCTAAGGAGCAAGCTGGTTTCCGAAGCAAATTCTCTACTATAGATCACATACACACCCTCAGACAAATTCTACAAAAATATAGTGAATACAATAAAACATATTACATAGGGTTTGTAGACTTCAACAAAGCGTTCGATACATTGGAACATGACTATATATGGGACGCTCTGAACAGACAAGGGGTTAAAGAAAAATACATAATAATAATTAAAAATGTATACACAGCGAGTACAGCAAAAGTTAAACTTGAATCTACGGGTAGTGAATTTCCTATTAAAAGAGGTGTACGCCAAGGAGATCCGATATCACCTAAAATATTTTCAGCGGTGCTAGAAATGATTTTCAGAAATCTGAACTGGACCAAAAATGGCCTCAATATAAATGGCGAAAATCTCAGTCACCTACGCTTCGCAGACGATTTGATTTTATTTTCAGAGGACGCAAGAACTCTGGAAATAATGCTACAGCAACTATCCGACGAAAGCGTAAAGGCCGGCCTGACAATGAACCTAACGAAAACCAAAATTATGACGAATTCCCAACAGACAGTACCCAACGAACTGATTATAGTAAATAATGAACAAATAGAATATGTAAATTAATATATATACTTGGGCCAACTTATATCTACAGATGGCAGCATGAATAAAGAAATAGAACGAAGAATAACCAATACTTGGAAAAAGTTTTGGTCTCTTAAGGAAATATTTAAGGATAAAGATATGCCAATGACAGCAAAGAAGAAAGTATACGAAATATGCATTATGCCATGCTTACTATACGGGTGCCAGACATGGGCGTTAACAGAGTTACAAGAAAATAAATTAAAAGTCTGACAAAATTCAATGGAAAGAAGCATCTTGGGTATAAAAAGGAGGGAAAGAGTGAAATTACAAATAATTAAGAAAAAGACCAAATTTAAAAATACACACACAGCCTACAGACAGCTCAAATGGCGTTGGACAGGACATATGTCGAGAGAAAATATAGAAAAATGGAGTAGGTTAGTAACAGAATGGTATCCAAGGGATGGAAAAAGAAGTAGAGGCAGACAAAACAAAAGATGGGAAGATGACTTGCGGAAAATAGCTGGCCCAGTATGGAGTCGAGTAGCCAGAGACAGGAATACGTGGAAACCTTTAGAGGAGGCCTTTGTCGACAGACAAGCTGTTCAACAAAAGCAACCAGTTGCCGATCACTTTAATATAAATTAGAAATAGAATGTACATTTAGTTTTTTAGCAAGTAGGCATGTATTAAGTTATTGTAAAAAGAAACAGCAATAAAGGCTTTATTTATTTATTTATTTATACACTGCTGTTTCTTGTCCCTAAATAAATAAATGAGTATCAAACTAGTGCACACAGTAAATACCTATTCAAATAATTAAATGTCAGATTGGATAAAATTCACTTACTGAGCTGCTATAGTAGGTACGTAGAGAAGCTCATGGCCAAAAAGTAACAGTCACACGAGTCGATTTAAGAAGATATACGAAACTTGAAGAGGTTGTCTGTGTTGATGGATGACCATAAGTTGGTGACCCAGACTTCTCCTTACCTCAGAAAGCATGTTAAGCCAATGGTCCTGTCTTTTGTAGAACATTGACAGTCGTTACAAGTTTTTATAAAACAGAAAATCAGACACAATTATTGCCAAGGGTGTCGTGGTATCCAATTACTGTGCTGTGGAGGCCAGATGGGAGGTCACTCCATGGAAAATAATGCTGCATCCGGATAGACTGAAGCCTTTTTTTTTTTTGATGTCGGGGGGAAATCCTCATGGAAATCCTCCACCCTGGGGCGGGTGGAGGGGTCTGTCAGACTCTTACTGACTAAAACCACCCCGGTGTTCCATCTCCCACCTACGCCGGGGATCGCGGGAACGTAAGCGACTTCCGCAATCCCCGGCTGGTGCCGGCCCGCCTCTGCGGGCCACCTCGCGTCGGCGAGGGGAGTGAGGTGTTTAACTCCCCTCGCTACGTCAAAGAGGGGCGCACGGGAACACCACGCGCCGCCACCTCGGGTCCGGATGAGTGGGGGGCGACGGACATCCCCAAGTCCGCCGCCCCTGGACCCAGTTAGGGGGGCCGGAAGAGGGCAGCGTATGCCCTCCTCCGACGCCCGATGCGCCTGCTGCGGGCAGGGAGAGCGGTTGTGATCTCCCTCTCCCTTTCCGCAGCCTCCTTCTGCGCGATAACTGTCTCGCAGAAGGAGACCACCGCGTCCCAGGACTCCTCACCGCCGACCATAGCATGGACTACGGCCGGCAGCGAGAGGTCACCGCCTACAACAGAGATGAGGGCACGGCGCGGCTCCTCCCAAGCTGCACACTCTGCAAGCGTATGCCGTGCCGTGTCCTCCCGACAGTCGACGCAGTGGTGGCATCGAGCGTCCGGCTCCCTGCCTATGCGACACAAGAACCTCCCGAAGCAGCCATGCCCCGAGAGGACCTGCGTCGCACGAAACGACAGGGAGCCGTGCCTTCTCCCGAGCCAGAGGTCGAGCACTGGCCGGATGGCCTCGATGGTGATGAGGCCGGCGGTAGGGCTCGAAAGCCTGTCCCGCCATTCCGCCACCAGGACCTCGCGCAGCTGCGACCGACGCAGCTCCAAGTGTTGCTGCGTCAGTCTTTCGCCGCGCGCCCGCGCGCCCTCGCGCCACCTATGCAGTGACGCGAGCACTTTCGCCTCCAGGTCCCACGGCGGAGATCCGGCCAGTGCGCAAGCCGCCTCGTAGGAGATCGTGCGATATCCCCTGATGACTCTGACGGCCATCACCCTCTGCGGCCTCCGCAGAACAGTGATGGTGCTGGCCGTCAGGTCAGCCGCCCAGATCGGGGCCCCATAAAGGGCCATCGATCGCACGATCCCCACGTACAACCGCCTACAGGCGGTGCTCGGGTGGATAGACTGAAGCCTACCCCAACATAGTGTAGCAAAACACTTATTTAACTGTAAATGATGACGTTCAAAAGTGCCGTTTAATGGCCTAATTGAAATAAACGCTTTGACTTTGACTTTGAAAAGAATAAGCAGATTGATAGGTATGGTACCTTAAGTTCTAGATTAGGTCTTTTACTACTTGAACCCTTTAGAATCGTGAGTTTAGTAACGTCATGCTCCATAACTTGATCGAGAAGACATTAATCGCGCAACAATGGCGATACATAAATCTAATCCGGTTTAATGGCGCGAAATAGCACTTGATATAGAAGCGACTATTACCAATAATACAGTAGGTACGTTAGGCAGTATTCCGCTTACTCGGAAATCAATCACGAATGTCGGCTTAAGAGATGGTTTTAGTGCATAATCTTGTAGAAACGGAATATACCCTTTCTTAATTAGGCCGAATATGCTTTAGTGGTGGACTAAATGGTAACTTGATACAGGTTACTACAACTTAAATGTTATGGCTGTACTGTACATTTTTAACTTTCCTTCTTTAACGGGTTTCTGTTTTTAACATTAAGTGCGATTTTCATAGAGTGAATTGGCTTCTACTGGGTAAGCTCGCTCCATCGTCGACTTTGTCTCTGTCATCTATGACCTAGACTAGAGTCAAGAGCAAAGTCATCTTAAATAAAAAATAAATAAAAATAACTAATCAGTGTAAGTAGGTCAATCAGCGAGTCAGCCCATTTCCTACGAAAAATAAATCGATTTAGACATACAGTGCTTTAAAATAGTGTTTTAAATTAATACAAATCAATATTTCAACACGTAACCTAAATAAGAAATAAAAAATAAACAATTTTGTTTATGGATCCGACAGACCCACCAGCCACGTTGTGTGATTTTACCCACCAGGCACCCCAAGGGCAACGAACAATAGGTCCACTAAGGAGATAAGCAACAGGTGTACCTACACATCCAATACTCCGCAAGACTCAGTAAAAGCCTGAGGGATCAAGGGATTACACCAAAATTGCTAAAAAACAGTAATTTTAGTTTTCCCAAAAACTCTTTGCTTTATAATTCTTGCGTCTACGTTTCGAGGGCAAAAGTAATCCATTTACGAAGATCTAGCTATCAAATATATTTGATGGATGTGTGTTGCTATGTGAAACCTTTATACATACAATTTTTCGACCTGTTTTTACGCCGAAAAAAAAGGTTATGTTCTTTTCTGTTTTTAGTATGTCACCAATAGTAATTATCTGTTTATTTCGAAAAGAATGAGGCTGAACTGTATTTAAGTTTGAATATAAACTAAATATGTTAATCTCAGTTCGAGACCACGATAGCAGTCATGTACTAAGTTAGAACTTCGGTATTGTTCTCAAGTGGTTTCAGTACTTATACAGATATACAAAGGTCACGTTTTAGATAGTTGTGCGATTGACTTTGACTCTCTCTCAATCGATTTTTGAATGTTGGCTAGAACTACCACTGTAGTGTGCGTTTACTGTTATCAAACAAATGAAACGATGTTTTTAGTTCAACTGGTATTTCCACTGAAAATTAAATAAATATATTACTTCGTATTGTATTTGTGAACTAGCTATTGCCCGCGACTTCGTACACGCATATCCCGTTTTTTTCCGTTCCCGCAGGAATTTCGAGAAATCCTCACGCATTGCAAATTTCAGCTTTCTACGACCAGTAGTTTCAGTTGTGCGTTGTCACTCACTCAGTCAGTCAGTAACGGAAGAATTTTATATATTAGAATTTCATATTAATATATCTAAATAATGGTATTTATGATGTTTGTAACCTGGTAGCCCTAAATCTATCTATTTTCGTCCAGTCCATCCAAAGGTTGCCTGTAAGAGATCGCCCTGTGCGATAACGGTCCTGTTTGTTATGAGGTGTACAATAAAGTACATATATCTATACTGACATTATAATTTAAAGTCATTATTTTGTCTGTTAGTTACCACTTCACGTCACAACGGCTGAACAGATTTAGATAAAACTTGACATACAGGTAGACATGTTCCGGAATAGGAACCCCGGTAGTATATTCCCTTGGGATGATTTTCGACAACCACACCGGCGAAGTCCGGAGGCAGAACTATCTAATATAAAGATATATGTAAGTCTATTTAGCTCAATTTCTGAAACTCAAACTACTGCTCTAAATAATATTTACTTTGTTAAAAACCTGCTATTTATTTCATTGAAAAATATTCTTACAAAACGATAAGTCGCTTGCAGCAAATCTTCTTGAGTGACGTTTCCTAATTTGGTTACCAGGATCGAGACATGCTAAAGCAATCGCTCATCTCTTTAAAGAACGAAGAAGAGAGAGAAAAAGAGAAGCAAAACCTTTTTTTTGCGAAATATCGTGTTTACAGTTCTAGTTAACACCTACTTAAACTTATTGATAGTCAAAGCAAAGGAAACTTCTCCGAGATGGGAATTTTATTTATTTACATTTGCTGACATTGGGAGGCATTAGGTGCCATACCTTTGATAGTTTTTAAGCGTGATTGTAGACGTAAATGTGATCCAATTTTTAAAAAATAGGTAAAGCATGTCCTTTGTATTAAAAATGGTAATGCAACCAGTTTTAGAAGTTACTGACATTATACATTTACCTATTCCCAAACGATCTAAAAAAAAAAAAAATGACCACCTAGAAAAAGGTATTTTGTAAATGTTCCAATTAATGAAACAAATTGATAGTATTTTAATTATTTATTAGAAATTCTTACAAAATAAAAATACTGTTTCTAAGTTTGGCTTTGGCCAAATGTTGGTGGCCAAACCCTTTTGAGCGGTACTGTACATTTAGTAGAAAATCATCGAATAAAATAATTTAATCACGTCAAGGAATAAGCGGGAGCGACTCATTTCGTTGCTGAACACAAAGCATTGAAGAGTTGAGGGGAATTTCCTGGAATTCAATTCAATTTTTCACTACTCCCAGACAGGATCAGATAAAATTAAAGGAAAAGCAACCACTTCTTACACTCGTCATCATACGAATGAAACACAGCTCCAATTTAAAAGGGCACATCTGACATAAGGTCCATAATTATCTATATCCGGATGAAAGGTCTAATCCGTCCTGGATCTAATGCTTTCAGGCTCTCGTTATTACTCACGTTTCCCGGGACATAAATGCGATTTTCCTCAACTGACATAATCACGTGACAGGTTGAAATTCGTTTGTTTCCGAGTATGGTTATGTTGGTAACCATTTTCCTCTGTGGAGTCGGTAAATTCTGATAGGGATGGAGGTAATGTATTGTTACTATTAGGTACTACCTTTTCGTGGACTCAGATAGTGGTGAATCAGGGATTATTTTCAGGTGGGTGGCAGTCCACTGGATCACTAAAGTGACGCACCTAAAATTACGTCTACTGGGTTTGTTTTAATTTTATGTGGATTTACTGTTTTATTAAATCACTATCTGAAAGAATTTTGTGAAGAGCTGAATGTTAAACTGTACAATTTCAAAGTAATATCGATACTTATATTTGAATTTAATATCATATCTTATCTAATAGTGGGATATAGGCGGGCTTAGGTTCCGCGCAGACGGGTCACCGACCACAGCCACCGTAGGCTGGCGACATGCAACACGTTTTGTATGGAATCGCAGTACACGTGTAGCGAGTGGCGTCCACTCGTGACTTAGTGTCCGCGACATGTCACTGCTGTTACAATTTGAAGCGGCCACCGACCACTCGTGGCAGCCATCAACCACCTTCGTTTGTACGGTACCGGTGGCTGTGGTCGGTGGCCCCTTTGCACGGAGCCATTTTGTAACAAAGTATTCTCTATCAGTCAACCTTTGGGATAAGAAAGACTCAAATAAAAAAACAACGGGTTGCACTCCGGGAGTGCCGGCAGAAGTGAAAACTTGAACATGAACGTTTTGATATTTTGGAATGGTTAGGGAATAATTTCGCACGAATTGTATTTGCATGCATCGAGGCATACATTTTCACTGCGCGGTAGAAAGAGGGGGATATTATCTCCTCTCCTACGCCGCGCCTACTCTCCCTCCGTCTTACGAATTTTCGATCAGGTCACGTGTCCTGACGCGAGTTTAACATTTTTTACCCATCCCAAAAAGTGTACAACACGGCTAAAGAAGTTTTTACTTCAAAAAAAAATCTTATTAATATGTAGGTACTAAACAAATCTAAATTATTTGCTTAGAATCAAAGCGTTACATGATTTCTATAATAACATGTTATCAAAGCTTATTACAATAAGTACAATGCTTATAAATTATGACAAATAATGTTGTCTAGTTACCTACATACCTCATATCAAGTATTCAATCTAGTTATTACCAAAACAATTTTAGTTAATCATCTAAAATGAATTTGATGTCTGTCATATTTGAATTTTACGACGTACAGTCTGGTTCAGTTGCCTAGTTATTTGCCGTAGAAGCTATTTACTTAATTGCCTATTGTTATCCAGATTGAATATGTATGCTCTGATACATATTCAAGTTTCTATTTGCACAATCACTTGTTTTGTGCTTCTATACGAAGTTGAGGACGAATAATCAAGAGTCAGTTGAAAGCTATCGCTCTGTTTTGTAGAGGAGCGTCCTTCTATTTCATTATCTTGATATTTGTAATGAATTTGCTATTTGATTCTTCTTCGTATGTGACCGTATCTACGAATGATCGTATTTTCCTGTATATGCTGAACATGAAAAGAATAGTTCTTTGATTTCAATTTTTGTTCCTTGAATTGTTGCTTTTTTTTACTTCGGACGCTTGATCGTGCAAGTCTTTCTACATCGTTCTCACATATATGTATGTTTGCATAATTTTCGCACGAATGATGTAACCATATCATTGTAAAAACATTGATTTAAAAGAGTGTCCGTGGAGTTTCTTGCACGTTCTTCTCCATAGAGATCAACGCTTTGGAACGTGTAATTAGCTTCATCTCTTTGGACAGACCAACCTTGACTATTCAAAAGTGCCTGTAATGATATAATTGAAATTAATGCTTTGAGTTTGATTTTGTAGGTTTCATGATTGTATTTTTCTAAAATAAAAGTTGCCGTTATTTTAAAGGTGGTTTTTACCGACATCCCACTTAATGTACTTAATGTGTGTGACTGTTTGCTTATCAATGACTCTTCAAAAGCTGAGCCAATCAGCTGGTTGGCCTGGTTGATAAATAAATAAATAAAAAGCATGGATTGACAGCTCACTCCTTGTTCACTCCACCTTAGTTTTCATAGTGAGATGTTTATAGAATCACTTGTTTACAATGTTTATTTTTAATTTAATAATAATATTTTGACATGCGTATCATATTGACGAATTTTAATGTATTTTGACATGAGAGATCATTAATTTATAATGTATTTTTGCATGATAAAATAGATTTGGTTTGGATTAGATATTAATTAATGAAAACATATATAAATATGCATATTGTACGCCCTATGGGTATGTTACAGCGATCTACATATTACGTTGATAAGAACTGCTTTAAACCTGTGACAAACAATAAATTATTTTGACTTTTGACTTTTGACTTTATAGTTTGTAGAGCAGGCCCTGGTTTGGCACATAGGGTGTTTTCAAAGTTCTAAGTTAGTTTGATCCTATAAGGTTCTTTTTGAAATTGAAGCGAGCGGTTGTGCTGTGTATTTTTTTATCAATTGTATCGCACAAATTGGTGTGATCACATCTACGAAGAATTTTATGTTTTTGCATAAGTTGGAAATGGGGGAAGAGGTGGTTTCAGTGGATGAAATTGCCACGCGACCCAGTTTTCGCAAAAGTTAAGGTTTTTTTGCGAGTCTTCCATCGGCATGCAATTAAATAATGACATAATAGGTGCTACTAACAAAAGGAATAATTTATAAAAAGAACTCATTCTTTGAATTTTCGAAAGTTAAAAAAAAACCTTTTTACTTTTTTTAATTTTTACCTAATCCTTTTGCTTCGTTTACCACGTTCGTAACCGTTTTTTTGGATTTTTAAAGCTCTTCTCGCTGAGATTTGAAAATTATATTTAGGCGATAATTTAGTGTTTCCGAGTATCTGCCGGTGAAAATGGGCAATAATAGCTGCCAGTACCACGTTTTAACATGCACAAATCTCAACTTTTAGTGTTTAAAACTGATTCTACCAGGTAACGCCTCTAAGTAGGCAACTAAACTCCTGAAAGGTAATCTAACGTGATGTTTTCCTACTCCCATAATCTCCCACGGATTAAGCGATTACAATTAGTGTTAAGCATTTGAAACTATGCTCGGGATAAGTGGCGGGTTTAACTCCGATAACATTACACTAATGTGGGTGTCGTAAACGCTAATTAAAGAGACATCGGGAAGATGAGTTGCAGTTTCTTCTTTTATGCATTATTCTTTTTTGTGTCACTGGTAAGGCAGTACTGTAGGTAATTCCATTATGTTGGTCTAAGCAGAGGTCATTTTGAGTCAGAGGTCAGGATAGGAGATGGAGTTTATTTTTTGTATTGAATGAGTGTGAAATACATGAGTTATTATCAGTGATCGGATAATCGGTAGCTTATATACCTAAACTTCTTCCCGTGAAAGAATAATATGGACATTACTTTCTGAATACATAAGTAATCCCTGGTTCCCGGGATTGAACAATTGTGTAAAAAAAACTATACTTAACAAACTTAATGAAATTTAAGAAATAATTGGGTCTAACCCTGACTTAAACCACACGGTGTACTGCAGCTACTTGTGGCCGGGGTGCTTGCGAATTTCGCAACTCTGTAAAAGAAATTTGAAAAGTAAAATATGTATGATTAAAATAGTTTATTATTAAAGTGGTGAAATTATAGAATTATGTGTAATTTAAAGAAGTTTTTCAAAATTATTTAAAATTATGATTACCTACCATACGATTCACTGACTCAATTACTTAAAATTATTATTAATACTCAATGGTTTTTTTTTCTATACAGAGAGAAGGAAGCGATGCAGAGAAGCTAACAATCCAGGCGGCGACACAGACTGCTAGCGGTCGCTATACGTGCGAAGTGTCCGCCGACGCGCCGTCGTTCCAGACCGCGCAAGTGCACACGCACATGTATGTTGTGGGTGAGTCCATGTCCTTCTTAGTTAGTACTAATAATTGAAGCTGTCGTTTACACACAGACAGCTAGTTAACACACTGACCTCTAGCAGCTACACAGATCGATAGGCACACAGAGCATTAGCAGCCACTTTGACCGCTAGTAGCCGCTTAGACCGCTAGTAGCTACACAGACCGTTTGTGAAAACGTAAAACGCTAGTGAGCACACAAACCGCTAGTGAACGAATAGACTGCCAGCTGCACAAATCGCCAGCAGCCACACAGATTGCTAGTTAACACACTGACCCTTAGCAGCCACACAGACCGACAGGCACACTGAGCATAAGCAGCCACTTTGCTCGCTAGTAGCTGCATAGACCACTAGTAGCTACACAGATCGCTTGTAAAAACGCAAACCGCTAGTGAACAGATAGACTGCTAGCTACAAAAACCGCTAGTAGCCGGGTAGGCCGCTAACACTAGCAGCTATACACACCGCTTGTGAACACGCAAACCGCACCGCCAGTGAACAGATAGACTGCCGGCTACACAAACCGCTAGTAGCCGGATAGACTGCTAGTAGCTACACAGACCGGTTTTGAAAACGCAAACCGCTAGTGAGCACACAAACCGCTAGTGAACAGATAGACTGCCAGCTACAAAAATCGCTAGAAGCCACACAGACTGCTAGTTAACACACTGACCCCAAGCAGTCACACAGACTGACAGGCACACAGAGCATTAGCAGCCACTTTGACCGCTAGTAGCCGCATAGACCGCTAGCAGCTATACAGACCGCTTGTTAACACGCAAACCGCACCGCTAGTGAACAGATAGACTGCCAGCTACACAAATCGCTAGCAGCCACACAGGCTGCTAATGAACATATCATCTACTAGTGTACACACAGACCGCCAACAACAACACAGATTGACAGCAGTCATACAGATCGCTAACAGCGGCACATACATCTAGCAGTCACTCTAAACGATAGCGGTCAGCAGCACACATACGGTGGTCCTCTATCAGTAAGGCAAAGATTAACTTAAATACTTTTATCAGTAAGCTAACCTTGATCCGCAGCAACAGACATAGTTGTAATTAAATAAACAA
The DNA here is from genome assembly GCA_002192655.3 of Mamestra configurata. Taxonomy (NCBI): domain Eukaryota; kingdom Metazoa; phylum Arthropoda; class Insecta; order Lepidoptera; family Noctuidae; genus Mamestra; species Mamestra configurata. Next base: position 564,478 of record NDFZ01005432.1, on the reverse strand, counting down.
ATAACAATATCAAAGCTGGATACAAAAGGATAATATGCAAACCAAGCTGCACCTGTCATATATGTTTAGTTCTAGCCTCAAACAGCAGAGTTAATTGATAGATGCATGTGTAGGGTCAATTTAGGCCAAGCACTAAATCAAAGTCATACAGTAATAAATCACAATACTTGTGACTTCTAACCCGAGCATTTAATCAAAGCTAAACACAAAAGAACGCTTTATAAATAACCACAGGTCTTGGTATTCATATCAATGAATTACACTGACAATGTTAAAAGATTTTCATGAAGAAAGGGTAAAACTATATCGTAGAGATTGAAATAGGGTTAAATATACAGACCTTATCACCAAACAGTGGTGAACCCATCCAGAAAGGTGAAGTACTCAATATATTTTTCCCTTCCCGACCTAAAACACCTTTAGATAGACAGGACGATAGAGCTGTCTTCCAATCAGCCCTTTCAAAAGTGACACACTTTATAGACTACAGTGTAAGGCTTTATAGGACGGTAAAATACCTTAAGGGTGACACTGTTTTACTCAAGCAATGCCTTCAGGACGTGAGGGTTCCGTATTTATAGCCCGATGGATATATTTTCACCTAGGAATCGGGGAAAATGGTCTCGTAATAGATTTACCGTTTTGCTTTTTCTGGAAAAAGATATGCCACATAAATACTTATTTATTGTCATTGGAAACATTTTTTATTTATTGCTTTATCTTGAAACCAAGCCCTTTCAAAAATATTAAAAATAATCTTGAAATTAATGCCAAAATTTAAATTATTGTAGTACCGTTGTAAAGGTTAAAAAGCAATAAACTATGTTGATGTTAACGATAAACGTGCGAAGTTACAGAAAACTGAATAAGTTTAAAACTAAATAGCAACAATGGCACATGTTTTTCAGTGTTTTAAGGGGCTGCTATACATGATTGATTCTGGCCATGACTTTTCCTGAAAATATACTACCGACATAGTTCACTTTGCCCACACTATAATTCAAAACAAAACCGTCTCAAATGGAGAACCTCACATAAAACGAAACAGCTTGAAGCTTAACTATCAGATATCGTGGCAGTAGTTTTCATATACCTACCAACCCACATAGGTACATCGAATGGCATGACCCAATATACAGAGTGTGTGCTTTTGTTTAACTTTACGAATAAATCTAAACTAGTGCCCTTGTTCCATTTTATCGTACCAAAGCATCTTACTCCTATTTGCATAATAAAGGGATAGTATATGGGCACCTATCAGCGATGAACAATATCCATTTTATATGTAAGCTTAAATCCGACCCCTGTTCACGATAATCCGGAAATTATCTGTACTAGAAAATGAGTGAGATAGATCCTTTTTGCTGTTATGGCCGTACGTTAATAACTTTTGGGCAAAAAGTTCGTTAAAGTTGAATTTAATTTATTTGAATGGCAGTTAAGGTTGCGTTTTGCATGCTTTTATGGTTTTGAAAGCAGTTTGTTTCGACGGCAAAACGAGTTGTGTAATTTCTACTTTATAAAACTGAAATTATGATATTTTAATATTTTTTTTCGTATCCCACCATGGAGCACAATAACCTTTTTTTAACTTTGCATCCTACTAACGGATTACTGATGAAAGGATGTTACACATAAAAATAATAGTATTTTTTATCAAATTCTACTTTTAGACTTTCTGGATTAACGTTTGTTCACATCTCGATATTTTGGATACGGACAGATACAAGGGCTGAATACTAGGACTGATTGCAGTAGCGCATAACTAAACATGGTTCAAGTGCTGCAATTTTAAGCCTCAAATATTTGCATTTAGAGCCAACAGTAGCTTCGACAGAGGTGTCACAATTACTGCTGGTTTCAATCTGTAGCTCATTAAGGGATAAAAAGTATTAAAAAATCTAGCAAAGAAATTATAAATCGACGCATTATAAGTTTAACGCAAGTCGATTGGCTGTTGAAAATTTATTAAACCAATCATAGCAGGTTCTACACGTTTGACAATAACATTCCTATAAATTTTCGTCTAGAAACTAGGATAACATCTACGCCCTTGTGTTCCTCTCAGGCAAAAAGCTGTAGGTATTAGACGAGTAAAAATAAAAACGACTTTTGCGACGTACTAGTATAATGCCTCACCTAGATGGATGACCACAATTTAGTGTACCTACAAACACAACTTAATTTAATTTATAAGTCTGTTTTATCGTTTCATCTAAGACCTCATCCATCGTTTTTCATTGAGGTCGAGGCCAAGAGTGATTCCATTAAGTAATAAAAAAACCGAAAGCCATAATTCAATTGATAAGTACAAGTTTGAAGGACTATTGTTGTACAAACGCCAGCACATCAAGCTACTCGAAACAGTAAATTTTTTCAAATCAACCTTGAGCCTAATGATAGCTCAAATACTCTAGTTCAATTGACTTTAACATCTGTCTAGATTATTTTCCCAACTACGTTGGGGTGGTCCCACTGGCCTCCATTGTAACCAGTTGCAGCTAAATACTGGTAATTTACACGGATGGCCTGGACAACCTATCTGATTTCTACAACCCAGTTACTGGGTATGGCATGATACTCTTAAAAGAGAATTGGCATAGTCAACTCACCGCCATTTTTATTCAATGTTGAAACTGGTTTAATAAATTATTATACGTAAATAAGTTACTTCTAGGCAAGCGTGCTTCATCTTCAACCACACATCGCTTACCATCAGGTAAGATTGTGGCCAAACGCGTGCCCATCACCAATAGTAAAACAAAAAAAATATGGGTAGAGGACACTAATTAAAGAAACGAATCCCTATGCCTTTATTTTTTTATGGATGGGTGGTGTGTCAGACTCTTACTGACTAAAACCCATCCGTGTTCCTTCTAAAGCCCTTTGCGTTCCAGGACCGTGGTGACTCTTTCGAACAAATTCCACAACCCTGGCAGGCTCTGGTCCTAGCGGGCCCCGTCTTTTATGCTGACATCTCTTTAAGGCGCGCGTGAAACAGCGCCATTGACCCTGGCTTGGTGGTGATCGGACAGCGAGCCACCCAATCGCTCGCCGTCCGCAGGCCCGCGCCTACGGTGGCCGGGGATCGCCCTGCGACTTCCGACGCCCGGGCCGTCTTCTCCTGTTGTGGCGGTTGGGGCGTAAGCCTTGCCTTTCCCTCGCGCGGCCAGCCTCCTCCTTCGCTAGCATTGCCGCTAAAGTGTCGCATTGCCGAGATTTCTGCAGTCAAAGTGGAAAAAATCAAAATGGCGATGGAGTGAGCTTGAATAGAAAAATTATTGACATTACACATTATGAAATTATGGACCCTTATTGATATTCTTATTTCTGTCCCCAGTTCTACCTAAATCGGGGCCGTCGATGCATGGCCTGAAGCGCCGGTACAGACCTGGCATGAAGCTAAAAGTGGAGTGCATCAGTCGCCACTCACTTCCCGCCGCCAACCTGTCTTTCTTCATCAACAACGATGCGGTAAGTGGTACCAGGAAAACATATCGTGCAGAAGCGTGCATTATTTTGTGCTTCACAGATCGATTGACAACTTTATGGAACTAAGAATTAAGTTGACTTTAGAATGACATGCTCAGCTGAGAAGGCTTGCATGTTTGTAAAGTTGATTTTAGACTATCATACACTACAGGGAAGGTACCAATCCTACTTGGTATATCAGTGCCAGAGTTTTAGGTGCCACTTTTGCTAATGGAAAATTTTCCTAAGCATAGTTCTAGCACGTTTTAGGCTGGGTTTTCTCACAAGATTATTGCCGATAAAAAGTGAACTGTATGCCATGGGCTGAAGGTTCTATTTACTAAAGCAAGTTAGTACTCAGGTGTCTGTTGAAGGTATATTTGGGAATTCCGAAGCTGTTGGAGGACGTATAGCCGAGCTTAGAGGTAGTAATGTTAAAATAAGCGTGTATTGTGTGAATATGGTTTCAAGTTAGAATATAATGGCACATGCCTTTCAGTTGTGGTCAACAGGCTGACTATGTGAGAAAACTATGAAATGTTCTCTTGCATAAACGTTTAACTAAAGTAAGAGTTTTGGAAAGGCGAGCTGCGTTTTTTGGGTAATCAAACCTTGAACAAATTTTGGAAAAGTTTCTGTTGTGCAAGGGAGGATTTATCTTTTGAAAATTCAAAAAATCTGAAAATTTTGAGACATGTATTATTTTGACATGTGACGTATATGCCAACTTGATGATTCAAAAACATTTTCTTTGCCTTTTATCTAAACAATGTCATAATAAATAAATCTTAAGGATTACATAATTTTTAAAATGAAAAGTTTTGTCAAAGAAAATTAAACGAGAACTTACGTACCGACATTACTATTGAAGTAACTGATATATTTTTTTTATTTATATTGAAATTAATATATAAGTAATAAGCTAACAATAAATATAATATGTACACCTTTGTATAATACCTATGCCTAAAAAAGGGGTTGGAGGCTCTAGACAACTAAACAAATTTGACTAGAGATCTTGGGTTTGATTCCCAAGGTCGGGCAAAATATGTCATGGGGTTTTCCATAAGGAAACACAGTAGCAGCCCGGACTTTATAAATTGGTGTCAGGATGCCCCGGGCTTCGTAAAGTCGTTGATTCAGTGCCTAATTTCTACCCGTTAGCATCGGACTGCCATGTCATGAAAGTAAAAGAACAGAGAATGCATCTATGTTTGCGCACACACTTGTGCACTATAATATCTCTTGCATACTTGGCTAATAGCCATTAACATTGGGCATCGTGACTGAAATTAGGTCGGGAGGATTATAATTTTAATATTAAGTAGATTCATACGAAAATGTGTAACAATTTATACAAAGTCAAACAGCTTAAATCATTATCCTAAAATTAAAACGAAGGGCTATAATTCTATAATAAAACCTACTTAAATATTTCAGAAGCCAAGCAAAGCCTAAACAAACATTCCGAACAAAAAGTAAAATCCCGATATTGTTTCAATATAAATTAATTCATCTCTTAACACTCTGCAAATGTTTTAAGCTATTTTTGTTCGATAAACTTGACCTACAATATCAGTTTCACTCAAGGTCGAATTATTAATTTAGACTAAGTACGTAACAGAAATTAGGTCGTTTTTAGGGATCATAATATTTAATTTACTACGTTTCTACAATCGGAAATCCGTTTGTTTTCTAAGCATTTGATTGTGTTAGTGGATACTTTGGACTACTTACCTAATAATTTTATTTTAAGAGATAGAATATATTCAACTTTCATTTAAATACGAGGGATCCTTCAAATGGAATGCTTTAGAGCTAGTATGTATTTTGATCCCGATAACTTCAGTGCTAAATTGGATTATTTTTACATTTAATTTTGTGTAAACTGCCTAATAAGAAGTTTCAAGAAATGTTCAGAGCTTTAAGACGCTTAATTTCCAAAGTAATGGGGTATAAAAGTATTTCGACCAATTAGTTTTCAGAGGAATTAGTCATTTAAATGATTTTCGGAGAAATATCAGTTTATTATTCAGAGTGGAGATTTCTTACGATTATCCATTTTTGAACGTGAATAGACTTTCAATTATTCGATAAAAAAAAAACAAGCAAGCAAGTTATGGGGTCGAAATTGTTGCAAATTTTTCCTAGAATATCCCATTTGAAGGGCCGCACTCAATTGCCAGTCAACCTGTCTTAAACCATGTCTACATAATGCGAGTAAACAGTTATACATGTATAAAAAGGTAGGATTACAAATTCTCACAAGCTCAAACATACTGAATCGTTATAAAAATGTTTGACTTTTTAACGAGCTTCCTAAGCCGGCTTTTTGAAACTAGTTGCGAAGTACGAGTTGATAAGCGGTTGCGGCTCAAATAGGTCACCTAAAATATACATTTTGAAACAAGTTACCAAAATCAACTCTTTATACGGTTAATAGTTTTGTTTTTGTAGTGTTCTGGATTTAGGTTTACTGGATACACTTTTTTAAATTTTCTTCTTGTCTCTAATTTTCATTATGTTAATGTCATACATACCTGTTATTTTCATGATTATTGAAATGCCAATTTTAGATGTTATTTTATTTGAATTGTAAGTGACAGTGCTGTTGGTGTGCTTTTTATAAATAAATATAAATACTGGAAAATGATATTCGCTTTTGTGATATTACTAGCGACCCGCCCTCTTTAGCACGGGTGCAAATAATGTACATCATTTATTATCTTTTATCGCTCTTTAGTAAAACTGTATCAAAATCCAAAGACTTTCATACAAAATTCCCCCCTTCGAGATGAAATTTCCAAAAATGTACCTATTCTTAGGGTATGCTTACGTTATAAAATAAACACATAGGTAACACATAAAATATTTTGTCTTGACTATCAACGTGATAGTAGTCAGTCAGGATGTAATTTAAAACTTAAGAATACCCTAAGAATACATTTTTGGAAATTTCATCCCTAAAGGGGAAATTTTGTGTGAAAGTCTTTGGATTTTGATACGGTGACCCCAGATGTCATTTGAAGTATAGATAGATTTGTACGTCCTTATGTTCGGCAAAGGTAGTATATTCGTAACATACTTTAGTTAAGTATCTACCTACATCTTATTTATACTCAATTATCAAGTCTTTCATGTTTGAAAAGCAAGTAGATACGTAGGTTTGATAATAATGCTGTAACAAGAACAATACAATTCTGTATTCATTCTCATTATCTTCATTTTATAGAACGCCGTACTTATGAAGGTATTTAGTAAATTATAATAACAAGAGAATTCACATTACCAATGTATTAATATACCTACGTTGAAATTTATTTGTTCCATTTCATTAAGAGAATTTATTTTCTCTACATTCAAATCTTTGAACTATTATGAACTAGTTAGATTAATATAATTTATTGTGAACTATACAAGTACCTATACATTTGCAATATGCTCTTAAAGTCTAACTTAATTAGTAACTCCTGTTTTGCAAACAACCGCACACGCAAACTTACAAAAAGGTAATTAAGTACATAGTTAAAAACAAATTATTTTCCATTTCTATTCGTTTAGCAGTTTTCCCTTTAGTCTCGGGCAAGAATACCTGGCTGACAAGAGTTACCAACAGTAGCTGAAACATCATGATTGCAAGGCAAAAATGACGTTTCAGCAACTGTCAAACTGGCCAAGTGCGTGTCGGACTCGGCGCACAAAGGGTTTCGTACCATTATCTATAAAAACGCCCTTAAATATTTATTTACTCTATTGTTTAGTATTTGTTGTTATAGCGGCAACAGAAATACATCATCAGTGAAAATTTCAACTGTCTAACATTCGCGGTTCATGAGATTAAGCCTGGTGACAGACGGACAGACAGACGGACAACAGAGTCTTAGAAATAGGTTCCAGTTTTACCCTTTGGGTACGGAACCTTAAAAAATACCACCATCTTCCAAGTCGTATTCTCCAACTCGACTCTACCTCGAATCATCAAGTATTTTTCATTTTGTTATTTATTGTCATTTAGCGAGGGGTTAAAAATAGTGGTAAGATTTAGTTAAAAACCCGTGTTTCGAGCATTTGATAGTTATTAACTAATTTTTTTTAACTAAACGTTATTTATTTGAACTCGACGAATGGTTAAAAATGTGATGAAAAATTCGAAAGTTGATGTTGATGAATAATCAATATTTTAAGATAGAATAACGGTCGAATAAATAACCATTAGTTGAAAACTATCAGTTAATAAAAATTTGGTCGAAAAACGCATCGCGCGAGCGAGATTTTTTTTACCCACTGGTGGGAAAAAAGAATAGAATAGAGGTTATTCAAACTGATTTAGAATAGGATCCTTAGTAACATGGTAATTACCTCTGCGTGTATGAAAAAGAAATGGAATAATAAATACATGTAATAAGTAATGGGCTTTGCTACTAAGGCAAAATAAACCTGAACAATGGAGGATCACCCCCATCGAAACGTTATATTTGAGTGTTTTAACCAAGTTTTACAGGAGATTAATAAATATTAAATTGCAGGTGTCTGGAACGTGGTTGCGGAATTTGTCCGAAAGAGTCACCACGGCCCTGTAACGCAAAGAGCTTTAGAAGGAACACGGATGGGTTTAAGTCAGTAAGGCCGTGTCAGAACACGCCCTTCCGCTCCACCCAAAGTGGAAGAAGTCATTTGATGATTTCCCATCCTTTAAAAAAAAAACAAAAAGTGTCTGTAACGTAGAAGCAGCTTTTTGTTTAAATTTATAATAGATGATTTTCGTTGAATAACAGAAGTTAAAACGCTTTCAGGAAATTCCAAATGCAATTGAAGAAATAAGTCCATTCTCCCTTAACAATGCTGTGCTTATATTTGCAAACAAACACAAACAAAGCCAAAGCTCTACTTGAGTATCTAGAACGGAATATTATTTACTAGCAAAGTAACCCACCCCGGCTTCGCGCGAGTAGCAGAGCATAAGTTGCAGCCATATCGTATAACACGCCGTATTACAAGTTGGCGCGCCGGATTGAAAAACGCCGTTATAATGTAATGCGGCTACCTCACGTTCAACCGCATTTCAATTTCACTGAAATAAAGTTCGCCGCATTGAATGAGCACTTCGCGTTCGTCAAAATAAAAGCGCTTTCCTTAAGTTTGCCATATGTTGCTACTTCCCAGAATTTGATCCTTAGTAGCGACACTTTCGAATGGTGTAATAATACAGGTTGTTTTATTTTTTCAAAATCAACCAGTTTTATTCCAGAAATACCTACTTACCGATTTTTCAAAAATCCAAGTATGCTGTTTTATTTTTTATCAAAGTCATTCAAAGGAGTCCTTTGAACGATTTTCGCTAAACGTCATAGTTTCAGATTTGGCCATCGACGCATACTTGAAAAATTCACCCTGTTATATGTCTGTATGTATCTAAGGATAAGTTTTTTTGGGACATTCAACAGATTCAATTTGTTGAACAGAATGCTTTAGGTTATTTGGATATTTTCATATAACATAAGCAAATATTACGACTCACCAAAGGTTTAGGCAGAGGTACAATGACATAGATGCATGTTTAGTATAGTTATTATGTATAGTGAAAGAAATGGATCATTTGATTGTGCTCCTTCAGTTATAGGAGATCACAGCTTGCACATATAACTAAGAGTAAAATATGATATTAGAACACTCCCGACTAATTCACCTATCAAACAAAAAAAAAAAAAAAACAAAATCGGTCAATACGTTCGAGAGCTACGATGCCACGGACAGACACACACGGACAGACACACACAGACACGTCAAACTTATAACACACCGTCATTTTTACGTCGTTGGTTAAAAATAATAATACATAAAATAAATTGGAAAAAAAGGATAAAATAATTCCTTCATTTAATTTAAATATTCGAAGAAATTAAATTCGGTTAAATAAATAAGATTGTTTTCTCCTAGATTTCAAGCCTATCAAAGTTAATGAAATCATCTACTAAGAGTTGCTGAGGTTTAACAGCAAAAGCCTCAGATTTTGTCCCAGCAACAGACCAAGTAATTTCAGTGGGTACATCAAGGTCAAAATACCTACCTACGTTTAATTAATCAAGTCATATGACTACAAACATAATAACATTCACTCAGACATCTAATTTGTTAGCATACCGTCCTACACCACGCCTGCGATTTGATTGACCCTAATCGACGAAGCAGCCCAAATAGTCGGTCAAAGTAATGAGCCTCGAGGGGTCTAGGTGCATACCTGCTTTGATTTCGATGTATCAGGATTTCTATTGATAAATAGTGTACCTAACTGATTTATTCACTGTTATGTGTGGGAATGAGAAGGCCCCTTCCGTAATTAACAATATTCTAAATGTAGTCGCATCTCGCTCTTTCTTATTATTTACAAGTCAAAGTACGGTAGTAAGTAAGAGTATTAATCCCGGCGTCACAGTTTTGGCCTGGTTTTCGCTAAAGCGGAGAAGAGATGGACTTGCAATATTTTGCCATCTTTCCAGTGAGGTTCACAATGTTTTTTTTTTTTTTTTTTTGGTAGGTTTTGGGCCCAGTATGACTTTTACTAATGAAAGTAGCTTAGAATCTCTCACCAATTTATTCTCATTTTCCTTTTATTTTAGGAAAATTAACAACTAAACAGATCCGGTAAGTGAAAGTTTAAACAAAATATGGCCAATTACAAGTTTCCACATGTATAATATGGAACAGAAAATTAAAAAAAAAGCTACACATATAACACAAACCAGAAAAAAAACTAAATAAATGCTTGTAAATAACTGTTTACGCTCGAAGAAGCTATTAGTTAAAATTTTCTTCAATTTAGCAACGCTAATAGGTATTGAAAATGTAGTTATCAACTTCTGGCAGGCTAAAAATTGTTTTATTGTTTATTTACACAATAATTTCAACATTGATAAGAATATTTATTACAATATATATGAACTTTTACTGATTTAGCATGTGTCTTGGGATACAGTGTTCAGTCGCAGAAAAGGTAGACAGTACTGTTCGTACATATCGCTGTTTATACTTAAGTTAGTTAACGCTATTAATTTAAATTTGTGGTGTGGTAGAGTCTGTGGGTGATAGTGTGTCGTGGTGTGTGTGTGTGTATGTGTCCGATATTTTTGGGTAAATTGAAATCGGTGGGATTTATATTAGGTAAGTAAGAAGGTCTTTCGTTGCATTGTACATACGACTCGCTGTCATCATGTACGAGTTCTGCTTCATTATCAAACCCAGATCACCATTTCAAAAACCAAACGATATCTCTGCTGCGAAGCTCACTTCAATGACGTTGCAAGAACTAAGAAGGAGTTGGATATCCTGCAGATTCTCTCTCGTGATGTTTAAGATCATGTTCTTCCAACATCATTGAAGTAAAGGAACTACACAAAACCTTTACCACATATAACTTCTTAATCAAAATCAGTTAACAAAACAGAGGGTCAGGGGTGGCTCATAGTTATCCAATAAAAATCAAAGTCAAAGTCAATTCATTTATTTCAACTAGACCATTAAAAGGCACTTTTGAACGTCAAATTTAGTTTAAAATTAAAATATAAGTGAGTCTAGTTGACCATTCGCCAAAATAGTGGAAGGCAGTTATTTGAAATCTAGATGAAAATAGACTCTCAAAAAACCCGTCTGGCTAAAAAAAGGAACGATGAAGAGGCTTACCTAGTCGGTCAAAAAATTCACTCAAAACGAACAACGCGTTTTTATGGATATCCTGATACGTAACCAAACCCCTTTTGTGAGCTAAAAACATTAAGCCGACGTATATTGATGACACGTCCGAGGTATTCTACACTTTAGAAACTGGGCAGCTTTAGCATATATTTTGGTTTTTTTTGGACAGTGAATAAAAACGTTGGTGTGCTGAAAAGTTAATAGACTCATTTGCATTATCCTTTCACTTCGTTTTAAAGGCGGTTAGAAACAGTTTAGAACTCCGTTTTACTTTATGATTTAAAATAAATTAAGAACGTGGCTAAGTTTAATCTGAAACATCTGTCTTTCTGTCAAGGACAATCACTGCATCATCAAAAAAGTAAAATTCTGAAGAATATACTGGTTCATTTGATATTTCAATGCTAATAAGTATTCATTTAATAAGTACATACGTTCAATTTTTGTTGGTCGAAGCTCGTTGCCAATGGTTGACTGACACGACTATCGGTACAACGTTATGTTCATCAATCAATGTTAATCAATACATTTTTTGTTTTTTAATTCTTATTATTGTTGTGGTTTTAATTTAATTTGGATTGGTAATGATTTAAATATGGATTATATATGTATTTAGTTATGGAAATTCAATTCACGATGTAAAAGTCGTTATTGAATAAATTAATTGAAATCATTGCCGAGTCTATACCCGCATGTCGACATCCTTACCAGCGAAGTCAAGATACTTAATTTGTTTATCTTTCACAGCTTATGGACGGTTATGTCAACCATCATTGCATGATTCTCGATGCGGTCCACCACTGCTTTATCAGGGTTATAGGACATAGATTTACCAGAACAAGGATCATTACATTAAGTACTATTACTAGAAGGCCTACTACTCTGCCAGGGTTGCAGAATTTGTTCGAAAGAGTCACCGCGGCCCTGGAACGCAAAGGGCTTTAGAAGGAACACGGATGGGTTTTAGTCAGTTAAGAGTCTGACACGCCCTTCCGCTCCACCCAGAGCGGAAGAAGACATTTGATGATTTCCCATCCTTAAAAAAAAAGGAGGCCTATTGATATAGTTGATCTTGTATCCGAGTCAAAAACTCACTGTAATAATAAAATTGTGTACTAAGTAATGTGATTTTGTGAAGATATTGAAGATAGATCCGCCGATTAGGGTTAGCGTCTTATTAACAAAAGTTCGATGTTTCTATAATCTTCAGACTATCTTAATTCAGCGGCTATAATTAATTAATTTCACATTAAGAAAAAGTACTTTTTTAAGTCCTCGCGTGTTGGTTTTCTGAAACATCAAAAACAATTGATTGTTAGTTGGTTTCGAACCCTAGATCGGACAGTGTGATTAGATTTGGGTTTTATTATGAACTTACTAGGTTTTGCCTCGTCAAAACGTTATTCGTAAAACAGCACAATTCACAACGTGATGATTTTTATTTTTCTGAACGCATCCATAATAATTAAAAGAAAAAAAACAGGCCTAGTGCGTGTCAGGCCACGCGCAGTGTAGGGTTCCGTAGTTGCACGTCAAAATTGCCGACTTAGAATGGTGCTTCTTGTTTGATTTTATTAATTTATTAATTGAGTTCAAGGTCTAATGGTTAAAAACGTTCAAAACCGGGCCCACATAGGACGATGGTGTAACTGAAGAGGAATTTGTACTAAATTTTTCTTCTCCAAGTACATTTAATAGGTTGTTCGACTATTACTCGTTAACTGGGAAAGCCTACTTAGCTGTGATAGTTTTCCTTTTTAATTAATTATTTGAGGTTAACGTGAAATATTTCATGGTAGAAACCATACAATTTTTCACTTCTCCACAAACAATCTGGCAAAGGGGTAGTCTCACTTGACTTTAACAAAAATAACACTTTATTATTATAATTTATCCTTTATTTCAAGCAACTAATGCCCATAAAACGCTATACATATTATATAAGTATAAAAACAATAATTATAAACTGTAAAATGGTTTTTGCACACCCTCAATAGTTTTAAACGACGTATCCAACGATACCCTACACCATGGGATACACGATGATAAAAATTCACTGGCACTTTACGTAGGGACCAATCTAAAAATAGAAAAGATTTTATTTTACCACTTTGTCCTCGTGATTAGTAAATATGTATACCCATACAAATTTCAACTTTCTAGTGCTAAGCGTCTCTGAGCTGAACCACGGACGGACCACGGATAGACAGTCAGACAGACGGACATGGGTTTCTTGTTGACTACGGAACCTTAAAAAGCTGTTACTTTGTATCTTGTCATTACAATCCGACATTTAAATTGTATTTATTTGAAACTTTTTTTTTTTTTTAAGGATGTGAAATCATCAAATGACTTCTTCCGCTCTGGGTGGAGCGGAAGGGCGTGTCAGACTCTTACTGACTAAAACCCATCCGTGTTCCTTCTAAAGCCCTTTGCGTTCCAGGGCCGCGGTGACTCTTTCGAACAAATTCCGCAACCCTGGCAACCTTAATTTTTATTTATAGATTTGTTTGTAGCCCAAAGTCTGGATTTGTACCAGGTTGATGGCCGGCCCGACGTGATTCAAATAGGAAAAGGACTGGCATTAAATAAGGTCGTTGGTTTCTCAATTCACATAGCAAATTCAAAAGACGTTCGATTGACAGCTTATTTGACACTTAACAATATGGTATCGCAAATGCTCTGGCATTTTAGATTCCGATTTAAAGAACCGTCAACGAGTCATTTCAGTAATTGTTAACCCCGTACATTTTGGACTTTTTGGAAATCGTTCCTATCTCTCTTTTAAGTCGACTACGGCGAAGCAAAAGGAGGATTATGAATTTTCCTATTATTGATTGAAAAAGTGTTTATGTGACCCAATTTAGTTTCAAAATCGCACTTGGTCCAGTAGAAACTTAAAGTATACGTAGCTATCACACGATTCAACCATAAGTAAAGTCCAATCTTTTACTACGTGAGTCTCAAAAATCTAGACAGGCACAGAAAGCATGTAATTTGAAATTCGGCGTCGCGTCGCCCGCCGCCATTTTAAGGTAGATAGAAAAACCGTTGAAACCAGCGCAGTTCTAAATTCAAATTCCCGGGAGCAGACATGTAAATCGCCTAGAACTCTGCCGGTGTAGTTCTGAAATCTAATTAGGTACCTACAAACTTTGCCTTTCCCGATTATAACAATGCGTTTAGGTTTAGACGAGTTGTTCATAGTTATTGCTCTACGTTATGTATGATGTGACTTTTATATTTGTGTTTTGATAATCCGATTTTGAATTTAGATGCTTTTTTTCTAACAAGGCAGTTTTTGTGATGGCTGTCTGTGAGATACTTTTTCAGCACATTTAATTTAAGTGTCATTTCAGCGACAACAGTTATTAAATAAAAGAATATGACATTTTGACTGTTGTATTGACAGTTTGTCTAGAGCGTTTCATGTGAAGACGTATTAATTAACGTCATCATAATGTGATTTCATGATATTTTACGCAGAAGAAATAGTTTCATATGTAATTAGAACAATTTAAACTTTATGTACAGTAGAGGTACACAGGCGGATTTAATGCAACAAAGCATTTAAGGCAACCTGACAATTTTTGTGTACCAAAAAACAGTGTGGTAAGTGTAGTCAACAATTAAATAATACTTAAATCTTAATTAAAGTCATATACAATCATAGTAATATTTTTAAAAGAATACATATAATGATGAATATGAGAAACAATCACATCTCTTTTTAAATTCATTCAAAGCAAAACACAATAAGGTCTACAATATATCTGTACAGTTTGAACGGCCCCATTACGTAAAGCAAAGGTGTGTAGCTCGCTTTACCCAAGAGTCGAGGTGTAGGAATGTACAGTTGCGCTTCTGTACTTGGCCTGTCCAGCGAATTAAGTCCATCACTCCATTATTAACTGCCTTAATAGGTCTTTCGATTACGTACACGGACGTGAATTCTCCAGACAACAGGGCTGGGATGACGTAACACGATACTAGCACGCATCAGAGAATCATAGGTCTTGTTCAAAGTGAACGCATGGTGACTAGGGTGGCCATGCCGATTTTCATAATATTATAAACATTTTGAACAGATCATTTCGGATAAAATAAATCCCATACAAATTCGATCGTTTACAATTAAATACGTGTAATATCGATAATAAATTAAACTCTTTCTTCTCGATTTAATATTACGCGAATTATAATAAACTTCGGTGTTATTCGGTGACGGTAATGGTGCATCGCGAGTTTTTATAACGGGCACTAGAGTAAAAAGAGAAATACAAAAGCTCGCTATCGGGGTTGATATCGTGTAAACTTAGTTGGAGTGAGCATGAAGTGAACTGTCATTCCATCTTGTTTGTATGGATTGACAGCTCACTTCATGTTCACTCCACCTCCTAAGTTTACACGGTGAGATGTTTACAGAATCGCACTGCTGTATCGCCTCCTACGGCGGTGGTTACATACGTTGTATGTTTTAATATATCGCTAGCGCTTTAGCATCATGCTTGAGTTTACAATTAGATAGTAAACCTGACACTTCCTCTCACATTCTATATATATATATATTTGTGTATGTCACCGGAAAATGACAAACTCCGTAAGAATTTAAAATATTTTGAGAGATTGTAAATTCTCGAGAAATTGTCAACTGAACATTTGGAATACTTTTTTACGCATCAAAATTTGATAGTCTAAATCTCACAAAGTCATTCCGAGAAATTGTGGACTAGCATAAAATGGCGACCAATCTGATCACAAGTCCACAATTTATCCGTTTTCGTGTGATAGTAAACCTGGAAACAAGGCTCTCATTGGTCTATTCAGAAAAAACAAAGATAAATGAGGGACCAAGAGTAGTCATGAGTGCCAATAAATTTCGTGGTTGGTTATACTGATACTTGTTTATAATGACGATGAATTATCAATGACCCCGTTTCTAGTTTTACGTTTATTCTATTACAACTGTTCACTCAATTCATATAACATTATCCTTCAATGTATAAAACAGTCAATAGGTAGTTATATAACTCAAACATAATTAAAATCCTATTATAATAATTGCTGGTACTATTCAGGTCAAGTAGATAGCGGGTCAGTACCTACAATATTATTAAAAGTTTCATTTAAAGCTTATTGTCAAGCGTTCTAGACGTGCAGTTTGTGGGTCAACTGCACGCGGAGGGCACTAGATACTGCGTGTGCAATATAATAATGGTCTCAGGGTGCTGTTGAGGTTGCCCTGATTCTGCAGCGCGTCTGGCATGTTTGCTGTAGCGCGAACCGACGACGTCTATGCCATTCTAAGGAAAAATACCACATCCCTAATAAGCCGAATGAGGGCTAGCACCAGCAGCGTACTGAAAACCCTAGCCGAAAAACACGATGCTTAGACCCTCTGTCCGGTTGCTCGTGCGGCACTGATGAATAAAAATTGTGTCATTAATATTATTGTTAATGTTACTAACCCAAGGTGATAAGCAGTGATCGGATGCTTGGGCGCTAATCTACCTAAACTTCACTTTTATTCCCACGGAAGTATAATACGGACATTCTTTTCAGAAACCCGGATCCCGGAATCATTTGAAATTCCTGAGATTGCTAAAAATACAAAATATAGTTAGAACTCGTTGTGAACTCTCATTGTTTTTGTTTTTAATTTTAAAAGCTGATTGATGGAATTCTTTAACTTCTACTTATATAATTAAGTTACCCATACAGACATCGGCAAAAAAATATTATTAACTTTTATAAAGTTGAAATAGACCATCTTATCTTGGTGTTGTCATGTGAAGAGGAGGGACTAAATGCGTGAAACTAAAAGAGTGATGATGGATGGAGAGGGAGAGGTAGGCCAAAAACAAGATGGATGGATTGTGTGAGGAGTGATATGAAAGAAAAGGGAGTTAGTGATAGCGTGACGGCTGACAGGACAGAATAGAAGAAAAAAACGTGTTGCGCCCACCCCAAGTAACGTGAGATAAGGGCAAGAAGATGATTACTAAGTTTTACTAAATCAAGCTTAATGCCGTTCGAAGAAAAAAAAATCACCATCAATGAAAACTCAACTGTCTAGTTTATTGATGATTTAATAAAACTTATTATACCTCTGTTTCCTTGTGGTTTGACTTTTTAACTTTTGGCTGTGCTGAACTTCTATTGTTGCCGCACCATATCATTTTCCTAACTAATATTATAAAGACTAAAGTGAGTTTGTTAATTTACTTGTTTGCAAGTTATTCACGCCAAAATTGCAGAACCTATTTTTATGAATTTTGTACAGGAGTAAATGGGATTCTGGAGGCGGTTATGGGTTACATTTTTTGCGAAAAAACTGGAGAAAAGATAAAAATATGTAAAAAAAAACTTTTTACATAAAATAAAACCGACTTCTAGATAAAATTACTACAAAGTACAAAATAACTTTAATTTTAGGAGTCAGTGAGTATTTTTCTTTTGTCTATCTGCGAATTTTTTTAGCCGATCTTTACAAAATTTAAATGGGACCATTTCGAATTCGAACAAAAAAGAATTTTGCAAATCCATACCTATAATAGGATGGAGTTATGTCCAAACAAACATAAAAAAAGACATCCGAATTGACAACCTCCTCCTTTTTTGAAGTAGGTTTAAAATCTAGTGCAAGTTACACACAAGACTTTGTGTTACATACCTATTTCATTAATATGTTACGAATGTCATTCGAATGCTAACAACTACTATTTTAATTGGGGTATTTAAGGTCTCGTTAATTCTGTTCCTCGTTATATATTTCATGTAACAATGCTTTTCAACACTCACGGTCATTTCTAGTCCCTTGCTGATTGCGGTCGCGGGCACTGAAATATACTCGGCGAATGCAAAGTAAAGTGCACCACGATAGAATCTATGGCAGCAAGTTGCTTTTAATTTAGTGTTTAAGTAACTTACTGGAACAATCGCTTGGGAAAAGAAAAACTATCCACTTAAAATAAAATTGTTTGTTTAAAGAATCTGGGCTTAGTATTTTACAACAGCTATTTTTAGGGATTCAAATTAAGTTTTAATTATAAGAACAAAACGGAAATCTTATAAGATCAATTACTCAATATAAAAAAACACAGAAAAATAACTCTGGTCTATAACCAAACCGAGAGTAATAGAAGTTAAACTGGGAGGTGGACCATGAACAATGTAAAATTAAATGTGATTCGTGCAGTACTTACAATAGCTACTAATATAATAAACTGAAGAGTTTGTTTGTTTGTCTGTTTGTTTAAACGCGCTAGTCTCTGGAACTGCCAGTCGGATTCGGAAAACTATTTTTATATTTTAAAGACTCATTCATGATGCTATCTGTTATACGGGAACGGAAATAAACGGGATATACGCGTACAAAAGCTAGTAGGTACTAAAATATACAGGGGATTTTAGAAGTCCGTGGTCATATTTGGGGGTGATGTTCTGTATATAATATTTAGTAAAGAAAAAATAGCTAACTGAAAAAAACCCGACCTAAAGAAAGTCTATGGTTATGAATGTTTTTATCTTTTTCTGTTAGTGCAATACCTCTTAAGAGTTCATTGTATTCATCATAATGAACAACTTTGACTATGGGACCAACCCTGAAACCGCGAAAAAAAGGCAGCTGTTCAGTACATTTTGTCAAGTTTAGCGTACAGAAATGTTTAGATGAGTCGATTTTTTTTCGCGATTTCTTTGGTGTTGGTATTCAGTTGTTCATAATAATAAGTACAATGATCCCTTAAGAGATATTGCATTTATTCTGTTCACGTTGTATATATACACAGTCATATATACGTAGCTTAACATTTCATACATACAGAGAGAATCGTCTTCCGAATCATTGATCAAATCTTGGAGAGCAATAAGCGCGGCTAGTTTCCAAGTCAATAATATTTAATCCAAGGTGAGCAGTGCAGTATAAAATAGTACGTATACCGACTGGACATACTAGGTATATTCATAGTTAGTTCTGAACTCAGGTATTTACTAAGTGTCTTGAGTGTCGATCTAACGCCATCTTAATTATGTTGGAACACACTTCAGACTTCTCTATAAGACTTGAACTATGTTTGCGAGTACCTGACGGAGCATGCAACTATGATGTATGAATACAAATTACGTATTAACGAACGAAACTATCTATATCTTTATCTTGCTGCGGAATTTGTTGCTCCACTTCTTCTTACCAGTTGGAACAACTAGGAAGTGGTGACGGGCGGGCGTTTTGGGGAACTTTATGTAGAACTTTGACGTTCAAAAAGAACGGGCACTCAGCCTAAGATGAATAAATGACTTTTGATTTTGATTTGTATCGATGGCTTGTCGAGGTCGGTCTGAGGATGGGTGACCATCGATTTCTAAACAAGACTCCTCCGCGCCTTGGACAACAGAACCTCACAAAAAGCAATCACAGTTAATAGGCGTTTGATGTTTCAAATAAAATAAATCGTGATTTTTTCTTTTTCATTTTACAAAATATTTCACAATAATAGCTTGTTGGACTGACTTGAACGTTTAAAGGTAAGAACAATAAAAAATAGATTAAACGAGTCACGAGATTGACATACTAAAGCGAAAAACAAATTGCACGACTAAAGCGAAATGTATTTTTGAAATTTTAAAGCAATGAAATGTTTCATCTGACAGCACTGTAAGTTAACAAGAACATTTGACCTTTATGGTCAAATTGAGGGACATGGCTTGTATCTACTACTTATAAATAGTGGATTAACACGGGTCACTATAGACCATTTAAAAAGTGGAAGAAAGGAAAGAAAAACATGTTTATTTGGCACATATAGTGTAAGGTAACTTTTGAGGTTAGAGATAATTTATTGTCATAAGAATAATATTCTCATGTAAGTGAATTGTAATTCACTTACATGAGAATATTAAAACTACATATCACAAAATAAACTAAATGTTGGACGTATTACAAAAACTGGGCATCGATCAGATCAGCGGTTACTGGATGTGGCTCAAAACTATTTTAGGGAAAGTGAGTTTTTTATCATAAATTGTTTAATTAATTTTTTAAAAGTAGTTTTAGATTTAATTTCTCTGAGGTCCCTCGGCAATTTATTGAATAGGTATTTTAGATCCTCCATACATAATAGTTTTTCTTGCGTTGTTTGTGCGGGTTGGGTGGTAGTTGTAAAAAGTCTTGTTCACGTCTCAGTTTCAGTTTCACAAAAAAGCAGCCAAATAAAATGGGCATGAGCTGGACACGTCTGCCGCATGTCGAACGATTCATGGGCTAAAGCAACCACAATGTGGGTCCCAGAAAATGCCCGCCGGCATTGCGGGAGACCCAGGCGAAGATGGCGGGACGAGCTTGACGCCTATCGGCAGATTGGTCCACACTTGCGTCTGGTGGTTTAAGTGTGGACCAATCCTGCTAGGAAGGAAGAATGGGACACAACAGGCTGAAAATAAAAATAAATAATATTTATACCTCTATATTTTACATTATTATTAAAAACACTGAAACAATAAGAACAAAATGAAATGCAATTAAAGTAAATCTACTTACAAACTCTAGCTATAGACCAAAGCAGCAATAACGAGATTTTTTAATGAACAGAGCAAACTGAGAATGTTTTTCTTCCAAAATAAGGAACTCCTTTTTTTCAAGTTAAGTCATAAAATTATGGGATTAACAAACGCTTCCGAAATGTCACGTAATCAATTCCTAATATTTTGCATTTCGATAATTTGCATTCGCTAAGAGAATGTCACTTGTCTAGAGTCTCAGGTGTACCTATAGGCTCCAGGGGCACTTCGTTGGCCATGATCTGGATAGGGGCGCCGCAATCAATGATATAAACTAGTATATTATGAGTAAGATAAGATAAGATAAGATTTCTTTATTTGTTTAAACATTGTATACATACAAGAGCATGCAAGATATTACATTGCGATCAGTTTAAGTACAATCATGTTTAACATTGAAAAGAATAAGAAAAAATAAAAAAATATCGAAAAATTACCTAGAATAGACACTTACAAAGTTAATAATTAGAAACTATAAATTATTAATGATTCTTTTGTTATAATGTCAATATTCTATAAAGTTAGTTATAATGTCAGGAAAACATAAGATTATTCAGTCAAACAAAAAACTTTACTAGACTTACTAATTCAAAATCCCGATCAAATGGATTGTAAGACTAAATAATCAGTTGAAAATAATGGGATGCCGCACGACCCATAAAAAAGCGAATTGAAAGCTACAAGGTGCAATAATGTATTCAAATTTATTTAGTCTATTCGAAATGTGACATCGGCGGCTAAATCTAGTCTATAAACAGCAAAAAAGAACTTACCCTAGCCAAATCTTGTTTGAAGGACAGCTTACCAAAACACGGTAAGAAACACGTAAAACGATAAACAGAAAAATCTGGTAAATCACCTTTTTATCTACGATCTAGGTACCTATAAAAGGTTTTTGAGTGCTTTCATAGCTATAAGTTTAGGCTATGAATAATTCTAAGCGGATAATGCCCCTGTAAGTTACCGGCTACATAAAATAAGGATTTTGCGATATCAAAAATTATACAAGCGAAAAAAACAAGGAGAGAATCAAGGTCGACAAATTATCGCAAAGAAAACTTCGAAACATGATTATATGAAAATGGAAGATAATTCGTTGAAACGGAGGTTACGTTTTCTTGGAATCTTTACTTTGTTTATATTGAAGTTTCTACGAAATCGTACTGTGTTGCGACTTTTATCTTAAACTAGTGGTCCGCCCCGGCGTCGGCCGGATTTATTTTTTTTGAAAATTTTCTTTCTTACCAACCTCGCCCTGACAATCACAAACACAACAAAAAAATAATTATTTAAATTGTTTAAGTCGTTCCCAAGTTATGCGCGTACGTAAATTTCGGCGATTAATTTTTATTTATATAAGAATAGAAGATTATCAAAATGAAAAGAATTGTTATGCAGAATAATTTTAAAATCATGAATAACGTCTAAAACAAATTACAATTGGATTCAAACTATAGTACTCCCTAGGTACATACCCTAGGGCTACGTTCTGCGGACTACTGTAAATATAATAACACTTGCTTCTGCCAGCTGGTTCGCCCGCGCGAATTTCGGAAATTATCCCAAGGAACATACTACTGGGATAAAAGCTGATGTGCTACATAGGCTTCGCCAAAAGGGGCCATAATCCCCAAGCTTGACAGGCGGGTTGGTGATCGCAATGTAGCTGTTGCAATGCACAGAGAATGCTGCTGCCCATACTCTGGTGAGTCCCTAAGTGACCTCTTCCCACGGGAAGTGATGGGATGGTGCTAATCTTTTACGTCCGACACAGAACGAATGATGTGCTATTCTAGACTATAATCTATCTCTGCACCAAATTTAATCCAGAACAGCTGAACGGCAGCTGTTCTGGTGCGATTTATACTTGTAGTAAAATGCTTCACTACAACATCTAAGTGTCCCGGTACATTGTGGTTCAAAACATGGTAAGTAGTTGTGAGGTACCTGCATAAGTAATATTCTGAATCTTCCCGACTACCTGAGGTTTACGTTGGGTTGACAGTTTCTAATTAGTTATGGACATTTGAGCCCTCTAACATGTTTGTTGTGATTGTCTTGTGGTTTTTGGGTAGAATTTGTTAACCCATTTTGGTGTATTTGTAATATAAGTTGTAATACACGGAGAGAAATATTGGATGGGACATGAAAACTTACACGTGTTAGAGGTAATCTAATTTTTTTAGTATAACCGCTCCAAATCCGCAATCCAAATAAAAAAGACATAAAAATACATAGTGAAGCCCACAAAGCTTATTACGTCGATGTAACTTACTAAACTTGGTCTATTGATAATAGAAGAAATGAATGTCATGAAAAAAGACTTACACTGTAAGGATAGGGCGGACCGCAGGTTTTTTTTGCCGCCACTATTTGGTCCGTGAGTAGCCCGTGTAGACCGAAGTAAACTTGCCATGCAGGGTGACAATCTTGTTGCGGAATTGGTTTGAAACAGTCACCGCGGCCCTGGAACGCAAAGGCTTTAGAAGGAAAACGGATGGGTTTCAGTCAGTAAAAGTCTGAAACTCCCGTTCCACCCAGAGCGGAAGAAGTCATTTGATGATTACCCTTTTTTTAAAAAAAAGGGTGACAATATTAGACATTAAAAATGCTGTGTTCCTTGAATAGTGAATGCGTATTTGCAAACGTTCGGACGACCTTATCTTTACTCTTTAAATGTATGTGAAAATTGGAATAATATATAACAAAACAGCTACGTTAAACATCTCAGCCATAATATGGCATCGGTGATATGCTACCAGCAACGGCTGGCACCCATACCGAAATTCTACTGTGCCTCGGAAAGCACGTTAAGCTGTTGGTTCCGGCTGTCAATTAAAGATCTTTGACAGTTGGTACGGATGGTCAGAAGCCGGAAAATCTGATATCAGTCTTGCCTAGGGGTGTCGTGGTTCCCAGTTACCAATACTGGAAAGTCGACCTCAATATATTATGTAGGTATTTGGGAAAAAGCTTCGCAGATTTCACAGTACCTTCTTCATATCTTAAAGCTGGCACCAAAATGGTTTCGAACAAATTGAACTTATTTGAGGACGCATAAAGCTGGTATGTCAACATGTAAAATATGCATGTGTATGTGTTTATGTTCGAAAATATTTGCAGCACATTGCGACTGTGTAGGTATTTGCGCGTTTAAAGCTATGCATGGCGCCGAGTTTATACACAAACACATTTTCTCAACAGTAACTGATACTAGCTAATTTCTAAACGTTGAGGACTTAAAACTTAATTGAAACGTTGTTAGTATTATACAAAAACATTAATCACAATGCATAATGAAACCCATTGAACGTAAAACCATTGGTTCTACTTTATCAGCAAAATTTACCGATACCGACTTACTAATGTCAATGCCTTAAAATTGTCAAATTGGTACTTTGAACCCATCAACATTTTACGATGTCTCTTTCCCTCCAACGTTGTTAGACAAGAACATCTTAATATTTTACAGGGCCGTGGTCGTAATACTCAATATTTTGCCTAGAACTCATCCAACACTGGCCTTCATGGTCTGTCGCGCCGTCAAATCATTACTTAAATAAATGTAGCCTTATAAATGCCTCGTAAATATTTAGTACGGTACTGATTATGTACCTTGTATATCGGTTCCAATGAAGCGAGACACCTACAACGTATACAAACTTGATCACTACGCCTACAAGTATGAAAATGAATTAATCAACTTTATCTATACCAACAGATTGCTCACCGACCTTGTAATTTAATTTATTCCCGAAAAGGTCTACATCACTATTTTTTCTTTCTGCATCATAGACTTTGGTATTTGATACAGTAAAGATGATGATTGCTTAAAGTTGAGAAATGGTAAACGTCGGCTTAACCATACAATGCCATACTATGTTATGTGTAAAAGTCTCTTAACTTTAAGTAACCTCCTTTAAGTTGTCTGGAAGAGATTGCCTTGTGCGATAAGACCGCCTATTGTACACTTATTTTATGTTTGATTGTCCTGTTCTTATTATGAGGTGTACAATAAAGTATATAATAAATAAATAAATAACCGAGAAAGTAAGTAAACCAAGCTTGTCCCCATACCAATTATTCCTGAAAACAATAAATGCTTACTATTGTTTCCTAAAAACGAATAAAAGGCATACATAGAACTTTAGCCATTTCAACATAAAATTATTGCTCATCGTCTTCTTAATTTTCTTTATTACTGAATAGATCTTCTGCGTCACTATCTTTTCCGTCTCCATTAAGCATTATCTCTCTGATTCCTTATTTCCTGACGACTTGCAGAAAGAGCTCGTCATTTTCTGCATCTGTTGCTTTGATTAAATTCTTTGCGGACTCAACGACATCTTTATTTTGTCTCGGACTAACCATTCCGTCGCAAGTTCATCTTTATTATTTATTTCTTTACATCTTAGTACCGACTGTCTAGATTCTCTTATATAATTAAAGTCTCTTAACTGATTATTTATTTTAATGAAATTCGTGTCTAAGTCAGTGTCTAATTAATTATTTTGAAAACTGCTGACAGTGTATTTCGTAGTTCAAAGTGAAAAGGGAGATAAAGTGGCCTACTTTTCAACGTTAATAATTTCACTTTAGTATAACAAAACGCACTATTTAATTCATTTGATAGTTATACGGTTATTGTTGCGGTATTTTTCCACACAACGCTTGTTACATTGCATGGAAAGAAGAAGTAGTATTGAAAGTTTGCGACTGCGTTGCGAATTCAAACGCTGCTTTAATGTTATTGACATTGATTTTAGCTGAGATGATATTACCTGAACGTGAACGCTTTTAAGTACGATAAATTGGCCTTCAGCTTGTCTAAGAGGTAATATAAAAAAAAACAAAAGAGAAACTCTAAAACCTGCACTTATCGAAACATTTCAAAAGTGATGTCAAATTCAAAGTGACGTAAATACGAAAATATCCCTAACTAGAAATGTTTGAAAGCTCTTGACTGTCAGTCGCAGTTCTAAGGGGCATATTAAAAGTTTTATATAGAAAAATAGTATTGGCAGTATATGTATAGTTGCTAAACATAGTGGACACTTGTGTCACTACGTTTGTGTCACATTTATTGAAACTTACTGACATACTTTGTTTTGCAATGTTTCCGTGTTCTGGGACACGGGAATATATATCACAATAAGTGAATAGGTATAACTTTTACGTACCTACACTGGTGTACGAGAGAGAGTGGAGACGTCAAGGCTGTTCAATAAATGGAATGTTTTAAAAGATTTACCGACATTAATCTTGTGCTACTTTTTTTTCTCGAATACGGTTTTCGGGGATCTCTGTTATTTGTGACAACATCCTTATGTCAAACTAAATCCCGGCTGCGGAAGGTCTTTTGAATTTATCTGTTTTCAAATCCCATGTCATGTGATTTGAATGTCTGTTGTGGTGGTGGTGTGGTGTTGTGGTGTGGTGTTGTGCTGGTGTGGTGTGGTGTTGTGGTGGTGTAGTGTGGTGTTGTGGTGTGGTGTTGTGCTGGTGTGGTGTGGTGTTGTGGTGATGTAGTGTGGTGTTGTGGTGGTGTAGTGTGGTGTTGTGGTGTTGGTGGTGTGGTGTGGTGTTGTGGTGGTAACATTTTTCTTTCTTTATACAACCAGAATTGACAATGATAGTTGCTGTTTCAACCTTCCAAAACCGAATACCTATCGAGTATCTAAAGTTCTTATTTTAAAGAACATTTACCACTGCATGAGCACACACTACGCCTAAAGTAATAATGGTTTAATTTCGCCCCCAAGCAAGTAAGTAAAGTTTAAAAGCTGACAAAAATGGTATCTTTTACTTTGTCCTTCCAAGTTGTATCAACTGAGAAAAGCTTGTCTGCCGTATTGGCGTGGAGCCAGGTTCGCCACAGTTTGCACGCCGTACGTCCTTTGACCCGGAATGTTATTTTTACACCGATTTTTGAAGTCGATGCGAGTGATAGACGACGCATTAGACCGCTCTCGGCTCAGTTAAATTTTTTACAGAAAGAAAATAATTGTGACAACGATGGTGTGTCAAACCATGAATATGAGTCGATATATGGCTGATCTTTGATTGCAATTTCCAAACTTTGGTTGGATTACTAGCTTGAATGAACCGAATTTCCCAAAGTGGATTCTCACAGAGAACCAATAAAATGATTTCTAGGAATGTTTAAAGCTGGCAAATACCAGTTACGTGCAAAACGACTCCATTTAGAACCGGGCAAGATTACATTGTAGTAGCTTACCACATTATGCGATTCCACAATCTCACGCAAGATGTTTATGCGAAACGTGGATTCAAGTAGCGCCTTGGGAATAATATCAACCCAAGCTAAACTGATAGGGAACCGTAAGAGCAATGCATATGATCATGGATCCATAAACTTCAAAGTACCACATAGTAATGTGATATCTTAAATGGCCGAAAAATATATAGGTGTAGGTATATGTCACCGGAAAATTGCAAACGCCGTAAGATTGTAAAATATCGCGTGAATTGTAAACTATTTTTTCTAAATAAGACACGGATATGTTGGAAACCATTGAATTTTTATTGTATACAAAGTGATTTTTTCATAATATATCGAGTTATTATGATTTAATCAAGATGTATTACAATCTTACGGAGTCTGCAATTTTCCGGTGACATAAATATAATTCTGCACTGACTCAGTACCCTGACGCGCACTAAGAAGACTGGTTTGAAGTGGTGCAAGAAAAGAGTATCTGGAAAGATTATAATTGGAACCTTGGCCTGCAGTGGGACGTTATAGACAATCACAAGAAAAATAAGAACATATCATTCTATATCTCATAAAATATTGATAAGCATCACTGCCTCTGAAGTGAAGTACCGCTCTATTCTGAATATTCCTTTAGAGAGGTCTCCATATCGAAAGTTCAAGAGGCATTAACGATCACGAACCGTTGTACGGTTAATAAGAGTCACATTCGAAGGGACAGAAGGGTCGCTCATAATGATACATGTCAACACAAATCACCATACGTACCTAATAGTCTAGAAAGTTCTATCCAAAAATTGCTTGTAAAACTTAATTTATTATCCTGGGAGCTAATAAGGTTTACGTAACATTTACGAAAAGTCACGTTCAAAACAGGGTACTAGTCTCCAGCATACTATTCTGAAATAGTGTGAATATTTCTGAAAATTAAAGTTCTCGAATGAAAATTTAATATTAACAACATGAATAATGAATAGCAGTCGACCGGGATGGTTGTCACTGACGGAATGAGTTTTTAAATGGTTGGTTTATTTGGACTTACATGAATACTTTATTAGCATAATTTTTAATGGTTTTGTCCTTCCGGTAAAACCGCAGATTTATCAGATATCTTTACGACTAACATTATTACTGAAAACCAATTCTTGTATTTAAAATCGCTCAAATTAAAGTTGTAATATCATGTCAGCGACAATCAATACCAAAAACCAATAAAAATGTAGAAGAATTTAAACAGTTTGAAATTAGAATGAAATAAAAATACGATAATTGCCCTTCAGTTATATCAAGACGATGTTCGAAATTGGAACAATTTTGGGATAACAACGTCAGCAAGGATTTTTTCTCAGTCTGCGACAAATAATTCCGTACAGCTTAAAAGAAAATCTCAGCAAGAAATAATACAACGAAAACCTACAAATCAGAGCTCAGCAAAATCCCCCGCAGGAAAACAAGAAACGTACAAATAAAACGTTGAAACGCAAAGTATAGGGAAGATTTCTTCTCTAATCCGATCAGAAATAAAGATTAGTCAGGAAACACATTTATCAAAATTACTTTGGAAAGTCTCTTACCTTCCGACCGAACTTTTCCACACAACTCATTGAGATAAACGAGGCAAGGATCATAACTGCGGGGAAGCTGAGAGTCTGCAGTTCTGGGTTCCACGTGACGCCAGAAAATTTCAAGATGGCGGGCGAATACGTCAGCGTGGTGAAGTTTCCGCTATTCGTTTGTACTGTTACTAGTATGACGTTTATGATGCAGCCGACACGCTATACTTTGTTTTTAAATGAAAAGTGAAGAAACGTTCGTGGTTATCAGTAGTTTTGATGATGACTGTCGATGTTACGATTCCACTCGTGTATTTAGCACTTGTAATTGCGAGCGTCTACTCTTTTATTCTATGGAGCGATTTCAATAGTCAAATTACTTACTTTTATATGAGGAATAAATCAGTTTCAAATTTTTCCTATGGAAAATATAAAAGTTATGTGATGAACGAAATATCGGAAATAAACGCAAAAATGCTTGCATTGGTAAATTTTTAACAATGAACTTGGCTTAGTGTCAGAATAACTTTGCCCAAAACGAAAAATAATAACATAACCAAACAGCAATGCAACGTTGGCTTAACATTTATCCCAATACGATTTGCTTCAAGCCCGAGTTTCGTAGTACATTCAAGATTTACTTTCGAAGAAAAATACCCGTAATACAAATCTTGAAAGGCCAAAGTCTTGCAAATCCTTTAGCGGTTTAACAAGTATTTAAAAAGGTTAAACTTCGTTCAGAAACTTAATGAATTTAATAATAGCGGCAGTAATACAATAAGCCTTGGTAAATCTCTCTTTTATTCAGGATTGGAATTATAGTGAATATATTTTGCGTGTTTTGATAGTAAGAAGTATCGAAATGTAAAGTAATTTCAGTAGCGGCTGCCTGCTGGTCTTAAAACAGTATAATAAAATGATTTATTTCTGATTGCGCTGCGTTGTATATCTATAAAATTACTGACATATTTATTCCAACAAAATATCAAAAGTGCAAACTAATATCACACCGGAAACATCGTTCGTTTATAATAAAGGGTGAGATTTTAAACTCTCTTCTATCGATAAGTCAAGGAAATATTGTAAACTACCCAGTTTGGAAGGTTAATTAAATTTGCAATGATCAAAGGGCCAATTCTAATAAATTTTATCAATATACACACATATATTCACATCTCAGTCGCAATCTGTCAAAAAAGCCTCATTTTATAGATTGCGACTGAGATGCGGATGCAAACGTTACTTAAAAATGACTAGAATTGGTACTGTGTTCACAATAAGGTGAGAGTTTATAATTTCGCAAGATTTATTATACATTCTCACGGTGTTTGTAATAACCCGGTGACATATAATTCCAATGAACGGTGTGGACCAAACCGTATATCTATTCTAAATATAGGTAATAAAGCTGAAGAGTTTCTTTGCTTGAACGCGCTAATCTCTGGAACAACCAGTCAGATTTTGTTTTTATTTTTGTATTTGATTCATGAAGGAGGCTTTTATAGGCTATTCGGGAACAGGAAAAAACGGGATATGCGCGTATGAAGTCGCGGGCGAAAACTTTTTCTTTCGAAATAAGGAAATATATCCTCGACTTATAGGTATCGAAAAGACTAGATAAAACACGTCTTTAATACTCACATAGTTTTGAAGGAAA
This sequence comes from Mamestra configurata, assembly GCA_002192655.3. Classification (NCBI taxonomy): domain Eukaryota; kingdom Metazoa; phylum Arthropoda; class Insecta; order Lepidoptera; family Noctuidae; genus Mamestra; species Mamestra configurata. Next base: position 534,315 of record NDFZ01005432.1, on the reverse strand, counting down.
CCTTTGGAGTTATAAGTAAGCAAGAGCTTACTTATAACTCCAAAGGTTTCCTTCAAAACTACGGAACCCTGTAAATCAAGAGATTTACAGGGTTCCGTACCCGAAGGAAATGGAAACCTATTACTAAGCCTCCGCATTCCGTCCGTCCGTCCGTCTGTCTGTCAGCGGGCTGTATCTCAAGAACCGTAATAGGTAGACAATTGAAATTTTCAGTGTGTGTTTCTATTGCCGCTATAAAAACAAATAATAAAAATTATTCAAGGGGGCTCAACAAGAAACGTATTTTTTCGGTTTTTATGGTAACCTTTCGTGTGAGAGTCCGACTCGCACTTGGCCATATCTTCATGTAGTCAATCTTATTCCGTATTACAGTATCGTTGACATACAGTCTTCTCAGAAAAGCTATGGTTGTGGCAGCTTCCTAAAACCTTTATATCTTTAAAAAGCACGAACAACACACACACACATACATACAAGCCACTGTTATTGTATTTTACTTTTGTTTAACAAAGGAAAATTCATATGTAAATTTGTAATGCAGATGATATTTCCAAATAATTCCTTGGAAGACCAACGTGTTTTATTGTTATAAAACGTAAAAATATGCAGAAAAGTGTATTGAAAACACATTGTATGTATCTCGAATGGAATTCACTGGAAAGGCATTTTTACCGTGGCATCTGTAGTCACATGTTTTCCTCAATAAATGTTTTAATTTTTTATATGATATTTCTGACAGAAAATATCTTCGCATTGCTTTTCTTGCAGACTCCCTCAGGGGAAAATGCCGTGTCTATTTCTGAACACGAGTGTTGGTTTACCTACTATCAATTATGTACGTACTCATACAGATCTACAGATCTTAAAAGCCGTAGCGTGTACAGGCTTGTTGCGATCCTTCTGGCTGAAATTTTATTTATTTTGTATCGTTTTTATTTTTTATGATTTATATTAACTTTATAGATATACTGTTTCTTTTTTGTGTTTTTATTTTTCTGTTAACTCACACACTATTTAATTAATGGTTCCAATATTTGTAAATATGTGAGTACCATTTACCTAAATTTATTTAGAAAGTGAATAAGTTTACCTCTGCTAGTAAAACTTTGTTCTTATAAGTAGCATACTCTGGGTGCATCGTCCTCACATAATATTAAATTAATTGTTGTTTACCAAATTTTGTAAAACCATTATCTGAAAAGAATAACTATGGAGTTTCTTGTCCGTTCTTCTCCATAAGAATCTACCTTTCCGAATAGACAGTAGAGTCACTTGATTAATGTAATAATATAATAATATATCCTGGGACAACTCACACACGGTCATCCGATCCCAAACTAGGCAGAGCCCGTACTATGGTAACCAGACAACTGATAAACATACTTATATATTTCTAAATACATACATATTATAGACAAATTACTAACCAACAGGCCAGTCAATTTTATACTATTATTTTACTGAACTGTAAATGATGACGTTTAAAAGTGCCGTTTAATGGTCTAATTGAAATAAACATTGAACTTTGACTTTGATCAATTTTTTCTTGGCTGCGACTTATTCCGGAAATAATCTACCTGACTGATTTGATATGTATTGTGAGACTTCATTATAGGCTCGATTTTAGTGATTTCTATATGCCGCCGCTTTCAGTCTCCACCGTTTTGTATTTCATTTCAGGAACTTCTATTGTTTATCTGTTTCGTCTGTATTTTATTCAACCCAGATATGTTTTCGTTATTAATGGATTAGTAAATTGCCCCATTACCGGAGCTTTGTGAACATATATATCACTTGGGCGTAATGAACTGCTGTTAACGGACTGAGAAAGAATTGTTGCGCGGACTTAGTATGTAATTGGAGTGTATAAATGCGAGAGAGAAAAGAAAAACTTCAGGAAATTAAGTCTAACTCCTTGCGAACAAATCAAAATGCTTTCTGAGGAAATTGGGCTAGACGTCTCGGAGTTGTATCTAGAAAGACTTAGTCAAAATAAAATATTGAATCTAGACCTTATACAAAGGCATTTACTTACAAAATAATACACATTCAAATAACTTTAAAAATTAGGCAAAATTCAGCAGTGAAAATGTACGTTAGTACCTTAAAATATTAAAAAAAAAACTTCTTCTAATCTTCCCTTTCTTCACCAAAAACGCTGGCCACTCAGACGCTTTTTTTTGTGAGTGGCGTCTCGCAGTTCAACCTATAAGGTTGTCGACTGTTAAACCGGGCTTGCTTGTGGTGGCCTTAATATAATATTAAAGCCTCCAGCCAGGGCTTATAAAAAACTTACAAACTAAGCGACTACACGCTAAGGGCACCCCCTGTGGGGTACGGACCTCGGCTTAGGGCGGCGCAGGGGGAAGGACAGCTAGGGACGGGCTGGATCGAACTAGGCCACTCAGACGCCTTTACCATCATGACAATAGTGAAAACCGGCCCATAACACAATCGACAACACAGTGTAATAATCAAAGTATTCATCGCAAACATAACCAGTATGCCAATAATTTGAAACAGTATTATAAAGTACCCCAGCACCCCTCTAATGTCATCTTGACTTATTCTCTGACGTACATTGAAACGACATTGTAGCATCCTCCCACTGACAGACCGCCGCAGAGTCTTGCAAAGATTAACACTGCAATGTTTGCTGATGACAGCTTCATTATCCAGCAAATCTGAAACGGGGTAAAGATATTAATAAAATATACTTTAAAGTCATTGTCAGAGTCAAGAGAGTTTCTTTTGATAGATTGAATTGAAGTTAAAATGAAGTTACGTAATTTAGACTTTGTGTTCGAAATGCCTTAAATAGAATAGGCAATATGCATGTATTTTTTATTTGCTAAATAAAATACTTATAAATAATAAAGAAAGACTTTATTCAAATATCTTTATCAGCGAATTAGAAAGAGATTTTCGACGTGGCCTCTGACTTCAAGGCCGTGGCAGCTGCCATAGAAATCGTGAAATGAACAGCCGGTCGATTCTATAAACGAGGTGAGCTGTCAATCCATATGGAATCAAGATGGAAGATGGAATGACAGCTCACTTCGTAATCATGTGACAAATGATTACTTGGATTAACAGCTCACCTCGTGATCACTTCACCTACGCCTTCACTTCGACATGTTTATAGAATCGACCGGTAAAATTCGATTCGGTAAAATTCGATAAAATTTGATTCATGTTTTTTTAAGCATATTTTTAGGAAAATGAGATGTGGTAAATTCTAGGAAAATGAGGTGTGGGTAGAGTGGGAGGGGCGTTTGCGAATAAAGGCTGGTTAGATTAGACTTCGGATTATAACGTAATAGGAGACAGATGATAGGTATTTTTTGTCCCTAATACCTTATACCTATTGATTAGGCTTTGCTGTAATAAATCCTTCCATAGAATACAACACAGTATTAAACTATTCATATGAACTGACCAAAAACATAATTTACCAAATCAGTCGACAATGGGGATCTTCACTGCCATTTTATCACGATAGGTGGCGCATCGTCGTGATGGCCATTGAAAGCTGTCAGTTCAATACATTTTGCAACCTAAAATTCACGCAATTTTTATTTTCTCCTAATATGCCTCTGTGTGCATCTCAAATCTGCAATAAAAACCATTATGTTAAAATTAGTACTGGACAAAGGTATCAAACAAAATTTACCTGTATCATTGGAAATAATATTATATTACTGTTTATTTTTATTGTTTCTAAACCTAATAATGTATCCGTCCACGGTCAGCTTACTGATTGTTTCTCCTATCACGATTTAATCCGCAATATATTTTCCTACGGAACTACAAGGGCATGGACCTGGAGGCATTGCTGCATGATGCTGGTAGCATTGATTGGACAGAAGTTTTCGAGAGTTCCTCTATCAACGATATGGTTACACTTTTAAACAGTAAAATACTAACTCTATATGATCGACACGCCCCCATTCGTCGAGTCAAAGTAAAGTTTGTTCCGGCTCCCTGGCTCACTCCTGCCATTAAAGATGCGATGGCTAGTAGAGATCGAGCCAAAAGGAGGCTAAAGCGTTGTCCTTCCGAGCGCAACCTGAGTTCTTACAGAGAACTGCGTAATTGCTGCAGTCGTATGTGTAGAGATGCAAAAAGACGCTACTTTCATAATTCTCTTGACAATCGGAACTCCTCTGAAGTCTGGAGGTTTCTGAAAACTGTCGGCATTGGCAAGTCCCCTGTCGTTTCTAGCAAAGACACTGACGTGTGTGCTTTAAACCAATATTTCTCTCTTCCTCCTGTTATTTTGGATCCACACGTCAAATCAGCAACTTTAAATAAGCTTTCCCGCTTGCCATTGCCGCAGTGTTCCTCTTTCGATTTCAGTCCTGTGAGTGAAATTGATGGCAAAAAATCTATTTGCGCTATTTCCTCTTCCACTGTTGGCAATGATAATCTATGCTCAAGAATGATCTCTCCTATTCTCCCTACTATACTTCCCATTTTGACCCACATTTTTAACTTTTCTTTGTTTTCTTGCACAGTTCCTGATGCTTGGAAACAAGCCCATATCATCCCGTTGCCTAAAATCCCTAAACCGGTCTTTCTGACCGATTTCAGACCAATTTCCATCCTTCCTTATCTCTCTAAAGTTCTTGAGCATATTGTCCATCAGCAACTTTCTCTGTTTCTTTCTAGCAATGATCTCCTTAGTCCTTTCCAATCCGGCTTTCGGCCTGGTTACAGCACTGTCACAGCTCTTTTAAAGGTAACTGATGACATTCGCTGGGCTATGGACCACAAATCTTTGACATTACTTGTACTTCTGGATTTCAGTAGCGCCTTCAACTCTGTTGACTTCGATATCCTTCTTGGGATCCTTAAATCTTTCAATTTCTCTTCTTCCCTTATTAGTTGGTTTGACTCCTATCTTCGAGGCCGCTCGCAGCGGGTGTGCCTTAATGAATCTTCTTCGGTTTGGTGCTCCCTTACTGCGGGTGTGCCCCAAGGTGGCGTTCTCTCTCCCCTTCTCTTTTCTATTTTTATTAACTCTGTTACTAAAGGTATCTCCTCTAACTTCCATCTCTATGCCGACGACTTGCAGCTTTACCATCACTTTCTGAGGCAAGATGCAGAAGCCGCTGTAGCCACCGTGAACCGTGATCTGATGTTAATTGGGGAGTGGTCGCGGTCCTTTGGGCTGCAAATCAACCCTAAGAAGTCTCAGGCCTTGGTTGTCGGCGGCAGATATATGCGGAACAGGCTGGATATTGCGGCGCTGTCTCCACTCTTGTTGAATGGTGTTCAGATTGAATACGCAAAGTCGGCTAAAAACCTGGGGGTGATCATAGACTCCTATTTATCGTGGACTAACCATATCGCTGAAGTCAGTCGCAAGGTGCACTCCACATTTCACTCGCTTAAATGCCTCCAGAGCTTTTTGCCCTTGAACACCAAAATTTCCCTTGCCCAAACTCTCATTCAGCCCATCATAGACTACGCTGATGCCTGTTATTTGGATGCCACCGAGGAGCTTTTAAATAAACTTGAGCGTTTGCAAAATATTTGTATTCGTTTTGTTTTCAACCTCAAAAAATACGATCATGTTTCAGGATTTCGCAAGGTACTCAAGTGGCTGCCTATCCGACTTCGCAAGAACTCTCGGATATTGTGTTTGCTATTTAACATCCTTCACAACCCTAAAACGCCTTCCTATTTGCGTGAACGCTTCTCCTATTCCCGTCCTTCTGATGCGCCTTGCAGGTCGCATCTTAGAAATCTCCTTAAATCCCCTCCCCACTCTACCGATTTTTATTCCTATTCATTTACTGTGCACGCGGTACGGTTGTGGAATGCACTGCCGCCTGACATTAGGGAATGCAAAACTCTTCCAGATTTTAAAAGAAGAGTGAAAGAACACTACCTTTCGGTACCATCATAGTTGCATATTTAAAGTATATATTATTATTATTCTTATAGTATTATTTAAGTAGTATGTATTAGTATGATATTAATTTTAGTCATATTTATTATATTATGTTATATTTAAAGTTTTTTTTTGTCTTTTTATGTTAACATAACTTTTACACACGATGTCTACATCTCTTTTATTCGACTCTCTTTTCGCAGGTATGCTGGAAGAGATTTCTTTAGAAATCAGCATCACCTTTGTACCTATTTTTCTGTTCTCTTCTTCTTATCTATTTGTTAAATGTGTGTACATAAACTGTTAAATAAATAAATAAATTACATACCTGTCAAAGTAATTTTGAATATGTTGTTTGGTAATCTTCGGCAATATGGTGTTACTATTAACGTCGTGGTAAAGTTCTGCAGCAGGAACGTCAATTGCTTGGCTTTCAGAAGCTTGAGGGCTTTAATTACCGAAATTAAAATTTCGGTCATAAGCTTCTAACCTAAAAAATAAACAATACCATTTTATCATTAAAGTAATGTTTTCTCATTTTTCGTAAATTTGCCTACGATGATTCAAGTAACAATTAACACGTAACTACAGAAAAAATATCCAAATCTAGAACATATCACTGTTAAATAATATATTATTAAATAAATGTTTACCTTTCAATAAGGTCGGCTTTCTTCCCAGTTATCCTTCCTCCTCGTTTTTTCAGTTCGTCTTTCAATTCTTTAACCTTCCAGGTACAATAAATTTTGTCAAAAACGATAGCAGACCGGTTTAAAACACAAAAAAAATTGACAGCTGCCATCTCGCCCGTAGCGACATCTGGGCTGAGCTTTGCGTGTGGATCCCCATTAATATAATATAATATAATATCTTGGGACAACTCACACACGGTCATCCGATCCCAAACTAGGCAGAGCCTGTGCTATAGCAACCAGACAACTGATAAACATACTTATATATTTTTAAATACATACATATTAAAGACAAATTACACCCAGACACAACAAATGATGTTGCTCATCACACAAAGATTTGTTCTGGGTGGAAATCGAACCCATGCCCGGTTTAGCAGTCAGGGTCACTAACCACTCGACCAACGGGCCAGTCAATTGCGTTATTAGTTTCAATCAATTTCACAGAATTTGTAATTCGAGATCATTTAAATCCATCGTCACCAGCTCAAGTAGACTTTAGCTTTGAGTATTTTAAGTTTACTTTTTAATAATTATTTTTTATTAAAAAACAACCTTTTCCAATTTCGTTCCTTTCAAATAAATCCAATGCAACCCAATACTTCTTTAAAATTCAATAGAAGCATGGTTTGCAAGAATTTCTCTTGTACGAAATAGTGCAGAGATTCTAAAATCAAATATAACTTTATTTGCATTTACGGTATAAGAAAAAAAAAGAACGTTAAAGTATTTTTGCTAAACTTTTTAACCGACTTCTACTTAAAAAAAACGGGAGGTTCTTGCTAGTTGATTTATAAGTAAAACCTAATCATTGCCGAGTTCCAACCGCAAGAAATCTTTTTTATCTATGGCAAAGTTGGAAAGGTTTCGTTAATCTAACATGCTAGACAGGCGAAACTTAGGTCAAGGTAAATTGACTCTTTTAACCTCCATTAAAACTTTTTTTATTGTTTTACAGTATAATATTATTCGGTTGCTATGAACTGTTTTGTTCTACATGGTGCCATTTTAGTCGTTTTACAAAGGCTTACTTAAAATTTCATAAAGGTAATAGGTACAATAAAAATAAATAATGCATTAGAATTATGAAATACCCGTCGTTGGAACAGAAGCCTCGTACTGCGCTTGCCACAGGATGTTACTTACTACGTCATACGTCATGATAATGAATAATATTTAAAATTTTCAATAATTCAAATGAAGTCATTTATTCAAATTAGACAGTACCAGCACTTTTTGAACGTCAAAGTTCTACATAAAGACAGTCCCCCAAAACGCCCGCCCGTCAACACTTCCTAGTGTTTCCTTAGCTGGGAAGAAGAAGTGGCGCAACAAACTACCCAGCAACACTTCTTTCTGTTATTAAAAACTAGAATTTATACAGTGGTATGCAAAATAAGTTTACAAAACATGACACAGAAAAATAATATGTCTAATATGTAAATCAAATTTTAAATGAAATTAATTGACACTTGTTAGCTAGCACACTCCATTATGTCATCAAAAACAAACAAACTCAAGCATTAACAAGTAAATCAAACTAATTAAGCTTCCAGGCATAAATGGTGTGCCCGCTTAAACGTGCAATGGTATAATCTTATAAGAGGATTGTGACTGGAACCACAAGTGATGAACTAGAGCCAACATAGTTATTATAATAAACTGTAAGTTTATCGTTATAACAATTATAAAAAAAACCATGACCAGCAAGACGACCAGCCACCACAAGCAGTACCCGTTCACGAGCATAACGCAAAGATCAGCCATTACCCCCCTCGCAATGTTTGAGGGAAGGAGGTAACCCGACCCCCGACTCTATCGTAAGCAGTGACATCTAGGAGAGCATGACGAACTTGCTGCCGAATGATCATAAATATCATTTTTGAAGTGAAAACTTCTTTAGGCGCGTTGAGCACTTTTTGGGAGAACAAAAATCATGGAACTCACGTAATCGTCACTGAACGCTTTCCAAATTAAAAATTAAAAATCTAATAGCTCGATGATACAATCCACAAGTTACTAAGTTTTCACTGCTATCGGATCGCATGTTTTTTTAATGAATTTGTAGTACCTAGTCATCGGATAGATGAAGTGGGCTGCCGTTGTAAGACGACTAAAATGGCTTTCTTCTAAATAACTTCATCATCATCTGGCTAGCCTTTTTTAAACTATAATGGGATCGTCAAACCGGATGAAGCACTAGTATTTTACATGTACCATATGATAAAAATAGCTGTCAATCAAATTATTGTCTGTCAGTTAAATTAAGCTAACTCCGTGCACTTATTGACTATAGTTATCTAATTTAAGCAAACGTTTGTATTCAGAAGCTCTAGGCAAGTGACATTCTGTCAGGCGGTAGCGTGGCGAAGGCGATTGTCAAAACGTCAAATGTCAATGTAAGAAATTTACAAACACAGTTGAAATGTCATGTGATCAATGCCTTATATTTTGGCATTTCGACAGTCGCCATTGCTAATATAATGGCACTTTAACTCAGTTTAATCTTACATTCAGGTATAATAACAATACCGAAAGAAGAATCGAAACACAAACAAAAAATAACAGAAGCAAATTTCAAAACACCCTTACCGCTCGCTGTACAACCATAGTCAAAAATGCTACCATCCTTCCAAATCTGTCAACGATATATAAGCAAATAGAGAGACTCCAAGCCGCTATACAAAGGGCGCAGGCTACCCATGCTATTTCATAGTCTGACAACGGTTACCCGGCCGGAGAGTCCGTTGATTGTAAAACTTTTGTCATCGGTGATACCCAACCCGCTAGGAACCCGTATGTAGTGTGGTATTCGCTACAAATGAAACAGTCCGGTTATTTCCTGATAGACGTTGCCTTGTTTTTGAAGTTTCTTTTTTCGTTTTGTTGGTGGCGTTTGGGATGAATTGGCAGCGGCTTTAATGTGCCAGTATTATATCCGTATATTATAATAAGACGTGTTTGGTGTCCCTTAAAAAATATATGCTGTATGCATTTACATTTTATTAGGGGGTACTGTTATTCTTTTGTTAAGGGGTTTTATTTACGTTGCATTTGTCTAATCAATCATACTGAACACTATATCTCTGTAGCTGTGTTACTTCTTAAGGAAAAAAAATCATATGTGCTCTGATTTAGATTAAAAAATTACGGCAATATTTCCTAGATATTTTGTTTTCAAATCTCAATTATAATAATAATGGTAAAACAAATTCGGTTCAATAACAAATTGTACGATAATTAGACAATATTGCAATACATAAGAGCCTTAAGTGCTAGGTTTCTTCAAATTCCCTGGATCCCACACTAGGATTCCCTGTGTCGTGGGGTCCAGTCTCTTCCCAAGTAAGTAAGTAATCTTATATTATGTTTGGAATAAACTTTTCTTTTTCTGTATTTTCAGATTGATATTCATAGTTTTATATAATTTAGAAGCAATTTTTATTTCAAGTTCTGTAAATGTGAGAACCCTGGACCATTATGTTAATAGATAGTTTCCTTGTTTGACATGAAATAGCAGGGGCAGTTGAGGGTGTGTCATGCTCACTCCAATGTCTCGCTGATGGTGGCGCGTGTATCGGATCATTCAGTTCCCTTCAAAATGGTTGAGCTGAATGGTGCTGATGCACGCGTCATGTTCGTGAACGGGCGCCGTCAGTGGAGACTGGTCATCCCTTGGTTGCCACTGCCTCATTTTAATATTTCATACTATAAATTGTTTTTTTTTTTTTTTTACATTGTTCTCATATATAGAAGCAACAAGGTTTATGTAACCAGGATTTTTGTAAACATAAAATGATTTAAAAGAGTGTCCGTGGAGTTTCTTGCACGTTCTTCTCCATAGAGATCTACGCTTGCGAACGTGCAAATAGCTTCATGTTTTTGACGGACTGACTTTGACAATTCAAAAGTACCTGATAATGGTTTATTTGAAATAAATGCTTTGACTTTTGACTTTTTTTTGACTTTTAAGGCAAACAACATTTAAGTTATCGGTGACACTAATTACTAAACAACCTAGATTGCTATTAAAGTTATAAGTACCTGTGTAACTGAGACTTAATATGAAAAAAGAAAAAGGAAAATTTAAATTTAAAGGGTGGGTGATTGATAAGCATCTTTCATCAATGTGTGGGCGTTTATTATTAAGAACTGAATCGAAAATCTGTAGCACCAAGGCCAAGGCACACTGCCAGAAAAAACGCTATAATTAAAACATCAGGCCTTTTTAGATCAGTTTACTATACGGCTTTTGTGAACGAGGAACAGAGGAGCAGTGTCCTGTGAATTAATTATACTACAAACACAATGGATCGTGCCAAGTGCCTAGCCTGCTAATTATTATGGCAATAATGAAATTTCCTTTGTTTTCAAGTGATCTGTGAGGCAGCCGGATGGCTGCGTAGTGAGTGGCCGAAGTGGGAATTATTAAAACAGTTTCAAAGCATCAGCGACAAAAATCATTGATTAAAGTCAGTCTGGCCATTGGAAAAGAGTGAGTTTGAATCCATAAACAACCAAATGCTTTTGAATGAGCTGAGTGCTGTCTCAAACATATACAGTAGGGATGCATTTGGCTTGGCATTTGGATAAATTAACACTATCATGCACGCCACACAGTGGTGTGTCGTGATATCTATCTCTATAAGAATATGGAGATAGATATCAATATGTATTACCGAATACTTGCAAACGCCGTAAGATTGTAAATAATATATTTTTTCTTAATAAGACACGGATATATAGGAAACTATTGAATTTGGATGGGATTTATTGTATACAAAACGATTTTTTGGATGATATATCGAGAAATTATATTAAATAAAGATTTATTACAATCTTGCGGTTTTATATCATCGCCCTCTCCTTCTAACCTCTGGTACCTAATCATTAAATTAATTGATAAATAATACTACTATGCAAATAATCTACCGTTGAACGTATACGTGTGGCAACTTCTTGTATGGCTCGCTGCTAGAGAGCTTGAGGATATGATAATGAATTTGACCACATTCGTTGTCGAGAGTCACCGGTATGCGGAGCAGGGTCTTGAGTCCCACCTCCATTGAAAAGGGAGGATCCACTGACCAGAAGGGTGTTGTGGTAGGTCGGCAACTGTAGCCCATCGGGACAAAACCTGTCCACTCATCCAGCCGTCTTCGTCTCTGCCAGTTGCGATGTTGCTTGCAAATAATATCTTAAAAAAACTAAAAGTATATAAAGTGTAAAATATTCATAAATAATCTGAAAACATGTTAATTTTTTTATTTTAAATTCTAATCAAACTATATACACTTCAAATAAAAATAATAACTCCTAACTAAAAAAAGGGGTTACAAAAATTCGTCCACACCGCTGTCGTCTGGAAGTGAGCCCAAAATACTGGCGGCTTTCCGTTGTATGAAAATGATTATCCCCTGTCCGAGGTAAAAGCCAGAAAAGGTATAAAGTGTAAAAGGTATAATGTTATGCAAAAGTATTTTTATGTCCTTTGCAACCCTGTTCTAAATAAACTGGCGGTCAGAGTTATGAAATCTTTGAATATTTTATAAATAGTTGGCAAATAAATTGATCATAAAATTGAGTGCATAATGGTAAGCAATTTCAAAAACAGATTTTGTAATATAAACAAAGCCACAGTTTGTGGTGTGGCCCGAAATGGTGTCTTTGAAGCCTTATTTATTAATTAATCAGATTAACAAATCTCTTCTTTCTTATCTTTTCTTATTATTTCTATTTGGCAACGAAGGTGACTTAAAAAGTGTAGGTACTATTAAATTGATTACCCGTTAGTGGAAACATGAAATACCACGTGTCCCTCAAAAATGTACGGAGAGTTCATTGGTTTCCCAGTCATGCCACCGTCATTCTTGTGACTGAGTTCTCAGGGCGTCTTAAATAACTCCGACGTACCCTAAACACCAAAATTTTAGGAACGTTTACCGCAAGTTATCCTCACATACATTCAAAGTTTACAATTTACGATAATGTATACTTTAGTAACTGGTTTAATAGGTATTTTAAGCTTTCATCTTATTACTTAGTGATCGTGGAAAAGGATTTAAAAAAAATAGGTTAAATTTAAATCAATCAATTTAAGTATTACAGCAAATTGAATTAAAATAAGTAGGTAACTGTCATTTTTTTTTAAATATTATTTTAAACGCGTGTTCGTATTTGTGACCGATAGTGTAGTTTTAGTTCAAACTTTTAAGGATACTATTTTAGCTATCAAACTTCCCATCAATAAGTATATAATAAATAGGTACACAGGCTCGTGTATTATTTTTTTTGTTCACTCACAGATTTGATGCCAACTACAACTGCAAAAACTCAAAATAAAAAACTGGCCAAGTGCAAGTTGGACATGCACACGAAGGGTTCCGTACCATAAGCCGAAAAAAACATGTTTCTTGTATTTTCCATTACCTTTTAATTTATTTTTTTTTTATTATTCGTTGTTATAGCGGCAACAGAAATACATCATCTGTGAAAATTTCAACTGTCTAGTTATCACGGTTCATGAGATACAGCCTTTTTTTTTTAAGGATGGGAAATCATGAAATGACTTCTTCCGCTCTGGGTGGAGCGGAAGGGTGTGTCAGACTCTTACTGACTAAAACCCATCCATGTTCCTTCTAAAGCCCTTTGCGTTCCAGGGCCGCGATGACTCTTTGGAACATATTCCGCAACCCTGGCAGGCTCTGGCCCTAGCGGGCCCCGTCTTCTATGCTGACATCTCTTTGAGGCGCGCGTGAAACACAACGCGCCAACGACCCGGGCTCGGACAGCGAGCCACCCAACGCTCGCCGTCCGCAGGCCCGCGCCTACGGTGGCCGGGGATCGCCCTGCGACTCCCGACGCCCGGGGCGTCTTCTCCTGTAATGAGATACAGCCTGGTGACAGACAGACAGACGGAGTCTTAGTAATAGGTTCTCCTTTTTATCCTTTGGGTACGGAACCATAAAATTACACAAGGCTTCAAACAAATTTAAAAAAAATGTGCACTGAACAAGGCAATCGCCTAAAGGGTTGCCAGGGTCGAGTTGAGCTTCTTGTCTTATGTAGATAACCCTTCCAAAACTGGGTAATAAATTTCAATTAATCAAAAAGTTTGTTTTGCAATTAAGTTAAAACCAAATTTTAGGGTGTTGGGGTAATTTGAATAAAATCCTTTTTACTTGACGAGGATAATGACAGTCTATTAAGTTAAGGGAAAATTTTGGCTTAACCGATACTTATTTTTCGATACGGAAGTGGGATGGATATGTGTCCTGTTTTAAACGTGTTGAATAAAATAAAATAAATGGATATGTTGCATTTTTTTAAAGATTTTAGTGGCATAGCGATAGTTAACCGCCTAGACCTCCTAACACAAAATGTCAAAGTTTACACAAGTTAAAAAATATTAGATTTTTTGTTCAAATGCAGAAAATATTACTATTCAAAGGTTCAGTCTTTTTTAATTTATTGTAGTGAGAGATATTATGATTTTATACAACATCATTAAAAAAGCAGTTTGACTAAAATGTCAGTAGTTGAACTATTGTTTTGTGTTTCGTCATCATCATACCAACCGAAAGTCGTCCACTGCTGGACATAGGCCTCCACCAAGGGGTTGCTATAGTCATGACGCTTGGCAGGCGGGTTGATGATGGCAGTGTAGTTGTTGCAATGCACAAAAGCACAGATAATGCTGCCCATTCTCTGGTGAGTCCCTTAGTCGCCTCTTACGACAACCACGGGAAGTCATGAGATAGTGCTATTCTATTACGTCTAAATTCATACGGTTTTGTGTTTGTATCAGTGTGTTGGTATTTCTAGTGCCCAAACAATTTAATTTGGTAACTACCAAAAATATTTTATTATTATTACAAAATTCTCTAATAGCATTCTCTAATACTTACAGCGTACACTTTAATACACATACTTAAACAGAATTAAAAGGTCATCGATTACAATATCAATAGTAGAGATCAGTAGCACAGGTTTACTAGGTCACCCAAATACCACGTTATGGACACTCATTCAGTTTCAAAAAATATTGGTAAATATTTTCGAAAATGCCACACTGCTGTATTCGATGATGGAAAGAGAATTTGGCTTGTTCGTCCCGTGATCGTAAGTACTACTATTGAGCATGTGATTCTGCGTTCATTTCCCAGGTCGGGTTAAAGTATTTCTTGCGGCATTCTAGTTAATCTAGGAGAAGTTTTATATATTCACACAATTTTGGGATTCCACTTGAACTAGAAGATTCTCTCAGTATTAGGCTTCCTAAACCAGATAAATGTTAGAAAAAAAAGAGCCAAGTGCGAGTTGGACTCGCGCATGAAGGGTTTCGTACCATTATCTATAAAAAAGTCAAAAAGTCATGTCTGTTGTATGTGCACCGCCTTAATATTTATTTTATTCTGTTTTTTAGTATGTGTTGTTATATCAGCAACATAAATACATCATCTGTGATTTAAACTGTCTAACTATCACGGTTCATGAGATACAGCCTGGTGACAGATGGACAGCGGAGTCTTGGTAATAGGGTCCCGTTTTACCTTTTGGGTACGGAACCCTAAAAACACTTGACAAGAATACTCTTTTCATCTCGTAGGCTCACTAGTGCTAATGCGCTATGCAATTTATTGTAGACTTAATGTTAGTTAACCCTTGAAATGACTTAGTAAACATACTTGTAGTTAGCGTAAGGGTGTGCTATAGGAACACCCCTATCTGATCTTTAAGAGTTTATAGACATGATTACTCTAAAAATAACCTTCGATGTACGCCTGCAAATACCGTGAATAGTCCTTCAAAATAATGATCTACCCTAATCGGTGTCAAACATCAAAGTCAACATCAATCGCTAATTTCATGGGCATTCGAGTCTCATTGGCCCAAGTCGCCAAACACACTTGAAGTTTGCTAATCAAACAACATTCCGTTGCCATTAAGAAGGTAAATCAATTACTATGATTGCTTCGCTCGGGAGCGCCCGGGTCAGTCACAGTTAGTGTTAATTATAAGAACTAACAAGCAACTTTATCGAACACCGGCTCTAACTGTGACACTTTCTACTTGTAAAGTTTTTCACAAGTACAGGTACACACAACTAACTTAACAGCTAAGTACTCGTGTGTTGTCTGTAAACAAAACTTTTTGTTCGAGTGTACTTGGGTGCCAGTGTCTCAACACTTTTGATCAAATTAAAGTCGATAGTTTTCTTGTGTCAACAGCTAATAGATACGGACTGTGAAACAAACTTTTGCTTTTAAATTATTGAAGAAACAGTGAGTCAATATTTGCTCAAAATTTATTAGTTTCTCTTATAATATTTCGGTTACTAGTAGGTCGTTGCAAAAATAATTTGGCGATATTGGCGATTTTTGGTCCCGCAAACACCCAGTGCAAGTGCAATTTTCCTGTTCAGATTATGGCCTATATGCTGGTGTGCCTCAAGTGACCGTCCACCTGCACCCTAAACGACCTGAGGCGCCTTCGACGTTGCAATACATGTGGCCACCTACTGAGTTCAAACAGTATGATTTAATGTACCATCGAAACCAAAAGAAGATGGTTACAGTTAATTCAGGTTAATTTTTAATTTTCTGCTTTGAGTTCACCGTTCTTGTTTAGTGTCGTAGTTTTAGTGTTGACCCTAAAGTAAAAGTTTTTCATATTCAATAGTCAATAAAAGATTTTTAAGTAATTAAAAGTCATCCTGATTGGTTTTTACGCAGTTTTGTTGGTAAATCTCGACATGAAGTAAATAGGTATTGCGTCTGAGACCATGCGAGGCAAATTAGGGTTTCATAACATTGGAAGAGTTTCTAAGTGGGTTATTTTGGCTAGTAGCTAGGTTCTACTCCTGCCAGGGTTGCGGAATTCCTTCGAAAGAGTCACCGCGGCCCTGGATCGCAAAGGACCTTAGAAGGAACACGTATGGGTTTTAGTCAGTAAGAATCTGACACGCCCATCCGCTCAACCTAGAGCGGAAGAAGTCATTTGATGATTTCCCATCCTTAAAAATAAAACTAGGTTCTACTGGTATATTCGTATCCAAAAATTTAATTTAGTTTAACTCGTTGACGTTGACCTGGCACTGCAGAATGTTTCTGTCGAGTAAAATTTTCATTTGTAACAGATCTACTTTTTTAAGACTTAAGATTTACTTGTAACTAATAATGATTTTATTGTATGATTACTGAATAATCCACTGCAAAACTTCAACGAAAAATATTGGATATTCCGTAGACGTTAGATATTTTGTTACTTAGGATATTGCCTTTCCCACTAGTGTCTTTCTCAAAGTCCTGTTATTTTTTCCTCTTTCTTTAGTGCCTACGTTACGTAAGGTGCCTAAGTCAGGTGTACACGTCTAAATATTTTTTTTATCTATAGATCTCAGAGTGCTGAGTGGTCGCCATTTTCTGTCAGTCCACAATTTTGCGAAATTACTTCGAGATATTATAGACTATCAAATTTTGATGCGTCAAAAGTATTCAAAATGTTCAGTTGACAATTTATCGAGAGTTTAGAATTTCTCAAGTTATTTTATAATTTCACGGAGTTTGTCATTTTCCTAAAAAAAACTACACTTCGAAATACCTATCATCATTATCATTCCTCATAGAATTCCAATAAATACCAAAAATAATTTTTCACACGTAAATGCAAAAAGCCCTATACTTAATTATATCTATCGTAAATCTCGTCACGATCCAATACTACTCGGGAATCAGGACCAAGTTTCAAGGAACGACGAGAACTTGTTATAACGGCGGAAAACTATTTCCTTATTTATGAGAAATATGATAATAAGCGTAAAGCAGGTCGAATATTAAATGTGTGTTTTGGGTGAACCCTTTCGATATTTCTTACTTGTAACGGTATCATAGGAATTTTCATATGAGATGATATATTCTACCATGTAAGATTTTGATAAGTTAGGTACCCACTGAGATGCCTATACAGGGTGATCAAGAAGTGTATGGTCATATTTCAAGGTGGTGTTCCGTGTCTGCTATAGAGTAGAAAAACAATAAATATTTTTTTTTTACTTTTTCTAAAAACCCGAATGCAAATAACGACTTAAAGTTCCAAAAACACACTTTGCTAACAGTCTGAATCAGGGGGGCTACTCTCTAAGCCCAAAGTCCGTAGTTTCGGGCTTAGTTGCGGGCGTATTCTAGTCCGTATCACCTAACCACTAAGAACGAATGACAACACGATTTGAAAGTTACTGTCAAATCGTGTTGTCATTCATTCTTAGTTCGGGTTCGTAACTAATCGTAAGTCCGAAGGTGATCCCCCAAGGTGGCGTTTACTTTAATTCAATCACAGATTCCATGCCATCAACTGCATCAGAATACTGGAAAAGTGTTTCTACTGAAAACTTGTTCATAGTTTTATAAGCCCGACCTCAAAAAATAAGGAAAGAATTTTTTTTTTTAAAAGACAGGATGTTTTTATTGTGATATTGTTGATTTACTGTATGAAAGTTATAGAAGACTGCCCTAAAATATGACCAGGCATTTCTAGAACACACTGTATGGTTCAAGATGTAGCTTAAATATGTTAACGAAATGAATTTGATAAAATACGCAGACTGGAGCGCTATAAAATCAATCATATCATTCGATCCAAAATTTTAAATGATTACAATTTAAGAATTGTTTCTAATGCAACGTTACAAACATAAAATATTTAAAGGGTTAATTTTCAATAACCAGCAAAAAAAAACAGCTTTTCAGTATTTTTTGTGGCTTACATAATATTATTTATAATTCGTATAATTATGGACTTTGAGTCTGAAAAATAAAAGGATAATTTATATCAGATTTTAAACATAACTCAGCAGTGTAGATGACAACCCTTTCTTGGGGGTGTATGTTTGCATATTAATGTAGTTTTTAATTTATACCTCATGCCTGGAAATAAAAATGGTTATTATTGAAAAGTATATAGGTATACAAAATATTTATTGTTATAAAAATACTCAATCAAAAGTAGCTGATTTATTTAGTAGAGCTGTACTGGTTCCTTTATTTAATAAAGGAAACAGTACAGCTCTTTGCGGTCTTTTCCTTATTTAATAAAGGAAACAGTACAGCTCTTAGCGGTAAATCAGCTCTTAGCGGATTCACATATCCTTTCAACCTATTCAGGGTGTAAACAGTAGCCTATAAATAATATGCATAAGCAGGTAGGTGCTTTAATAAAATATGAATGCCTTCACAACAGTTCCATTACGCGTTCGTATCAATATTAATGACGCCGTCAATACCATACAAACCGCGGCATCAAGTGTTGGATTAATTGGCTGCTTAAACTGGTTTTTTATTAATATTTCTTATAATATATTTAAGAAAGCAAGCAGGTATTGAAGATGTTTTCAAATAGTATGTCGTTTTCACAGTGCCATTCGCTTTTAAGGCAAACTTCTTCGTGGAACGAGGTTAAAAATATTTATTTCATGTGTTAATTTAAGATAGAGTTAAATTGTATATATAAAAAGTCAGTTCTTGTGATTTTGTAACAAAAAAACAACCATAGTCATTTACTCACAAAATCAATAGGACGCTAATTCAAAGCTGCAGGAATAGGGGGGACAAGAAACGTAGCCACAGGTTGGGCAGAAGTACAAAAGGGGTGGCAAAAAACTTAGCTTAATTAAAAAAGAAAGCGAACTTCGCAATAATTGTTCCCATTTAACAAATTAGGACCACCTAATCTGTTAAATGGGAACAATTATTGCGAACCTACATTTTGGCCCCATTTAACAGGAGTGAGCCTACATAACCTTCATCAAAAGAAAATAAATATTGATAAACCAACAGTCCGACAATTAATCTCTATTAAACGAAAAACTCATCGACTTTCCATCCCTTTAATAAAGATGTACGATTAAGTTCGAGTTATTAATTAATCTATGCGTATAAAAGTCAAAGGCAATTGATTGTCTCATTCATCAGGGCTCCGCGGGCGACCCAACATAAATGAGGTAGGCTTTCAGCCCGAAACTTGCTAAGCCGTCAATATATTTACCAAAGTTTAGGTATTTTTCCAAAGGTATTTTAGGAGGAAATAATCTGTAAAACTTGTGAAAATGATCGTACCTGTAGGCCGAGTTTTATTCCCTTACGAAGTCATGACCCATGTTTTGCAGTAATTTATGAGCAGGCCCATACATAAAGGTTCTAGTTTTCCACCATGAATGTCGTAACCGTTGATTTATGGTTGCTGTTTTTAAATTAATCACCATATTTCTATCACCAATACGTCTGTTAAGAACCTCTCTTAAACTGTTTGATTATTTTGTTACTATGATACCAAAACTTCATATTAAAGTCCATTTTGAGTCCAGGACCGTCACGCCTGAGGTCGACGATGTAAGGATTTGGACTCATTCCTGACGCATTGGCCGGAGAAGGTGAAATACAAAGAACGTTGAAAAACTATGGCGGGGGAAATGTTGGCTAGTTTAAAAAAAATAGTCGTATGCCATTCGGTTTATCCTAGTTTAGGAATTTTGGCATGTAAATTCGGGTTGTCTTCTTTATCCGTAAACTGTTTGTACATTCTAGGCATTATTAATATCTATAAGTCTACAAAATTAAATATAAATGAGCAGTACGTGGGTCGTTCCGTAATAAAAACATTGATGGAACTTTGATTTATGTAAACTCAATGACACGCGCTTCGTTAGGATTCAATAGAAAATTCATTAGTCAAAAGCAGTCTACAGTGGGCGCAGTCATTAATCTGCTTGTCCAGCTCGGTGGAAATGGGGACTGTTGGTATTGCCTTCCTGCATAGAAGATTTAATCTTTTTTTTTTTCAATTAGCACTTCAGTTTGGACTTTAGAAGGACCCTGTATAGAAGAAGCATTGTTAGAGCACTTCAATCTGGACCGCACTTATGAAAGTCCAAGAATAACCATACCTATGCAAAAATAACCAATTATATGTTTTGTAAAAGGTATTCATTCGTGCCGATTCAAATTCGAAACTTATTTCGGTAACGGTATTTTGGGATAAACTACGAGGGTGAAATAAAAAAAAATAAGGAACCGTTAACTATTCAAAAATAGAATTACAATTTTTATTTAGATTCCTCAACATTCCAATACGTCAAAAACTACGAAAGAAAAAGTGCTAGAGCGAACTCGAATTGATCTCAAAATTTTAATTATACTACTCAACTTTTGCAAAAGACGTTTTCAGGAGGGAAAGTTGAAACCTGCCTTCAATTAAAATTATATTTTACTCACTTTGCTGAAGAGCTTGTTAAATAATTAATGACTGGTGTGACTGCTTAGTGTTTTTGATGAGCTCGTGAAATTAGGAAGGAATGAATTTGGTGAAGGTCTTAGGGGGAAGGGGGACGGTTAGATCGGGGGACGGTTGGCTCAGACTGTGCGGTCGGGAAACGTAATCTACAGTTGTTTCAGACATTTTGGAGTAGGTAATTTGTCTTCGTTTTGATCTGTAGAGTTTGGCAATTACTTTTTAGTGCCTATTCGAAATTACATACGAAATTACATAAATACTGGGTACAGCCTATCACATTCCTTAGTTAAGCAAATAAATAAGGATAGTGGAAAGATGTCTAAACAACAAATTTTTAGTTTTTATGCTAGTTTTTTGTCCCAAAATCAATCGATAATTTTTTTGGAAACATTAGTAATGTCTTCCCAGAATTTACTTCATTTTTGCTGGAAAACTAAAAAATCCTAAAAAGAGCATAACTACTGTTGAGTGTTGCTAGTAAAAATATTCACAATTTTTGTGCCGCAGCAACACCAAAATAGAAAACTAAGAAAACGCCTCTAGAATTCAAATTACTCGTAAATTTCTCATGTACCCGCAATATTTTATTCTACAAGGGCGATTCACTCGTCGAAGCCGTAAAAGCCGCGAAAGCGATACTACATACGATAAATAGAGCTGCGCTGTTGACTTTAACATAATCGGACGATAAATACACCTATAATTCTTGGTATTATCCCGAAAAAAAAAGGTGATTCCGAACGTCACCCAGCCCTGGTGAACGTTTGATATTCGGAATACGAACTTTCAGGCCGCTTTTTTATTGTCCTAACTTGATCGATGGCGGCCTATCTCTTGGACACATTTATACGCGTGGCCGCCAACGATTATGGTAGTATAAAGTCGTTTAGATGATATTATTGTGAGGGTTTGATTTGCTTTTCTGGAATAAAATGTTCAATAAAATATTAAATGGTTGTAAATCTTCTTTATTTAGATTCGGCTTCAGATTCTATTAATGCAAATGTGACGAAAGCTTTTTGTTATGGCATTTTTGTTTGTGTTGAGCGTTTTTTGCTGCGAATATTCCTAGATGGTTCAAGGATAATTTATCAGTTACATGCCTTTTTGTACGTCTGTCATGAACAGTTGATTTTAATTTGAAAAATAGGTACATGATAAATTTGGGTGTGTAACGTTCGATATAATAACGCCAGAGGCGATCAGCAAGCCGAAGCTGTTGAGGTGAACATCATGGGTGCCTATCCATTGTTGCACTACCCGCAGCGCCGGAGACTATGCAGAAGCAACTTTAGTGTTTTGAGGTTAGGTTACAATAATTAGTTTTTCTCAAGAAAATTAGGTCAAATGTTGTGTTGAACGTTATATAAAAAGAGCATTATACAAATTTAAAATTATATGAAATGAACGTTATACTAAATGATATTAGAGCAATTGAAGGTTATATGAAATGTAACATTAGGTCACGTGAAATTAGGTTGTGTTTTTATCATATGAAAATTATATCACGTGAACGTTATTTCAAGTGAAATTAAACTATCCGTTATTATGTTTGGTACATTTTACACCCGATCAATTTGAAGTGGTAGCCAACGCTATAAAGAATCATTTATCCTGTCTTTATAATGTTTATTAAAACGAACTTATTTCACAAATGAAGTAAATACAGCCAGAGCCAATAGATCAACATATTCTGTTTATCTTATTCGATTACGTCTGCTTACCGGGGCCCGTTGAAAAGGGTATTGATTAGCAATTAGTTTTATCCAGCGGTTCAGTTAGAGCTTCATTAGATGTCGGACGAAGGTCTTCCCGGTAAATTAATTTCAACCATTTACTGGCACGAATTCCGGTCTAATGATACAATGGCCTGTTTTGTTGATATCATTCTGAGATTAGATCTGAGTGGTTTTAGCGCCGGCGTTGTTGCATCGACTATCAGCTCTGCTATTCACATAATTATTTTCAATGAGATTTAAAACCTCTATCAATACACAATATTTCGACGATGATTTTTAATGATAAACATCGTGTATTGAAATTGGTAGCTGCGTTTCTACCAGAGATGTGCGACGATGCGTAGCGAGGGATGTGTTTGTTAAGACCAATATAATCGCTTCATTTACCTAGCCTCGCTCAGCGGAGCTCCTGTGGAAACGGCTTAGCGGAGCGAGGTTTTGTTCGTACAAAACAAGCGAGGGATGGGCGCGAGGGATGAGTGCGAGAGATTTGTGCGAGGGCTGTGTGCCTGAGATGTAGGTGTGCGAGGAATGTGTGCCAGGGATCTAGGGTCATATTTATGGGTGATGTTGGGTAGCTGATATACGTTAAGGAAAAAAAAACTACGTCTTTTTCCAAAAATTTTACCTCGAAAACTGACTAAAAACTTCCAAACAAATTACATTTCAAGCAGTCTGATGCAGTTGGTGAATCAACTAAAGTAAATGCAACCAACTGTATCAAAGCGCTTCAAATGTCATATGCTGGGAACCTTTCAGTCGTTTTTCGCGGTAGAATTTTTTTTTGTCTCTTTTTTTTTTTGTTTTGCTATTTTGTTCTTTATGTATATCAGCTACCCAGCATAATACTTAAAAATTACCACGCACTGTTGGAATACTCTGTACCTATACCTGGCACTGGGCGGCTACTCTCTAAGCCCGAAGTCCATAGTTTCGGGCTTAGTTGCGGGCGTATTCTACTCCGCATCACCCACGGACTTACGATTAGTTCCAAACCCGAACTAAAAATGAATGAATGAATGAATGACAACACGATTTGAAAGTAACTGTCAAATCGTATTGTTATTCATTCTTAGTGCTTAGGTGATACGGCCTAGAATACGCCCACAACTAACCCCGAAACTACGAACTGTGTGCTTTGAGAGTAGCCACCCTGATACGGACGTTGAATTGAATTTGTGGAAAAGAGTTATGTCTGTGTGTTAGTTCGTCAATCGAATTGCATTTAATTAATAATTGAATGTCCTTTCTAACCTAAATCGTTTTGTAAGATTATATAAACGATTATCTCGCATTTAATCAAAAACAATATTATTTCAAAATATTGGTAGCAATAACACAACCTATTGGATACCTACTGTAGAGTATAAGCAGGTTTTCATCCTCAAAGAAAAGGGTATCAATCGATTTCTACACCCTTAACGAGGTGAAGAGGAACGGAAACTGAAATCCGGGTCAATCAACCCTTGCTTAAAACTAGTCAATAATAATAATCTTATCTTAGTAGTTGTGACTACAGTCGAAAACTTACAGATTTTTTTACAAAAATAGGACAGTATCAAACAGGAATATTTTCCGGATAATTGATACACGAGTAGGCTGAATAAACAAGGGACATATTGATTTACTATCTGCTGCCCGTGGCTATGTCCCACCCTCCTTTATACATAATAGCCAATTTGATGGTCTGATGTAAAGGCAATATTACTTGTAAAGTTTCATCATAATCCTTTTAGTCGTTTTTGGGTGAAAGAGTAACAAAATTCCATGTATCCATCTTCACAAACTTTCACATTTCGATTATTAGTAGAATAGGATAGGTATGTAGGTAGGATAGCAAAAAATATGAAGTAGGATTGTAGGGCGATATATTCAATATTCGAGTCTTGTCCTAAATATATTAAAAGCTAACTTTTGACTACGCCTTTGCTCCCTTGGTTTTGAACAGAAATTGTGCATTTTCCGGGATAAAAACTATCCTATAGTACATAAACAATTTTTTTTTTAAAATGAATGTTTGTTGACAATTCCCGTCATCACTCCAACTGTAACCCATAAAAACGACTGTTTTGTTCGTTCACAACTATTTGAAACAAAGTCGCCAATTACAGAACCACTGCACCAATCGACCTGTTCAAATAATACCTACCCAGTTGTCATTCACGTGTGGTTTTACGGTCATGGCAGCGAGGGATTGATTCGTCATTTTATTTTATCAACCATCATATCTCTGTGGGAAAGTATTATGGGTCGTATGAGCTTTGACCAAAAGTAGAATATTTTTCGATGTATGTCAAAAGTACAATAGTTAATGTCTGATCTGACTACTGTTTTAACTGCGTACCTAAGTCCTGTCTCTTCTTCGTCGTTCTCTCACTGCTGAGGAATGCGACACGCGTCGTATGTGATGACGAGTATCCATGTCCTGAGGTCTAGGTAGGTATTTTGCAGTGTAGACCAGTGTCGATCTCTGTTAGCTGAAAACAAATTGAATGCTAAATTATTCTTAATTGATATCTTAGTGAGTAATATTGAAGTTTCTTTCCATTGTAGTGGCCTAAGTACATCCTCTTCTCAAAGTAACAATTACCAAGATCATTTTTTTTTAAACAGGCTTTTGTTTCACTTTATTGTATTCTACTCTTCAAGCTCTTTCGTTTGTTTATATTAGAGGGTTGAAAAAAAAATGTAATTTGCCATCTTGGACGGCGGCCATATTAAAATTAGTGTAATGTTACTAACTTTATCGTTTTTTTTTATATTTCAAGCCCTTGATTTGATACCCATATAAAGGGGGTTGAGAAAAAAATATATAATACGCCATCTTGCAGCGGCGGCGGATTGCAACAAATGGTCGAAGAATAGTTTGTAAATTTTGACGGTCAACTTACAAACATACTAATATACGAACAGTGCAAGTTTAATAAAAGTTTGTATTAAAACAACTATTATTTTCTCTTTAAATAACCTAGTTCGTGGTACCTACTAAAAATATTCAATTTGTTGAACGTTACTCAACGGAAACATAAACAGAGCTCAAAGCTGAACGTAGTGACGTCACTGTCAAAGTAATCTCACTTTGAGGCAGTCCATAATGTCTCATGAATAAATTACTCACTAGTTGTTTGAAAGAGAATAAAATACTATTTTATTATTCACTTGCCTATTTACCGAAGGTTGTTTAACGTCCACGAACAGTCGGCTTATGTCTGAACAACTTATTTGAATCGTCAATCAAAGAGACGCTTTACCTAGAACATATGAATTATAAAGAACGCATTTAAAATCTTAATATTCTGAATTTAACCCTCGCAAATATGATTTTCATTTCGGAATATGTAAAAAGAATTTACCTAAAACTAAGTTTTTCAAAACAAATTTTGCGGTCGTGTTCAACATTAGATTAATAAAGTTTAAAGTGAATGATCGCGATCGATCACTTTGAATATTAAAAAAATAATATAGTTGGTCACAAACGAAAAAAAATAAACTTAATGAAAACGACACAACAAAGGTCTTTCAACTTGATAATCATAACTCTGTCGCCAAGTCGTACATTACATAACCTCAAACACATTAAAACTGCAGTAAAATAAACCAAAAGCCATTCTCCAGAATTATATTTACTATTTTTGACTTTATAGGTGGGCGAAATAACGACCCATATTGGTTACCTGAGGGGTAAACTGAAAGTTTTCCGGGTCGTGTCGACTTTTCTTATCTGTCTTGTCACGCGAGCTAACACCTTGTAATGCTATCTTCGCAGGCGCTGAGTCAGCATGTCTTACACCGGGTGGACGGCGAAACAGTAGGAGGGCCGATGACCGCCTACAGCACCATACAATTCGTCGTGCAAAAACACCACTTCGTCAGAGGGAAAATCAAGGTGAGCCTAATCTCATTTTATTACAGCAATAAAATGAGTCGTCAAATCAAATCTCATGACTTAATTATCCACGTAACATTGGAAGTAAAAATTCAAAGAATACTACTAATTTCTAAGCTACGAAATGTATGTTTGATGTGATGTAAGTATTGAGAAATTTGCTTATCCAAGGGTAATTTCGATTTTTCAGCCGTTCTAAAATAAACGCTATAAAGTATAAACTCTAATAGGTTTATAGGTAGTAATGCTAGCGAAGGAGGAGGCGGGCCGCGCGAGGGAAAGGCAAGGCCTTCGTCCCAACCGCCGCTACAGGAGAAGACGCCCCGGGCGTCGGGAGTCGCAGGGCGATCCCCGGCCACCGTAGGCGCGGGCCTGCGGACGGCGAGCGTTGGGTGGCTCGCTGTCCGATCACCACCAGGCCCGGGTCGATGGCGCGTTGTGTTTCACGCGCGCCTCAAAGAGATGTCAGCATAGAGGACGGGGCCCGCTAGGGCCAGAGCCTACCAGGGTTGCGGAATTTGTTCGAAAGAGTCACCGCGGCCCTGGAACGCAAAGGGCTTTAGAAGGAACACGGATGGGTTTTAGTCAGTAAGAGTCTGACACGCCCTTGCGCTCCACACAGAGCGGAGGAAGTCATTTGATGATTTCCCATCCTTAAAAAAAAAAAAAAATAGGTTTATAGGTACCTATCACAGTTATAGGAAACTGTGTCACTATGTATGATGTTCTCACTTGTATTTCATTTCATCACTTGTATTGTAAGTAAAAGATATAAGCTAGTGTCTTGTCTCATATTAAACTACATAAATTATTATGTAATGGGGTACCCTGTATGCCAAACCGTTTACTCAAACCTCTTATTCTTCCCCTTCCCGCATAGCCTTTCACATTCCTCATAAATGTGGCTATCATATGCAAAAAGAATTTTCTAAATCCGACTCGTAGTTCCAGAGACTAGCGCATTCAAACACACAAACAAACATAGCTTTATTATATTAGTATAGATCAATAATAATAAATTCTCGTTATTTTTCCTTTGGATACTTTATAGGTTACAAATGTCCAGTTTTTACACATAATGTAGCTGCAAATGAACATTTGTCCCAAGTTAATTTGTTTCCGACTATTTTGGTATGCCTTCGTTCCAACGGTTATTTGGCACTAAAACACTCAAACAGAGGCGCGGCATAATTACCAGAATTCATGTTTTCGAACGAACTACGACCAATTCAAATGTTTGGGCACGCAGGGCGTAAGGGTGCTTTTCTACAAAAGATGTGCGAGGTAGCTAGGCAGAGCGAGGATGTGTAGTGGCACATTGAAAATGTGTTATTGTTTGCACAAAAGCGGTGCAAGTATGCGTAGCAATGCTGTAAAACGGTGTGCAGCTGAGTGGTGCGAGGATACGTCCAAAGAGTATAATGACTAATAAAGAAGGTACGTAGCAGACTCGTTTCACATACATTCCTGACTGGTATACCTACCAAATCCATACACTTAAACCATATTTATACACATACCCTAGCTGCGCTCAGCCAGGCTATGTATATGAATCGCTCCCTTTGGTGGTTTTTGTTTGAGTACCGCCAGCTACCTCGCACATCTCCTGTCCATCCTTTAGTTGGCAATGTGTCTCACTTTCATATTCAAGTTGATCCAAAGTTATAATTACTTTATTTGTATTATTGATTTCTTAGTATATTGTATTGAGTATTGTGTACGAATCAGTCATGAAAATCTACTCAACAGATTTGAGTATTGATGCGTACTTGAGCGTTTGCTTTGTTTACAATATCATACATAAGTTGGTAGGTACTGTTAATGTGTTATAAAAAAAATATTGTTGTTTATGAGTACTTGATGCCTAGTTCAGTGATTTTATAAGAAGTCATTTAAAAAACAACTGTAGAAGTTCTTGAAAAAAAACTAATACATAGGTACGTTTATTTTTTCAGATACTATTGTGTACAAAAAGTTAAAATTCATATAAACAAACTACAACGTTCTTATTGTAGG
Source organism: Mamestra configurata (assembly GCA_002192655.3). Lineage (NCBI taxonomy): Eukaryota > Metazoa > Arthropoda > Insecta > Lepidoptera > Noctuidae > Mamestra > Mamestra configurata. Next base: position 505,797 of record NDFZ01005432.1, on the reverse strand, counting down.
CTTCAATAGGCAATAATCAAATCACAATGACAATAAGTGGGTTGGCACAGATTAGCATGGAAGTGAATAGTCTAATTCTCATGAAACTCATTCGATGAGAATGAAAATAATGTTTGTTTTATGCGCCTTGTTTTGCGCCTTGTCATGCGTCTTGCTTCCCTTTGCCCCGACTGCACATAGTCACGACGAGGACACGAGGATCCTTCGCATGAAGGACCAACGGTAACCAAAAGTTGTCTTTTACTCTGAGATGGCCAAAGGTAAACGAAAGCACGGTGGCCAACATCTACTAGGACGTGTTCAAGAGACAATTGACCCATCCGGTTGGTAGAGGCTCGCTTCACATGGATTAGTGCTCGACACCCGGTGGGATTTCGGCCCCCACTTCCGGCGGCTGGCGCCCAAGTTGTTGGGCGCGCGGGGGCGCTGTCAACGCTGCTTCCCAATCTGGGGGACCCGAGCACCGCCTGTAGACGGCTGTACGTGGGGATCGTGCGATCGATGGCCCTGTATGGGACGTGACGCAGCGACACTTGGAGTTGCGTCGGTCGCAGCTGCGCGAGGTCCTGGTGGCGGAATGGCGGGACAGGCTCTCGAGCCCTTACGCCTCATCACCATCGAGGCCATCCGGCCAGTGCTCGACCTCTGGCTCGGGAGAAGGCACGGCTCCCTGTCGTTTCGTGCGACGCAGGTCCTCTTGGGGCATAGCTGCTTCGGGAGGTTCCTGTGTCGCATAGGCAGGGAGCCGGGCGCTCGATGTCACCACTGCGTCGACTGTCGGGAGGACACGGCGCGGCATACGCTGGCAGAGTGTGCCGCTTGGGAGGAGCCGCGCCGTGCNGTGGCGGAATGGCGGGACAGGCTTTCGAGCCCTACCGCCGGCCTCATCACCATCGAGGCCATCCGGCCAGTGCTCGACCTCTGGCTCGGGAGAAGGCACGGCTCCCTGTCGTTTCGTGCGACGCAGGTCCTCTTGGGGCATAGCTGCTTCGGGAGGTTCCTGTGTCGCATAGGCAGGGAGCCGGGCGCTCGATGTCACCACTGCGTCGACTGTCGGGAGGACACGGCGCGGCATACGCTTGCAGAGTGTGCAGCTTGGGAGGAGCCGCGCCGTGCCCTCATCTCTGTTGTAGGCGGTGACCTCTCGCTGCCGGCCGTAGTCCATGCTATGGTCGGCGGTGAGGAGTCCTGGGACGCGGTGGTCTCCTTCTGCGAGACAGTTATCGCGCAGAAGGAGGCTGCGGAAAGGGAGAGGGAGATCACAACCGNCGTTTCGTGCGACGCAGGTCCTCTCGGGGCATGGCTGCTTCGGGAGGTTCTTGTGTCGCATAGGCAGGGAGCCGGACGCTCGATGCCACCACTGCGTCGACTGTCGGGAGGACACGGCACGGCATACGCTTGCAGAGTGTGCAGCTTGGGAGGAGCCGCGCCGTGCCCTCATCTCTGTTGTAGGCGGTGACCTCTCGCTGCCGGCCGTAGTCCATGCTATGGTCGGCGGTGAGGAGTCCTGGGACGCGGTGGTCTCCTTCTGCGAGACAGTTATCGCGCAGAAGGAGGCTGCGGAAAGGGAGAGGGAGATCACAACCGCTCTCCCTGCCCGCAGCAGGCGCATCGGGCGTCGGAGGAGGGCATACGCTGCCCTCTTCCGGCCCCCCTAACTGGGTCCAGGGGCGGCGGACTTGGGGATGTCCGTCGCCCCCCATTCATCCGGACCCGAGGTGGCGGCGCGTGGTGTTCCCGTGCGCCCCTCTTTGACGTAGCGAGGGGAGTCAAACACCTCACTCCCCTCGTCGACGTGAGGTGGCCCGCAGAGGCGGGCCGGCACCAGCTGGGGATTGCGGATGTCGCATACATTCCCGCGATCCCCGGCGTAGGTGGGAGATGAAACACCGGGGTGGTTTTAGTCAGTAAGAGTCTGACAGACCCCTCCACCCACGCCAGGGTGGAGGATTTCCATGAGGATTTCCCCCCGAAATCAAAAAAAAAAAAAAAGGCTCGCTTCACATAGGTTGTCCTGGCTTACAGGTTTACAGTGTTAAAATGGTCGAAAAAAAAGCGACTTGAAACATACGAAAAACGCCAGATACGTAAAAAGAGACCTAAACCCTCATTTACTTATACTTTTAATTCCGCCGGTCTGCTGTATTGCCTGAGCTGTGATCGGGTATTTAAAACCAAATTCTAGCGAGTCATATTAGGGCGCACGCTAGGAAATAGTGTCATGGGGTCGCACTGTAATTTTCGCCCATCAACCAGCCTAACCTTTTCCCAATTATGTTGGGATTTGCTTCCAGTCTGACGGGATACAGGTCAATGTCAGAATTGTAAATGAAACGACTGCTTAATATCTGACCTCCTGAAATCCTTTAGTAAGCCGTGTCGGATTTTCGGGCTTCGTAAAATTTGGCTAGAAGTATTAGAGGTTAAGCGTGCCGTCCGAGTTTCCTCCGTGCCTCGGAAATACGTTAAGCCGTTGGTCTCGGCTGTCATTTGTAGATCTTTGGCAGTCGTTACGGATTGTCGGAAGCCAGTAAATCTAACTCCAGTCTTGCCAAGAATTACCGTGTACCCAGTAAATGGGTTGTGGAGGTCTGTTAGGCAGCCGCTCCTCGTAAAAACTGGTATTCAGCTGAATCCGGTTTGACTGGAAGTGATCCCAATATAGTTGGGAAAAGGCTAGGTAGATGATGATGAAGCGTGCCGTCCGAGGCACGGGGGGTCACGGTATCTATTGGATTTTCACCCATCCGCAGACCGTCGTTGGCAAGCGTTGCTTAAGCTTGAAAATCGAACCTTGTGGATGGTATTTTGACGTGACAAAGTCTAATAAATCGATGAACGCCGGCTGCACGCACGAAAAAGGATGACTCATTGTAACGTTACGCTCATTGTAACGTTACGATCATCAATGTTTTGTTATGACGTTGTCACGTTAAACTATCGTCCGTAAACCGACTTTACAGACAACCAATTTTTTTCTTTTTTACTCAGATAAAACATTCCGCTACCCAGTGACCAGAGCCTCATACAATGTAAGATTTACCTACGAACACATAGGTCACATAGGTGATCGTAGTTCAGCTCCACTCGGAGAAAACTTTAGCTATTTCAGCAGTAAGTTCGGAAAACACTACATCAGCCAACTTCCTCATAGTTTGTGGCAATAAATAAACTGGCATTTTAGTGCAGTGGTGTGGTTATGAGGCATAGCCTGGCATTTGCGGAATAAGTGTAACCAGCCTTTAGTGTCGTGACCGTGTTGTTAGTTTTGATTGCAATCGCTGCAATTTTGACTTCGATACGGTAGGTTTATAATTCGTTACGGTACGATAAGAATGCAATTTATACTGGTGAAACTTGTACTAAGTTAAACCTATGTTTTCGAAATATGACATAGTTTCAGTTACGTGAGATTACTAGGTAAATATTTACCTACCTAGTATGTACCTTTATATGTACCTCTAAAATAGGTTTTTAATTTTATAATTTTCCTAACGCTTAAAAGGTACAATTCCGTGCATCGTGGCTGATCGCAACCACGCTCGATCTATCGCATGCGACAATAGATAGAGTATGTAACTGTATGGCATCACTTCCGAATTAGGCCGCGCGCGTCTGTCGCAGACCTCGGAAACGGCGCCATACATTCTCACACTCGACTATTGTCGCATGCTATTGCGACAATACTCGTTGGCGATCGCAGCCGTGCACGATCGATAGATAGAATTGTACCTTTAGGGCCGTGACAATGCCATGGTTTCAAAACTATCTCTTTAATAATATTTCTTCACTTTCAGCGACATGCACGGTTTTCGAGGCTTTTGTGTTCAACCAGGGTCGGATTTGGTCTAAGCAGCGTATTGGAGTTCTTCCTCTTACGTTCAGTTGGTTGTAACTAGGTTTGCGAGCGAAATAGTCATAGAAGACCAAAATGTAGCGGAGGCACACATGCGATAATCTCGGCCTTTTCTATTTTAAGCACCTGCAGTATCGATTTTTTCGTCCTGTGTGCCGTCCACGTGTGTGAGTCGAGGCTTGCGCCACATATTTACAGTGACAGTTTGTATTCTGCATTTGTTCCCTGTATTGCTAAAAGGCTCATCCATCTAGAACTGCTGTCAATCTTAATCTTCGAGAAAAACAGACGACATCTTTTATTATATAAAAATAATTCTTCATCTTTTTTGTTTAGATACGGTGTACAGCAAGCGTCTACTCAATATACCTGCAAAGCTTAGAAAAGAGTGCCGAAGAGGAGAGGATACGAACCACTCCTGTGTCCCTCCCAGAAGTGCACGAAGCAGTAGTTTACTCTATACATCGCCTGCCAGAGTCTAGTAAGTACCTTGAGATTCCTAACATAGAGATGCATGTATAGTGTTAAGTTTGATCCTCTTGTTATGATATAATGCTAAACTCAGAAGTTTCAACTATTTATTGTAGCAGCCATTGAACGAACATTCATCGCGTCAGTTGATTTGGCAAAACCGGAAGGCACCCTCTGTGAGCGCGACGACGCGATCGGGTTCACCGTACAAATTAATGCGAAGATCGCTTATTCGCGCCGTGATCAGTTTATATTAGGACCATAATGTCTAAGGGTTGATTTTTCAATGATCAGTAGTAACAACTTTAACCTCAAGAATATGAAAATGACGATTTGACAGCTTTTGTACAGAAAATAATGATAATTTTAAAAAGTCATATTTATTTTTCACTTAAAAAAATCGAAGAGCGGTTCCGCACTGCATCCGATCCGAATCCGTTCCGAAGTAGCCAAAGAACTATTTGTAGGGAATTTTACGCACTAGATCCGACTTCCGTCATCCGATTTCTCTCCGTCATCCGTGAGTCTCAAAACTCGGAAGAAATATTGAACGCTTACGTATTACCTCGAATTCAAATCGGACATATCCGCGCGGTTCGACAGCGGGGCGGGGCGTGAGGTGGATTTGGATCAGAGGTCGGATTAGTGTGTTAGGGTACTACACCAATCGATCGATCGTCGATCAATGCCATCGATCGACGTTGCTCGATTGCTGTAGCAGCTTTGGCTGATTGACGGATACCGGGCGATAAACAATTGATTGACCGCCGATAGATGCTATCGATTAACGTTGATCGATTTGCGTGATAGCTTTGGCTGATCGAAGAAAGAAGTAAAACTATCGATCGACGTCGACTAATTAATTCTACCATCAATTGATGGCATTCATCGACGATCGAGCGATTGGTGTGGTAACACCCTAAGAAATATCAAAATTCGGTCCGAGTTTTTTAGACTTTTGATCCGTATTTTCACTGATTCGGATCGTATGCAGTGGGAAAAGCAACATCTGATTCGGTCCGAGTTTTTTTATATCTGTATTTTCACGAATTCGGATCAGATGCAGTGCGGCACTGCTCTAACGGCCGGTTTCAATAACGTTTCTACTTCTTTAACCAACTGTCAAATTAGCTACCAACAGTAGCTGAAACGTCATGCTAGAAAGGCAATCATGACGTTTCAGCTACTGTTGGTAGCTGAAACGTCATGAATGATTTGACAGTAATTGAGACCGGCCGTAAGTAATTCTATTAAATTTGACTAGATGTTCTGTTGCTATTTAGGTTTAAAGGCATCATATTATTATATTAACACAAAAATACATTACATTTTCTGTTTGAAAGATCAGAATTCTCAGAGTTGATCCCTCAGAATTCTTTATACGCCTAGCTTATATTGCAAAGAGTTATTGGTATGCTAGCACACAAAATACTTGAATTTTTAATCTCTAAATTATTTTAAATAAAAATATAGGTTTTAAAAGAAAAACTCGCCTACTAAAAATGTGATCTGAAAATTATGAAGCAACAAAATAGGTTATCTATTGTGTCACCTAACTTTTTTATCCATAATTTAAAGTGCCATAACTTTTTTTGTCCTAATCATCATTTGTCCGAATGATAACTTACCCGAACTTAATATCACATAATATCACATGCCATAACATTGAAATCCCTAAATATTATATGTCCTAAATTCGTTTGTCATAAAAATTACAATCAATAATATAAAAAAAAGTCATAAAACTGTTTTCAATAAAAGTTATAAGTCCTAACTTCAAATTACATAATGTTCAGCATGCAAGCAAGCATTCAGCATGCAAGCAAGCATGCAGCATGCAAGCGTGCAGCATGCAAGCAAGCATGCAGCACGCAAGCAAGCATTCAGGATGCAAGCAAGCACGCAGAATGCAAGCAAGCATACAACATGCAAGCAAGCATGCAGCATGCAAGCAAGCATGCAGCAAGCATTCAGCATGCAAGCAAGCATGCAACATGCAGCAGGCATGGTTTCTGTCACGGCTCCGGCGCTGCGGGGCTCCGGCGGTCCCACGCGAGTTTACTCACCCCTTCGCGCCTACGCAATTTTAAATTACACTCTAGGGGTAGGGCAGACAAGACTGCGTGGAGTTGGATTATACAGCGATTCGTTTCTGTCACTAAAACCTATTTATTAGCAAATTTAAAAATCTAAAAAAAAATTATAAATGAACATTCGGAATAATACACGTTATTTAACACAATACTTAGGACATATGACTTTAGCTCATGTAAAATTAGGAGATTCAATTATTATAGTACTCGATATTATGACAGAATACTTTTAGAACTAAAGATAATTCTGTCAAACAAAATTTCGGGATTTTGAACATTATGGTTACTGAAGTTTATAGCAAAGGTGTTATGGATAATGATTTTCGGACAAACAATTTTAGGAGAAGTAAGGGAGTACCAACAAAATATTTTCACTGTAATTGCTCCGAGATTCTTATCAACAATGTATTCAATATTACATTTATTAATTTAAACTTTATGTACAATAGTAGTACATGGGCGGACTTAATGCATCAAGGCATTCTCTACCAGTCAACCTTGAGGTTATAAAGACTACTGTGGTAGGTGTACAATAAATAAAACTAAAACTTAAAATTGAATTTTAACGTTTCGGAAAGAATAAACAGATAATATACATATATAATACTAAATTAATAATAATAATATCTGGAAAGTCGACAACTGACATGCTACGGGCGGCAGCTTTTAATATGAATTCTAAAATTTTAGGAAGCGTCATATTAAATTAAGTATGTAACATAATGAAGTTTAGAAGTTCATCATCATCTGCCTAGCCTTTTCCCAACTATATTAGGGTCGGCTTCCAGTCTAACCGGATTCAGCTGAATACCAGTATTTTACGTGGAGCGGCTGCCTACTAGACCTCCACAACCCATTAACTGGGTAACACGATACTCCTTGGCAAGACTTGTGTCAGATTATTTGGCTTCTGACTATCCGTAACGACTACCAAAGATCTACAAATGACAGCCGGGACCAACGGATTAACGTGCTTTCCGAGGCACAGAGGAGTCTCAGCATGTAAAGATGGTCACCCATTCACAGACCAACCTCGGCAAGCGTTGCTTAGCCTTGAAGATCGACCCGTGCGGCTGTTATTATTTAGCCATGAGCTCCTGAAGTTTAGAAGTTATGAGAGAAAAAATTTAGTGAAATCCTTAACCATCCTTTTGGCTTCGCCGTAGTTATAGATAGAGATTGTATGCACTCAGCATCACATCATTTATCCCTATTATATGGAATTGTAATGCGTCAGGGATATTCTCAATTCATTCCGGATTAACATACTGTAAATCTGCTAGTTCTCGGAAACAGTTCCATTTCCAGTACAATAAATACCAAATTTTCAATACTAACTGTATTCCGTTAATTATAATTAAATTATTCTGCCACGTGTGAAATATAGGGAGACCGTACTTTGAAAACGTATTGAACATTCTGATTCAATAGTTCATTACAAAACAATATTGTAAAGGACCGTTGTTTCAGCCCTCATAATGTGACCTTCACTAAAATAAATCATCGCCAATAATAACGCTCTCCTTTCAGTTTGGAACTTCAATATTTTAATTAAACCGTTATTGATTGATATTCATTTCTGAAGAGTAAACCTAAAGTGGGACCTTTCTATTTTTAGTACTTAATTTATTCTTTAAGAGCTCTTTCATCAGTCTCGGTGTTTCGAATTGATTCTGGTTATTAATAATTCCATCTTTTCGCATCTCTTGGGATTTTCCAGGTTTAAATAAATACTAAAAATGTACAGCTATTATATTAACGTCTTAAGTCCAAGTACCTACATACATATTATATAAAGCACCTTTCTACGAACAAATATATGTTGAACTGAAAAAAACCAAACCTCCTCAAAAAAAAAATAAAGACACAGTACGAAACAATTGATTTTACTAAACTATCTAATATTTTAATAAGAACGAACCACGAAGAACTAGATGAAAGCTATACACTTATGGAAAACAAAATTAAATCAGCAATAGCCGAAAGTAAAACAAGAAAAACCAAAATACTAAACCTACCCAAAAACGACTTGATAAATAAAAACATTATTGAGCAAATCAACCAAAGAAACGCCTTGTGGACAGCACTTAAGAAGAACCCAAATAACATCAACCTGGAAGCAGACTTCATAACAAAAAGGAAACTTGTGGCTAAAAACATGCAAGATACAAAAAACACCTATTACTATAAAAAAATCAGCGATTGTATTAACAAACCTAAAAAAATGTGGAATTTGGTTAACATTTTAGCAGCTAATAAGATAAAACTAAATTGTGCTCCTTCAAAGATACGAATCGATTCAAAGGATACTAAAGACCCAATAGAAATTTGCCAAATTTTTAACGAGTACTTTGCCACTATAGGTCCCCTTTTAGCTAATAAGATACCTAGATCTTTTCATGATGACTATTCACGCGCCTTACCAAAAACTCCCTCCGAAAATTCTCCAGTGCTTTCTAATCTTGATCCGTGCTCTGCTTCGGAAATTACAAAAATTATAACAAAACTTGACCCTAACTGCAGTACAGGATTAGATGGTATAAGTACTAAAGCCATAAAATGCATAAATAATATAGTGGCGAACAACTTGAGCAAATGCTTCAACAAACTGCTGAGTGACGGCAATTTTCCCGATACCCTGAAAATAGCGAAGGTAACTCCCATTCACAAAGCTGGATCGAAGACGGAGCCAGGAAACTACCGGCCAATCTCAGTGTTACCTGTATTGTCAAAAGTATTAGAAAAAAATTTGCACAACCGATTAGAAAAACATTTAAATTCTTTCAACTTTCTTTCAGATCGACAATACGGATTTAGGCCAAAAAGTAGCACACTTACTGCTACAGTCGACCTCGTTTCCAAAATTAAGCAAAATGTAGATAGTAAAAATATAGTTCTTGGAATTTTTATTGATCTCAAAAAAGCGTTCGACACTGTTAGTCATGAATTGCTACTTAAAAAGCTGGAAACAATTAAAATCACTGGCAGTGCCTTAAACATGTTCAAATCCTATCTAAAAAACAGATCACAAGTAGTAAAAATAGATAGTAATTATCAAAGTGATACCTTACCTATAACTTGTGGAGTACCTCAGGGATCCATTCTAGGTCCCCTGCTCTTTTTAATTTATATAAATAACATACAAGAACTTAAACTACATGGCCATCTAACTTTATATGCGGATGACACGTGTTTATTTTATTTCGGATCGTCCATTCATGATTTAATTTCCCAAGCTCAAGAAGACTTAAACACCCTATTTTCGTGGTTTCAATATAATCTGCTAACGATAAATATCTCCAAAACATGCTATATCTTATTCAAATCTAAAAATAAAATAATCCCTCCACATGAACCATTAATTATTGACAATATTCCCTTACAGCAAAAATCTTTTGAAAAATATCTTGGCTTAAGATTGGATAGTTCACTATCGTGGAATGCTCACCTAGAACATATAAGGACAAAGCTTTCGTCACTACTAGGATCCCTTACAAATATAGTTCGATGCATTCCACATAGATTGCGTCACACCATCTATAACACCCTAGTAAAACCACACCTGCTTTATCTGGTTGAAGTATGGGGTAGTGCGGCCAAAACAAAGCTAGATAATCTCCAGGTTGCACAAAACAAATTAATAAAAATGATTTTTAACTATCCATATTTAACATCAACAAGCACAGTGTATGAAGAAACAAAAATAATGAACATTAGACAGCTATACATTTACAACACTTGTATTTTTATCCGGAAAGCTCTCAACAAAAGTATACAGACAAATCTGTCGTTTACTAAAGTCAAGCAAGTAACCCAACGTAGTACACGTCGAGCTAGTTTACTTATCTTACCAAAAATGAGAACTAAGTTCGGTAAGAAAAATATAACATTTGAAGGAGCACAGTTGTACAACAATATACCGTCATGCATAAAAAATGTACACTCATTCAAAGCATTTAAGAAGGAATTAGCCCAATATTTAATAAATAAATAGTAACGAAATAAATAATTACACATATGGGAATGCATTGGATGAGTGAAATACTCAATATTTATTTTATTGACGAACTCAATATACCTAGCATAAGGTAAACATTGTTCTCATGTAAGTGACTTTGTGTCTTTTTTGAGAATAAAATATCTTTAAACCTAACTATGTTTTATATCCAAGCCAGGTTTGTTGCCATGACCAAAAGCAGCTTCCACCGAACAGCAATTCCTTTCGCAATAGGAAATATGCATGAAAGAAATATAATAAATACAGTTTATCGAGAAACATACAAAAATATAATACTATTAATACTAACAGTGAAAATAGAATCGAAATTGACCGAAAACAAACGAGATATAACTATTTTTAACAAACATATCCCTCTTGCGAAAACACTGTTTTCTATGGCAGCCGAATGGGCGTCATAGTATTTGACGTCAGATTTGGTATCGGACTTCTCTTTCTAATTGTCATTCTTTTGAAGCAATATAACTGTATCGCTGATGCAGGAATTTTAAAATTCTTTCATATTTGTTTACTAGTGATAGTAAGTATTTTATTTTTCAAATAAAAAAATTGCAACCATATTCGATGTTCCAGGGTGGGTCTCATCTGCCAGGGAATTGCAGAATTAGTTCGAAAGAGTCACCGTTGCCCTGAAACGCAAAGGGCTTTAGAAGGAACATGGATGGGTTTTAGTGATCAGTAAGAGTCTGGCAAGCCCTTCCGTTCCGCTTAGAGCGGGAATAGTCATTTGATGATTTCACCATAAATAAAAAAAAAAAAGTTGGTCCCATAGTAAAGTTGTTGAGAACACTTTTCAGGTAAAATTGCGTTCATTCTGTTACACTTTGTATATTATTGTTACATATACTATATATAGATATAGTATATCTTACAATAATAGTGATAGCTATAGAGCTATAACTATTATATAGCAACCTGCCGGGAAGCTGATATCGACATTTTCAATACAGACTAGTGTGGCTAATTTGAAGAAAATTTTAAGTAGTAGCTTCTTCCAGTGTAAATAGTTATCTACAAGCTTTTATTTGTTTTTTGTTATATGTATAGTTTTCTTTTTTTGACAATTTTCTGTTTCAAGTGGAAACTTGTAATTGGCCATATTTTGTTTAAACTTTTAGTTACTGTATTTGTTTAGCTGTAAGTTTTCCTAAAATAAAATGAAATAGCTTATCATCACAGAGGTCTATCCACAGACATTTAACCTAAACTTAGCTTCAAACTTGCCTACTCGTGTTCAAACAAATTTGCAGAACACCAGAATCACAGCACGGTGTGTTCGGTGCAAGGTAACGAGAAAATTAAGCGTTGTTACTTTAGCTGATTTAAGCTAAATTAGAAATGACCCAGTTCCTCGCTCCGTTCACCAAGTAATAATATTAACCATAATAATATTATAGAACAAAATATTGACCAGCTTAATCCTTTCGGCTCTTTATACATTTAATAGTGTGGGCGGATCGTAAATCTGTTCTGTAAACTTTGAAGCGCTATTGCTTATTTTATATCATAACAAAGGGCTAGTAAATAGATTCTTGGTTCGTAAAGGCTTTGTTCTTTAAAAGACGTAAACTAAAATAAACTACGTATGTTACACTGATCAAAGTCGTTTGTAAATATGGGCTGTATTAAATTATGGAAGCAGTCGCTTGACATTGAAGGGGCCATCAAGATAGGTAAAACGACGCAATTCAAAGGGAGATATTGTTTTTCAATTAGTTGACTAACTTCTCTATTACAGTAGGTACTAATTAATCTTATCTTCTAAGTCCTTCCTTCTCCACTGTCTCAACCTCGACTCAGCATGCCGCAATCAAATAGACACATAAAATTTGAAATTTATTGACATAAACGACTTTGGATCGACTTACCCCAGCAAAACCACGTTGTGAATGCACCAAGCAATGTGAGCGCACGCTATCCAATACAATATAGGTACGATCCAATTTTCCTAATCGTCACGAAATTTTCCGAGCTCCTCCGATCTCTTCCGAACAGTTTTAGAGGAAGCCATTGATTAGATCAGTCGAATTTGAACTGCATTTTAGGAACACGAGCGTGCGTATTTAGTGCCTGTGTTCCATTAAAACACAAAGACTGGCTCGAAAGTTAAATTAGTTTAGACGGTAACAGTTCGTGTCTTGAATTTGTTATTCATTTTGCAGGCCGAAGTGTCTGTTTCAGATTTTGTAGCCATTTTTATAACCTTCACAATTGTTTTTGCAACAGCGGTACTTCCAAAACTAATTAGTTAATTAACGTCGTTACTTGGTATTTCATATGATGTTTATTTATAGTCCTTAATCCAATTTTTTTATTTAAAAGAATTTAGAAGGAACAATTTCGAAATCTAAGCAATCGGTAGGAGTCTAAAGAGCGTTGATATATTTTAAATAAATAGGCTTAGTCATAAAACAAATCTAAGCATAGGAATCGTTGCCAGGGTTGCGGAATTTGTTCGAAAGAGTCACCGCGGCCCCGGAACCTTTGCGCTTTAGAAGGCACACGGATGCGTTTTAGTCAGTAAGAGTCTGACACGCCCTTCCGCTCCACCCAGAGCGGAAGAAGTCATTTGATGAGTTCCCATCCTTAAAAAAAAAGCATATGAATCGTTTAAATACTGATTCGCGGATTCTAAATTCACAAAAAGGATATTTTATGCTGATAAGTAGTTTAGGTATGGGCTTATTTTTTTATGGCCCCACACCATAATTATTTTGTCACTAACAAAATATGTTGAATAGAAGAGTGTTTGTATGTACTTTGAACGAATGCACACCTGCTAGCTTGGCGAAGGCCCTTTTTCTTTTCTTAGTTGTGGATAAAACGTATTTCAAAAGTCAAGGAGATTGTTTTGCCTCCCAAAGCCTAGTAGACTTTAGTTTACGTTATTTACACCTAGCTAACACTATACCTTAATTTCAGCCTTTTGAATAGGATCTCACCTGAGGTAGCGACCAGCTCCAATGACTAATTAGCCGTTAAAACATTATTTAATAACTTATTTAAACTACATTCTTTATATCATACATAAAAAGATAACATTTTAATATATTGTAACGATGAGGGATTCGGCCAGCAATCTATAGCTGTAGGGTTTAATCTGAATTCTGATATCCAGTGTGTATGTAATCGCTATGTAATATTTATTTGGGACTAGCAACCTATGGAAAAGTTCGGCAATTATAAACTAGGCATATTTTTGAAAAGTAAAGTCTAGTGACACCGTAGGCAAATACGTTGGCGTTATACGAGTATATTATGAAAAACCAAGTACGCTGTTTGTACCAACATATAAGTTACGAGGTCAAGGTAGTGTAAAACTTGACTTTAGGAATGATTAATTAATCGTTAGTGGTATTGTGGAATATTTGGTGCATTTTTTCGAGATTAAGCTTCAAAGTTTAGTTCCTTGTTGAGGCCATTTTGCTCACAATACAGCTATACATGGATTACTATGTTGATATTATACTTAGGGCTTATTTTTCAATTCACTGTCTTTCAATTGAAACTAAAAAAGTAAAGTAAATAAAAATAGGTTTGACGAACTTTCTAGGTGAATCAGCGTTTTTAATCATTAAGACAACTGGACCGTTAGTTTTCTAAGCCTTATAAATAATTCAGGTCTGACTGATTGAACCCCGATTTTATCATTGAGTTTCGGCTTTTGACTGTCCAAATTAGGATTAAGCAAAAGCGCTATTCGTTTGAACTTTGACTAAGTTGTTATGTCCGACCTGTGGTTTGACTAGGCAAACCTAAGAAGCCGGCGGCGCTTCGGTGTTTGACTAAAACATATACAACGTGGAACAAAATAAACGCAATACCTCTAATGGGTCACTGTACTCATCATTATGATTCACTTTAACTATGGGACCAACACTAAAATCACGAAAAAAATCGACTCCAAAAAATGTACTGAACAACTTAAGAGGTATTGCGTTTATTCTGTAAAACGTCGTATATTTTAAGATCTGTCAAGTTTCTGAAGAAGTTACCAAATGGAGTCGGATCTTTAGTAATTTTTACAAGACAACAAGTAATAATTATATTTGAGGCAAGAAACCCTCTTCGTGTAAATGAGCCTTCAACGAGACGCGCATGTGTTTGACTGATATTAGCAACGTTATATAATTACAACCACCCTTGTTTTCGGCACATGACACAACTAATTAACTCGAATTGTGTCAACTATCTTACCGTAATTAATATTCAGACCAATCTTACTACAAACACAAAACCAAGTTTTATTAAGTCAGTATATTCAAGTTTGTTTTACATGATCCCATTCATTAAAGCTATATTTTATTAGGTTGGGTAGTTAACGAATGGGGCCCGCGTTCAACAAAGAGCGGCAATGGCTGGATACGGAACGGGCCTACAGTGGTTTAACGTTGCGTTAAGACCCGGGTTTATTCCGAATGATTTCCATTCCGGAATTTGTTTAAACAGTACTTATTATTTTTCCTTTTAATTGATCCGGTAGCAGATACGTGTACCTTTCCCGGAAAAGCTTTGTAGATTAACTGAACTTTTAATCACGGAATGTTCTGTTCTGATTGAAAATTTTCGTGTTTCGCTATCGTGAATCCGTGCTTTTCGAGAATTTTGGCAAACGTGTAACCTCGTTTTGAACTTCAGAACACGTTATTTTTTCCAGTAATATCACCAATTTTAATGTTTTTAGTAAAAAAAACATAAGGTTAACACTTTTATTATCAGGATCTACATGAAACCGTTTCAATTCTGAGAAGTTTCAGTGAGCTAGTTAGTTTCACTTGAACGTACAATATTATTAATGTAAACGCGTGTTAGAAATTATTCTAATAACTTACGTTAGGTACACGAGTTTCCTTTGAACAGGCGGCATAAGCTTTTATCTGATAACTTGGGTTTCGCATTGTCCTCCATAATATTATTATCAATGTTGGTTGCCTACAAGTTATAAGCAGGCTTTGAACCGCTGAAATACTGCTAGAGACATGCTCTGAACTCATATTACAAATAAGTGAGACATATTGTGTTTTGTCACTGTAATCTTAAGTACCTAGAATATAAGCCAATTCCGGGACAGCCATTGTATGAGTAAGAACTATCAGATATAAATTCTTTTAAATAAATATAAAGATATGGCTACAATTTAAATGCGTACCATGTTAACTTCAAATAAAATAAACCCACTCTGTGCCGAGATGCCTAAAGGACAACGTTTTCAGTTCCAAAATAATTATACACTCATTAGAATAATTGTACGTGTTGTATTTATATTCTTTTTGCCCACCAAAATGGATAAATGTTCACCAAATCTTGTTTTCCTGAAATACAATGTTACTTCTGTTACTAAGAGAACTTGGATGCAAGAGCGAGCTAAGCGAGCTCGGGACTTGAGGCACCCCGACTCGGACAGGTTAGGTAAGAAGGGGATGGCGGGGTCTAGTGAGCGAGCGAAGCGATCAAATCAGACCCGCTATCCCCTTCGTGGTTGTTTTTTCAAAACATAGACCCCCGCGAAGCAGGGCTCCGGCTTCTGTTTTTGGTAAGCATTAATCTATTCTGGCAGGTATTTCGAATTTTTTGGTAGCAAAATAGGTACTTTTCTGGTAGGCGTTTAAACATAAGCCTAAAAGTATATAAAGGGACACGTGGTGGAAGATTCCTGAGAAAATTCATGCCTGGTGGGTAACGATTCGTGCAAACAAGACGATTCACATACAAAAGATTAAAATTTTTTGAAAAAATCCTTTCGGCAATTTTACGCTGCAAACGGCTTCTATGTTTCCGTCTCAATTGGTCAGGACGTGCGTTGTCTATCAGTCATCCAATCGCAGACGTGTTTCATATTTATAGATTTCATTTATCCAGTACTCGGGCATGTGACAGATCGAGCTTAAGAAGTACATTGACTTACTTAAGAAATATTTGACGTGTGAATGCCATCAAGAGTCGTATGTGAGAAAGGAATATTGCTGTTTGTCTTGTATTGGTCCGACTTTCTCATTCACAATGGAATCATGTCATTATTGGGGGTAGGTTTGTGTGGTATATTCTATAATGTGACCCCATTGTCATATTTTTTACGAGTGTTTGGGTCACAGAAGGTACTACATTTTAATTGCATTGTTCCAGTAAATTCGGAGCTTCGTTCCGGTCCGTTTTTCATACGGACGTTCGGAAACCTAATTAATGCTCAGCCGGTCTATTCTGTCAACACCTCGCCGAGTAGACTTAAGTAGAGTGAGCATGAAGTGAACTGTCATTCCCTCTTTTTTGTATGGATTGACAGCTCACTTTTTGTTGGTGAAGGGCACCTTAGCTTTCCAGTAAAAGGCTTACAGAATCGCACTGCTGTATAGCTACGTACTACACTACCACAGAATTACCAAAAGCTTTCCGTGTTACTAATACCCTCATAAACCTCCTCACAATAAAATACGTCTTATTCCAAATTTTCATTTTAGTACTTTTCCAGATTGGTAAAAATAGGCTTTACCTTATTAGTATGCCGGCTACATAGTATTAGGTATAATAGCCTAAATGTTAAGGTGGTCATTCACTAGGACTATTCGCGTGTAATGTAACAGCGTGAGATTTGATTCTGAGCATTACGCTACAATACTGCGCTGACGTACCGTCAAAAGGGGTGAATAGGAACGGAGGGGTGAATAGAATCAAAAATTTGAAATGGTTTTTCACTTGAGTATCATATATTAGTTTTCTAAGAAAGAAATTTTTATATCAATTCAATAAAATTGGACACCGTAAATGCTGCAAACAAGATTTTAGTAACGTAAAAATCCCCTTCAAAGTTTTGTTTCTTTTCACCCCGTTCTACCGGTATTGACGCTAGTCAAGCGAATGCTAATTCGCTTTTGTAACCACTCGAACTGTGAACGTTACTAACAGCCGGTATGTTTTGTTAATAGCTCACCGTGAAAATATTTGCGAGCGAGCTTAAAATGTGCTATCATTCACCAATGACGATGCACGTCGAATGAATTGACAGCTCACTTCACCTAAATTTTCATGGTGAGATGTTAACACTCGATTCTGAAAACATGTCCAAGTGAACGTTTGGGTAAAGTGATCACGAGGTGAGCTGTCAATCAATATTATCAAGAAGTCACGTGATCACGAAGTGAGCTGTCATTCCATCTTGATTATATGGAATGACAGCGACCAGCTGAATAGCACTGTTAAACTAGTGTGTGGAAAGCCTTGACAACGTGTAACATCAATTCAGTTGTTTTGACAACGTCCAACGAAATGTTCGTATAAACATGCCTGACGTATTCACTGATATACTGGTGATATTAATATTATTTATTTAACACTTTCCGTACACAAAAGAGCAGACACGGATTTAATTCCTTAGGTATTTTCTGCCATTCATACTTTGGGCGATGCAGAGACAATTAATGATTATTGAGGCATGTATTTTTAAATTTTTATCTTATGCTGCCCGGCCGACCTCGTTCAACCAACGCTGGCTGTCGCTGAAAACCAGCGCTGTCACACACACGAGTCCAGTATTATGTTGAGCGAAAGCCGTTTTGTGCCAATGTGATGCATATTTGCCGAATTTATTAGTTTTCTCTTTGTTGTTCAATGCAATGGTCTAATTTGAGCTGTTATATTATTAGAGAATGGTTTAATAGGTGAGCACCTTTACATTTTAGATGTAGGCAACAGCTCAATTTATATTGAGGGATATAGAGAAAAAAAAAGAGATATTATTTCGAACTGTACCTAGTATTAAATCCGCTATTGCCTCATTAGTCTATTTCAGTTTCGTCAATCGTGTGTTAGTTATAACCATGTGGGAGTAAGAGGGATTAACAATATCAGATTTTGTATTCGAATCAGAATAAAGTAGGTTCCTAACCTAAAGTTAAAGAATATAATAGAATACTGTTTATAATGTACATCCATATAAGTTACAGAAAAGATAGATAAAGAAAACTTTACATAGGGTGACACAATGGGCGGCCTTATCGCTAAAAGCAATCTTTTCAAGACAACCTTTGGATGGATTTTAGAGAGAAGGAAAGACAGTACTGCAGGTAGTCTGAGGAGTACTATTTATGTATAAACTACATACTAATACTATAATAGATACGTATATTCAATAATAATTATGGAACAAAAAGCATAGAACCCAAGTTACAACCATTAAAGAGAGAGATAGTGATATTTGACCATTATTTTAAACATATACCAAGATTGAGAACGCCCTGCCGACACGGGCAAGGCATTCCATAACCGCACCGCTTGAACCGTAAAATATCTGTCGTAGGAGCTGGTGGAATGCATCGGCATCTCTAGTTTCAGTTTCTAGTTTTCCGATGACCTCAATAATCTATTATGTGTGCCACGAAGGAACTTGAAACGTTCTTTAAGATAAGAGGGGATTGTAGGATTGAAAGAAGCGGAAAGAAAGAAGATAATAAATAGAAAATGGTAACCTCTCGCGGATAATAAATTAAATGACTACCTCCTCCATTGAGGAGGTTTGCATCCCAGCAGTAGGATCGCGAAAATCTGGACGCACGATTGTGTTAACCGATAGCAGCATAACTGTTATAATTATATATCGTTGAAGACTAGCTTTTACCAGAGGTTTTGCTCGGCTAAATACTATTAGAATGAAAAGTATCATTGTAAAATATCAATCCGATCAGCTGTTGGGGTGTGATTGATTGACAAACATTTAAAACATTATGTTATTAGTAATATAATGGGATAGGATAGGTAAGTTAACAGTAAAACTTACTTTAAAAACCTGCTTAATTTTTTTTTTCTCGGTTGAACCGTTGGCCAAAAGGCAATGTTTTAAACCTCAAACCGAGTCGAATTGACATCGTGGCCTCACAACAGAAATAGTTTCGCCTCTTTGCATACATTAACTACTGAAATGGAACCGCTTGCTCTAAACGGAACATGTTTATGGAAAATCTGTTAGTAACGGGTTGATATTTTCATATAGGAGTTTTGAGGCTCATGCCTTTGTAAGGCAATTGGACGGCTGTCAGCTGCAGTAATGATGATAAGCAGGGCTATACTAGCTTGTGTGTATATCTCTCGGGCCACCGGCTAATTCTGCATGACAGTTAGAAATTGTGCGTCCCCTATGGGGACTCTAAATCCTGTATCCTAAATCGGTGCATGGTTTACCTGTGTTCCAATCCTTCTTACTACTATATTCGTGGCAATCTAAGAAATTGTAATTTGACAGCAGGACACAACATTGAATTACTAGTAAGTATGAAAGAGACATGAAGTAAATCTCTTTCGCACTTAGTGTAATGTCCCGTTTTTTCTAGTTCCCGTAAAAAAATCGAAAAGTTCTCTCTTAGTGTTCCACTACACTCCCCAACATGCCAATGCCTTCTACGACCAGTAGTTTCGGCTATGCGTTGTCCGTCAGTCACTCAGTAATGGAAGAATTTTATATATTAGGGTAATGGGGTAAAGTACTAATTTCATGTGAGTGGAACCGTGACGGATAGTTTCATGTAAACCCAAACAATTTTTTTTTTGTTTTGATGGGTTATCATCAAATGACTTCTTCCGCTCTGGGTGGAGCGGAAGGGCGTGTAAGACTCTTAATGAATAAACCCACTCGTGTTCCTTCTAAAGCCCTTAGCGTTCCAGGGCCGCGGTGACTCTTTCGAACAAATTCCGCAAACCTGAAAACATTAAAATACTTTCACAGTCAATTTATTAGTGAAAATTATGAATGCAATATTTCTCAAGTTCCTTCCGACTATTTCAGCAGCATACATTTTAAAACGTGTCAGCCATAACAAAAGATTTCCCCGCCATAATGGAATCTGATCTTTGACGATGCAGTTTGCTCACTACAAAGATTTAATACGACTGTCATTTGCACCACCGGAATGCTATCAAAGGGGATCATCCGAATGTTCTCACATCTGATACCTACATACGGTATAAGGAAGATGGATGAGCAGTATCTATTCTTTTATTTACTTTAGTATCTTCAGAAATGTCCATTCTTCATTAAAAACTCCGCTATCAAGCGGGTAGTAGTTAAGTGTATTTGTAGTTCCAAACTCCGTGAGAAAAACGGAATGTTTTTTGGATCACTGCCCGTTTCTACTCTTAATTTTCTCTAAATTGATTGCAACGATTTGGTTGAAATTTGGAAAAGGTTAATAATTGCCTACTGTTATCCTGTCAGATAGTAACATATTTAAGTCCATGATTCCCCATAAGCATACGTCTGCTCACATTCTATTGCATCAAACGTATACAATTTAAAACGTGACGGCACTGAAAAATTCTGCCGCCGTAACGTAATGGAATCTGATATTTCACGATGCATTTTGCTCACGACATAGATTTTATACTAAGCACAGGTCACTGGGACGCTATCAAAGGATACTGGAATGTTCACGTCTTTGTTGGTGGTTAGTGTCAGTGTATGGAATAGGAAGATGTTTGTAAGTGGTTGAAGTATGTATAGTATTGTATTGTCAGGTTTTGGAGAATGTAGGGCTCTAAACAAATTGATATTTTATCTGCAATAACTACCATGCAAAATTTTTAGGCCCGGTCTTTCGAGTTGTAGAGAACTTCTCTTTCGGGAATGAAAATGGCGCTTAGACCACCGTATTTATTCTTTAGTTAAAAGTTACATGGCTGTTTTTATTTATTTTTTTATTTGAGATGCTCTTGACTCTAGTCTAGGTCATAGATGATAGAGACAAAGTCGACGCTGGAGCGAGCTTACCCAGAAGAAGCCTTTTCACTCTAATTTTGAAGAGATTAGGGTTGTATGCGTTCGGAAACACAGACGCAGGCAGAGAGTTCCACTCCTTTGCTGTGCGCATTATAAAAAAAACGTTTGGAAACGTTTAGTGCGAATTGGTGAAATAGCAACAAGGTAGGGATGGTGACTTGCAGTGCGTCTAGATATCCGATGGTAGATGGGGGCCGGTGGGATGAGTTCGTGAAGTTCCTGGACACTCTCCCCGAGGTACAATCTGTAGAAGACCGACAAGCAGACAACCTTTCGGCGATGAGTCAAGCTGTGAAGCGAAAAATCAGCGTTAAAAGTCCAAAATTTAGCCGGGATTGATATTTCACGATGCATTTTGCTTCCAGCTTTTATACTAAGTACAGGTCATTGGAATGCTATCAAAGAAGACTGGAATGTTCACAACGTTTTTTTGTTGGTGGCTAGTGTCAATGTTCAGTAAAAGAGGTTTTTAAGTGATTGAAAGATAGATTTGCGTTTGATCTCGATTACGCAAAAACAATGATGTGGTCAACAATGGAGCACGCTTGCTTCGAATTAACCTAAACACTCTTGACTTAAATACCCCTAGGTTGTAGCTATCAGAAAACTAAGACTCCGGCAGGAAAAGCATTTCATAGTATATTTTCAGAGGTTTTATGGGATATGGGGCTCTAGAAAAAGTGAGAGGTATTTTATCAGCGATAAGTACCAAGCAAAAATTTCTAAAAAAGATTTGAAGTCAAACATACGGAAGCTCCAACGTTTTGCTTATGGGATTGGCAGAACTTTAAATTATTCTTGCTTACTCTTTCTTTTCATACCGTTTATTTATCCGGCTTGTCCTAGGTACATATTCATCCTACCTAAGTCAATTTGTAGGTATACAAGCTGAAATTTTAATGGTTGTTTTCCCGCAGCGTAATGGGTTTGTCTTGGTAATACAATCGATTTATGAAAAATAATAAATTTAAAATCAAGAAATAGCAGAATAACAATTGTGATAAACAAAAAAAAATTACTACGCGCGAGAGCTCATTTTGCTATGAACATTTATGAATCGCTTTTCACTTTGTCGGCGCGCCGTCACTTTGCCATATTGCTATTGCTTCTCACGCGTTTCGAGTTTATGAATATATTTTTTAATTATTTAAAAAAACATTATTTTTTTTTAAAGTTTAGCTTTATGTTTCGATAGTTCTACTGATGGCTAATCGTTCTGCCGCGGGTAAACAACCATTAAAATTTCAGCGTGTATAGGTACTAACCCTCTGGCTAAAACGAAAATATAATTATTTAAGCTTTCTGTAGCTATGTAGTCGACATTCCAGTAATTGTGATAACCATAATTGTATTAACAAGTCCTGTAAATATTGTAATTATGTTGTTCGGCGAGTTTCATTTTTCTGTTATGAATTATTTTGCTCTCGTACGTCGTGGGTTTAATTATTTGCGAGTTTCTTTCTTCTTATTTATTTAGTTAGCTTAGCGGCCCACTCACGTGTGTCGGTTTATCTTTAATGTGAGACTGGGTAATATTAGTATGTAATCGAAGATTTTTTTTTTGAATTGTTAATGAAATTTTAAGTCAGTAAAATTATTTTAGATTGTAATGTTTTTAATTTTTTTTAAATAATTTTAATGTTCGTGATTATATTTATTGATTTATGATTTCAAACACAATGTGAATCGTTCCTGAACAAATTTAATTGAATTTCACCCTAAAACCCGAAAAAAATGTTACTCAGTAATTCTAATCGAAATCACACTTGATAACCAACAAAAACTTAATAATTCATAAAGGATGGAGACTACCAGTTCAGTTAGACTTTAGCTTTTAAGAGCAAATCCTAGTAATAATCCAGGAAAGCGAAAGAATTATCAAAGAGAAGAATTATTGCTAAGTACTTTCAATGTCCCAAGTGCGCGGATAAATGACGTCATAAAGAAAACTTGGTATGATTTAGCTGTAACCCATATTTCACTTAGACTTACTTCTATTTCTGGTCTAAAAGAGACTGCTTTAGATTGTTAAACTTTCATTTCCACGAGGCATAACATCATACGCTGAATATTTAACCAAATTCTCTACATTAATTAATTCATCGTTTCAAAACGTTCCATCTTAATTAGTATCAAAACCACTGACTTGGTGTATTTTCATTCCTAATTTTGCCAGTTTGGCACAAATTAACTAAAGCTCATTTCTATTTGTGGAAAGTCTGAGACGGTACTTATTCAGCTTATTTGTATAGAATATGTGGGCATTCCGAAACTATTTTATTATAAAAATAATGCCCTTCGAAGGCCACATTGGCATTCGCAGTTGGTACGAATGTACACATTCCGTGACCTGCAAAGGAATATTCAGGGATTTTTGCAGATGTCGTATAAAACACATTTTTCCTCTATTTCTTGTCGCTTATTTGCTTTTGCAGATTCAATATTTAAGGTTTTATGGAAATCATTCTACGAATATTGTTTTATGAGAAAATAATTCGAAATTTTGAGGTGTGTGTGTGAATAGTTTTCACATGCTTTGAGGATAATATTTAAACGGAAGTGCTATTTACTCAGTGTTTTGACGAAGTTTATTTACAAGGAACGAACATAAGAGTGAACAGGCTTCTTCTGGGTAAGCTCGCTCCATCGTCGACTTTGTCTCTGTCATCTATGACCTAGACTTGAGTCATGAGCAAACCCACATTAAATAAAAATAAAAAAAGGATGATATATTTTATTTTGAAATACGTTAATAGCTTCACACGTTGTCCAAGAACAAATAAGAATCTTGTTTTGTCCAATATTTTAACTTAAATTATTTTTTTAAATCGTGGATTTTTCATCGTCAATCGAATACAGACATTTCTCCAATAGGAACGCTTTGAGTCTTGACTTAAATGAGCTATTGTAAATTATAGTTTTCCATTCCAATGGCAACCTGTTAAAAATCTGCACTGCTTGATATTGAGGACTATGTTGCATAAAGTTGGGGTATTATTTTGTTTTTAAAATCTTTCCTGCTCGTACTTTCCCTCAACTGTCTCTCCTCATCAGTTTCATAGTAATGCAGGTATTTTCAATCCAGCTAGGACACGTTTCAGTCGTTGCTTTTTCTTTTTTCAAGGGCCACGTCTGTATAATGCTGTAAATAAGTTGCTTACAATTTATCATTCAACAAAACTTGAATGTAGGCATAAGGTCTCAAAATGGCTCCTAACGCTTACCTATGATGACACGGAGAAACTATTATTAAACAGTTGCAGAGAGATATAACACACATGCACTACACATACACCCCCAATGTCTCACAAGCACAACTCATCATCCCCACAAAACCACGACACATGCAATACACACCCACCACACCACAAGTTCACAAACTCAACAAAACATTATTTTATTTATTTTTTGTCCTTGTCAATAATATTCTAGCTATACCGTTCCCTGCTACTGTTTCTCATGTCTTCACCTGAGATCTTATGACGTTGTCCGAGATTAGGAGACCAGGAGTCCCATAGCACAGGTTTTACTTAGTATGGGCTCCTGTCTCCCATCCTCATTACTTGAACTACTCTGTTTTTTGCGCTAATGTATTTATGGGAGAAATAAATAAATCATTATTATTATTTATTATTAATACTAAAACATAAATGTAAACGAATGTATCCGCCTAGTTGAGGTGCCATGTAAAATTGCTTTGCAGCAGGTATTATGTTGGTATACACTTATAAATTATTTAATTTTCAACCGTGTAAATGTATGTCGTTTTAAAATCATTCAAACTTGGTGTATGAAAACGGAAGTGGCAATATTTGCTATAAATAAATTATACGTACCTATATGTTCAAATTTAAGCTCTTCTATTCTATTTGATTACGTCCAACTGTAACATATTTATTCAAGACAAAGCCAGGAGCTGTAAAAGATATGTATGAAGTGTACACACGCTAAGAAATCATGCTTAAGACGTATAGCTTCGAGCGCAGAACCTACACTTCTGTTTACTATAGTAATTTGATATTCAGCTGTATGTTCCAGCCTTATTCTCGCACAACATCTAAAGAATTTATTTACACACTTTCTTGAGAATAAAATAGCAAATATAAATGCAGGATCTCATGAACCAACAAAGTTGAGATTAAATAATAATATAACGAAAGGTAAAATTTATGGAGCAGAAAACTGACATTAAAATCTTCATAAAAAATCTAATGAAAACGATAAAAAAGTTCAGAATAACAATTAGGTTAAAAAAGGAAACGGTGAAAAAAATTCCGTAAGTGAACAAGTTATCTCAAAGTTATCTCAAAATTCCATTAATTTGCGAATTTCCAAATTGTTGGAGCAAATAAAGTCAATAAGGAAAGACTGAAGGAAAACTAAAATGTCGAAGAATGAAAACTGAAAATTCAAAGGAATTTTGGTCCGAAGAATAAAAGGACAAAATATGATATTATGTCCGACGCAAATAACATCCGAACGATAGTGCAACCATTTTTAGAAAACTTTATGTAATAATAAAATGCTATGGAATATAAATATTGGCTTTGACATCGCTAAAAGGAGTAAGCGGGGTTATAAAATCGGATTCGCCATTTATAAGACGTCTGCAATAATATCAGTCGTTGTCATCTATATAAAGTCAGACTAGGGTTGTAACGGACGGCACCTTAGCGGAGGTGGATAAAAAAATAGTAGTGTACATTTGGATCCAAACGAGTAAACTATGTCATTAATCAAAAATGTCCAATTTTTATCAAACGACATTTTTAACAATACCTATTACTCGTAAAAATAATTACAATAAAATTTCATCAATATAATAGTATGAGACAAATAACTGTAAGAAATGGCCCCGGGTTTTTATTTTCGTGCCTTAATTGTGGAACTAGCCGTTGCATATTTCTTCACTAGTGCAATACACTTAATAGCGTACCTACAACCGCGGGTAGGTGCCAGTTTTGGAGTAAGTGTGCTAAAAACTTTGTTATTTCTGATATATCCGACCAGCTTTTGCCCGCGATTTCGCATGCGCATATCGCGTTTTTTCCCGTTCCTGTAGGAATTTCGGGAAATCATTTCTTAGTGCTCCCTTATACTCCCCAAGGAATCTACATACCAAATTTTAGCTTTCTACGAAAAGTAGTTTCGGCTGTGCGTAGTCTGTCAGTCACTCAGTCAGTCAGTCAGTAACGGAAGAATTTTATATACATATATTGACTAGACTGAAGGCCACACATTGTCACTAATAAAATACATGTTTGTGGAATTGCCATCTTTTACTAGACGACTCCTCAGTATTCATTAAATCGACACCGCTAAACTGATTATAACTTGGCACTAAATCTGGCACAAATCGTGACATGAGAGAAAACGGTTTAACTTAAGTATGACTGATTTTTATATTATACCTCCTTTAATATTCTACTATATCGTGCGGAGGTGGGATACGATTTTATGCGGAAATTCCGCATTTGCGGATGCGGAGACGAGGTAGCGCTATAACCCTAATCAAGACATACATAAGTATGATCTATGAAGGTTGAAGTAATAATAAAATAGAAGCAAGTTATTATTAAAAAGCACATTTACAGCTACTCTTTGTAAGTTATTAATAATTAAAATAAATCAATTATGCCACGTTGTCGTGACATAACTCGACAAATATGAAAGGTCAGAGTTAGTATCTAAACGAAATAATTAATCAACATTCAACTAACGTCAATTTTGTTATCAGTATTTTATCGTGTGATCTCGGTACCCTCAACAGCTATACAATAATAATATTATTTTATTTAGGTATGTCCAAAAATCCTAATTAGTCAAAATTGTAGTATACTTCCTGCCTTGTTAGGGATACAATTTTGGTTTAAGGCCATATTTTGTTCAATAAATAAATATTTACAACTGTAAATATATAAATATAATATTTATATTTAAAGTTGTTAATTGATTTTATTGCGACTGGCCACTCTGAATTTGGATCCTCAGTTACTTCAAATATAGTATAGTAAGAGGATCTTAAGTAAGATCGACCTACACTCCTTTTTTTTTTAAGGTTGGGAAATCATCAAATGACTTCTTTCGCTCAAGGTTCATTAGAAAACCAGCGTCAGACAGCGACACACACTTAGTTACTTAGCATACTTACATTTTTTTTTATTTTTTTTATTTCTGTGTACCGTGCGTATTTCATGTAAGTGCTAAATAAATATTAATATTATTCTTTCTTTTCTTTTTTTCGCTGGGTGGAGCGGAAGAGCGTGTCAGACTCTTACTGAATAAAAAACCCATCCGTGTTCCTTCTAAAACCCTTTGCGTTCCAGGGCCGCGGTGACTCTTTCGAACAAATTCCGCAACCCTGGCAGACACCCACTTGCTTACCGGATGAAAAATATATTTTAAGAAAAAAAATATGTTTTGAACATATATGCATATAATAGGGTTGCCGTGAAAAATATGATGAAAAAAAAACCGGCTAGGTGCGTGTCAGGCCACGCACAGTGTAGGGTTCCGTAGTTATCCGTCTCCTAAACCATGACAGAAAAATAGTAAAAGTGCTTAACTATTATTAAATTACAAAGTTACAAAAGCACTTGGTTTTAAGTATTTTTTTATGGAATTATTAGGATTACTCATTAACTCGTTAAGCTTAGGTGGCGGTGATAGTTTTTCTTTTAAATTCGTTATAGGTATATGCTACTACTATGAATAGTAGTTTTCACGTCTCCAAAAACAACCGTTTAGCTGGCAGAGGGGGGGAGGACACTTGACTCCAAACAAAATTTGCAGTTTAAAGCTTAATACTTCGCAAACGGATCCTTGGATGGGAAAATGGTTTCTGCAAACCCTCAATATTTTAAAACAACCTAACGATACCCCACGCCATGCGGTAAACGATAAAAAGAAATCATCGCCACTTTAAATGTATCCAGGCGACCCCCAAAAAAAAATGTATTTCAAGATTTTATTCTACCACTTTGTCGGCGTGATTATCATGTATACCCATACCAAATTTCAAATTTCTAGCGCTAAGCGTCTCTGAGCTAAACCGCCCCCGACAGACAGACAGACAGATGAACATGGCGAAACTATAAGGGTTCCTTGTTGACTACGTAACCCTAAAAACGATGATGATCACTAACAAAAATGAAAGAATATCTTGCTCATAAATTGTTTCTGTTTATCTAAACATGGCCAGCACTCAACTCCACTCAACTCACGTTCAAACATTCCTAATACATTTTAGAATATTAACACCCAAAACCGTTGAATAATTATCTCGAATAACACACATTACCATATCATTAGCAACAGTTTACCCACGAGTAACTAAATAGAGCTTGCATCCACAGATGAATCAATTTGCCTTAATTACTTGCATAATTACGAATACACCAAGACCTTTTCACACTCGTGTACAAATCCATTTTTATACATAAACGGAACGTCACCGGAAATTATTCCGAAAAACCTTGAACCGACATAAATTGACGACATGTTGGCGACCAATCAGTGTGCGGTTCTACAATTTATCGGAATTTCTTGCCTAGCCAAGTAGCGAAACATAAGGTACGGGGAGCTTAGAGCTCCCTGACACGGAAAGGTTAGGTTCCGTCTTAGCTTAGTACCGTCATGCCATTCATGTTAGGTTCCTTTGAACCCTACACACAGAAATAGGAGCCCGTCGTTGCGGTTAGAATGTTGAAATTGTATATAGTTATCGTTTCGTTACTTGCTATTCCACAGTTTCTCGGAATTACTTCGAGAAATTATAGATAAAAAGTATTCCAAATGTTCAGTTGACAATTTATCGAGAGTTAACAATCTCTCAAGATATTTTATAATCTTACGGAGTTTGCTATTTTCCGGTGACTTATATTTTCTTAAGTATTTTGCATGTGGCCTAAGTCTTCAGTTGAATGAAAAAAATTTCCGTAACTGTGCTGTGCCCTAAGTCCCTGTGAGAGCCATTTCACACGTAGTACTCAAACCGTACGAATTAGCATAGCACATCACTGTCATGACATAGTCGTCTGCATTACTTAAGTGCCTGTTTTCGAAAGTCATCTTCTTCACCATTCCCACACTGCTGAGAATCACAACCTCATACGACGTGTCTTACGGTTCAAGACATGCAGTTTTCGGTAGAGTAGACCGATCGGGCCTGCTAGGGCCAGAGCGTGCCAGGATTGCGGAATTTGTTCGAAAGAGTCACCGCGGCCCTGGAACGCAAAGGGTTTTAGAAGGAACACGGATGGGTTTTAGTCAGTAAGAGTCTGACACGCCCCTCCGCTCCACCCAGAGCGGAAGAAGTCATTTGAAGATTTCCCATCCTTAAAAAAAAAAGACCGATCGGTACCTATATACTACGTCGAATAGCTTTCTTAATTGCGTCCATCACCTGAGGGCCAATTCTACTCATTTTCAAAGCACGTTCGCATCTCATCTGTCAAAAATGTATGAAAAATAAAGTTTTTTTGACAGATAGAGACTGAGATACGAATGCGAGCGTTTATTGGCTCTCTGGCCGTTGATCTGCCCGTACCGTACGAGTGTGAAAAGCGCCTTACAGTATTCACACAACATGGCGGGCTGAACGCGACACTCCAATATAGCATTATGTGCCGCTTCTCACGAGATTGCTTTATGGTTTATTAATGGTATCAAGTTCATTATTAAACAAATATTTATTAAGCGGGAACATTTGCAGACGGCTTGTTCTCATTAGAATGTCGATGTAGACAACGATGTAATAATACCCATTTAGAATTAATTTGTTATTCACACTATCAATAAAGCTTAGTGCACTGCCAAGTGTGCCTATTGTAGCATATGATTATGATTTGAACTTTGAATGTAGGCGTTGAAGCAAAGCTGTGTAGGTTCACAGTCGAATAGCTATTCAATGGTTGGTACATAACTTTCTGAATAACTTATTGGTTTATTTGAGTGGAGGGAGGTAACAAAAACAAAAGATTTTCAGGGCAGAGATTTTCTGGGGAAATTCAAAGACGTGCCTGTTAGTAATTCGTGCCATCAGTGTGTGTGGATATTGACAGATTTTATATTATTTCGTGAGCATTGGGTAGTAGTCGTCCTGAATGTACTGGAATCTATTCAAAGTCAAAGTCAAAGCATTTATTTCAAATAAACTATTATCAGGTACTTTTGAATTGTCAGTCAATCCGTCAAAAAACATGAAGCTATTTGCACGTTCCAAAGCGTAGATCTCTATGGAGAAGAACGTGCAAGAAACTCCACGGACACTCCTTTAAATCATTTAATGTTTACAAAAATCCTGGTTACATAACCATTTTCAAGGGAAAAGAATGATTCGATACACCCGATATTTAATCTATTTCAAAGCATTCAAATAATGTGGGTATCTACATCTCAGAACTGTTAATTTTACCTACATATCGAAGAATATTAGACCTTATAAAACATTCAGATTAATTTTACGTCAGCATCACTATTGTAACTTGGCACCTGTTAGTGTTGCCAAGCGATAAAATCGTAATTAATATCGATAAAATATGTAGATTTCATAACCGGCCCCCGTCCGATCGCGGTGATGTGCCTAATTGAAATGTCAGAACGTTTCCGTTTTAACACTGATATTTTCAGCTGCATCTTTTTTGATACTGTGCTGAATTTAATTTAATTTTTAGGGTTCCAAATCTGGTAATACTTTGTTCTTATAAGTAGCATACTCTGGGTGCATCGTCATCACATAATATTAAATAAATTTTTGTGTACCAAATTTTGTAATTTTTTTATTTGAAAAGAGTAACTATGGAGTTTCTTGTCCGTTCTCGTCTGTCTGTTCCGTCTATGTTTACTGTCTATTTCGAAAGGTAAATTCTTCATAAGAATTTACCTTTCGGAATGGACAGTAGAGGCACGTTATTAATGTTATTATATTATTATTATATATTTTAATAATAATAATAATACATTTTGATGACTGCGAAGACCTCACTGATACACACTCGATTATGTACTGCGCGGCTGTAGCGGCATGTCGTGTAGCTCATGTCAAAATGACTAATGACAGAGCTACACGACCAAAACCTGCCGTACCGGCTTGACAGTGCAGGATCGAGCGTCGTATCGGTGGGGCCAGAGCGCTAATCGGCAAACTAATCTGCTTCAGGGAGGGCAACACTCGCCCTAGAGTGATGCGTTTTGTGAGACGGGCGTTTTCGGTGACTGATATCAGCCCCCGAGATTATATGTCACGTGTCACAGAGCGCATCGACTTCCTGAAGCAGAAAGTGTATGCATGGGCAAACCGTATTCGTAGGTATAGGCGGCGAGTGGAGCGATACACCCAGAATCGCACATTCCGAAGTAATGAAAGGTGGGTATATAGGGTTTGGGAGCAACCGGACCACACCAGACCCTGACACGCGCCTGCTGGATGATGACGCCATGTGTTCGTTCTGGCGCAACATCTGGTCGGTGCCTGTCAGTCACACCGAAGGTGATTCGATTCGAGAGGTCGAGCGAGCGTGCGATCCATTGCCAGAAATGAAATCACAATCAGCCCCCAAGATAGAGCCCGTGCAGTCCGTCCGTTGGCTAATTGGAAATCTCCAGGGCCGGACGGACTGCACATTTTTTTGGATTAAGTGGCTACAAAGGTCGCACGCTCGTTTCGCATCTCAGTACCAAACTGCCTTAGAGTCCGGCTCGCTACCCGAATTTCTTACGACAGGAGTTACCCACCTGCTCCACAAATCGGGTAGTACCGCGGAACCCAAAAATTATAGACCGATCACGTGTCTACCGACGGTCTATAAGGTTCTTAAAGGTTTCTAACATCTATTTTGAGAGCTAAAATTAATAATCATATTAACAGCAACAACATCATGTCTGTCTCTCAAAATGGATGTAGGAATGGGTCCCGCGGTACTAAGGAGCTACTCCTCATTGATATGGTCATTAGCCAACAGGTTCGGCGTTCCCGAAAGGATCTGTCGACATATTGAATAGACTATAAGAAGGCCTATGGCAGAGTAAAGAACTTCACGGACGCTATTTCCGGGCCCTACATGGGCCCGACGTAGATCAATTAGCGTCCGTAGCCTGGTTGCGTTTCGGTAATCTCTTTGAAGAAACCGAAGGTTTTGTCTGTGCAATTATGGACGAAGTTGTCATGACGAATAACTACCGGAGATTTATTGTGAAGGACGGCACGGTTGACATATGTCGGGCATGTCACCGTCCGGGAGAATCGATTCGCCATATTGTCTCTGGTTGTTCTCGTCTAGCTAACGGAGAAAAGTATTCTCCGTTAGCTAGACGAGAACAACCAGAGACAATGGCACAACCTTGTAGCCAAGATTATCCATCAGCAACTTGCTCTGAAATACTCTCTTGTGGAATCGGCAGTGCCGTACTACAGGTATGCGCCCGACCCAGTTCTCGATAATAGCAATATCACATTGTACTGGGATCGGTCCATCAACACTGACAGGACAATTTTTGCTAATATGCCTGATATAGTGGTGGTGGACCAAATAGAGAGGCGTGCAATGATTGTAGACATAACCGTTCCGCATGACGAGAACCTCGTGAAAGTCGAGAAAGATAAACAAATCAAATATATGGACTTGGCTCGCGAGGTTGTCGACATGTGGGATGTGGACTCCGCAATCATTGTACCGATAGTTGTGTCAGCCAATGGCTTAATAGCCACGAGTCTCGACCAGCACCTCAGGAGGCTCTCGTTAGGCAGCTGGATCAAGGGCCTGATTCAGAAAGCGATACTTCTGGACACGGCTCGTATTGTTAGGAGGTTCCTCTCTCTTGAGCCCTGACCGCCGGTAGCTTGGACCCTGTTCCCGATACCAGTGGGCTACTATTTTTATATTTTTAAATGTTTCTTTTTTTTTATTAAAAAAAAAATTAAAAATGTATGAAATAAGTTTAAAAAAATAATAATCGAAATAATAATAATAATATCTTTATTGCTAAAAATGGTATTTGAGATACGAAATACGGTATTTCAGAATTTACTGAACTGTAAATGATGACGTTCAAAAGTGCCGTTTAATGGCCTAATTGAAATAAACGTTTTGACTTTGACTTTGAAGGTTATCCAATGGAACCCTATTACTAAGCCTCCGCCGTCCGCTTACCTGTCCGCTTGTCAGCGGTCTGTATGTCTGTATCTCATAAACCGAAATAGGTAGACCATTTAAATTTTTACAGTGTTTATTTCTATTGTTGTTATAATCAAAAATTAAATAAAATTACGGTGGCCCTTTTCTAGATACGCATTTTTTTCGGTTACTGGTACGAAACCTTTCGTGGTGCGAGTCCGACAGGCACTTGGCACAACCTTTTATTTACTTTAGTTACGTACAGGTAGGTTTCTTGGACTTAGTAGTAGTTTAAACCATTATATGTATTTAATGTATCGAATAAATAACTGTTGTGAATAATAATAAAAATAGTTTTTCTGTAGTTAACGGTGTAGATTTTCCTAATGATCGTTCTCGTGTTTAAATTCTACACTAAGTAAATAATTATTACGTTCAGTATTTTTATCTTATTTTTTCATGCAAGGTTTTCTGATAAAACTAATTATTAAAATTTATCTGTAATCTTTTTATGAAGTAATAGGTATAATTATTATTTTCAAGCTGAAACATTCTAAATCAAAGGTGACTCGCGCAGTTAGGTCATTAACACCAATTTTTTTTTTTATAATTACTCTAGCTACATAATTATCGAAAAGGTGAGCCGAATGGACAGCTCAATTAAATGAAAGCAATTTTCAATGAAATTATTCGAAGCTATTTTACTGACAGAAGATATCGACCCGATTGATTGCTGTCAATAGTGTCTGTCTATTAAAGAAAAGTATTTTTTTTTCTTTATTTTTGATTTCTGATAAAAAAAACGATTTGAAAATATGTCTACTTGTCTAGCCGTAATTTAGAGCCCCCGCCTGAGGCTAAGACAAAGTTTTATAGTTCCTACTTATTGAATCAGCTAAAGCAATTATTGACAAAAGCTAAATTGTAAGGGATTATCTGTTAACGTTTCGATAGCGCAATTGTCAATCCCATATATATTTTTACAGTTTTAACAATTACTGTCGCTGATTTAATGAAATTTCTCAAGAGATTCTGGTCAAAGGCATCTTTTAAAAAAGGAGATACTCATTCTACTAGTCAATCTTAACTGCCTCATAATTGAGTCAATCGATTTTGGTAAATCCTCCGTAGTCCATTTGCGCCATAAAAAGAAAAAAAAACAGTACATAAATACAAAACCAACTTTAAACCCCAACTAAGTAAGGCAAAAGCGCACTATTCGTTGCATCACCACACACCACAGCGTCATTTGTTTACGTCCGAGAGACGTAATCCTATAGTAAATTTGGGCGTCACGATACGTTGCAGCGACGTAGCTAGCATATGCGAGTCTCTTGCGGTCACTAGCAAAGCGATTCCTTCGGAAACATTTGTCACTTGTATGCACATATGGTGCGGCGTCCGTCCGTTTGAGACCACGCGATGCATTGAAATTATTACGTCGTTTGGACGTGTGGGTAATGTGGCAAATAAAACTGTTAAACTCAACTGTGGAAACTCATTCGTCTTTGAAGTAGGAACAGGTTAATTAGAGCTTATTTAGCTGTTAGGAAAATGGAACGTATGTAGATACGTATATATTATTGAATGAATACATAATTATGTTAGATGACATAAATGTAATTTATAAACTTATATTTGGTATTAATAAAGTCAATTTTACTACTATATAAATTATTAGATTAAATCGGTCTTATTATGAATAATATACCCGCAGGTATTTATTTATTTATTTATTATATACTTTATTGTACACCTCATTACAAACATAGTAAAAACGTTTAAAAAAACAAGTATACAATGGGCGGTCTTATCGCACAGGGCAATCTCTTACAGACAACCTTTGGATGGACTGAAAGAAAGAAGTTAGATTTAGGGCGGTCAGTGTACAAACATCATAAACCATATAAATTAGACATAATAATATAAAATACACACAATACTAAATAATATACTAATAAATATCAAATATATAAATGGGAAAGGAGAAGAAAAATTATAGTGAGAGGTTATGCTCCTTCACCAATTTTTTAAACGTTGGTAGCGTTTGTGCACGCCTCACATCTATGGGTAATGCATTCCACAAACGAGCAGCTTGAATAGTGAAAGATTGGTTTGTACCTACCTCTAAATTACTATCAGTTGTATTAGCCTATTCGAGTTTCTTGCGGTCTTCGGAAACTTGTATGTTCATATCGTGCGGCGTACGTCCGTTCTAGACCACGTGATGCATTGAAATTATTACGTCGTTTAGACGTGTGAAAAATGTGGTTATAAAAACTGTTGGAAATTCATTCGTCTTTGGAGTTTAACAGGTTAGTTAGAAGTTTTAGCCTGTTATTAAGTTGAAAGGAAAATGAAACGTGCTTAAACGTGTTTAACTATTACCTGCTTATTGTTGGGTATATTAACGACTAATAGAGTAGCTTTTCTTGTCTTACTCTTATTTAGCCTTAGTTTCATTAAGCCGATTGATAATAAACATAGATTTTGCTTAAACATTTATATTATTAGTAAGATTGTGAATTTCGACAAACTGCTTTGCAGTTTGGCACATGTTATTTTAACATCAAAATTTAATAAACATAAAATAAACAAAAAACAGAATATGTTAATATGTGATTTTTTTGTATCTTTTACATTTTATTATACTTTGGTAATGATACCTACAGTAATATTTTTACCTTAAGCAATATAATAGAAGTTCCCACTTAATCATTTTACACGATAGTGAAACATGGGTATGAGGGGTTTAGCCTAACATAAGTAAATGTCAATGTCAATTCAAAACGCAAAATAATGTCATGGAATGCCAACGAGCGCCCAAAGGGATGATTCTAAATTAAACTGTAAGTAATCTGATTCAAACCACGTCTAATTGAACACTAAAATGAATAATAATATAAAATATAAAAAAAATTACAATGCGTATGTCATTGGACGGCCAAAATGTAGGTCGCGTTCAAAGTGCAAGTATCTACACGCCTTTCTAGCTAATTTATTGCAATAAAATATGTAGCTCATATACGTGCACCGTACAATGGAAATCCCTGTAATTTCTATGACGCGATGATATAAGATTTTTTATTATGAACTTAATTCCTATGCGAAAAAGGTTACCACAAAGCTTTATTTACCTAGTAATTAAATAATAATAATAAACGTTTATTTCGACCAACATGGATCATAGCACACACATTACACATAACAAAATAATAACAAAAACACACACACATAAAAATACGTAAAAATACAAACATACATGTTACTGGTTTCGATTGCTCAGTAAGTGAACCATACAGCAATGGTTCAGGTACTGACAATCGAACCTCTGCGCGAATGCCCTCAGGATGCCGTTGAAACTAGCCCGAACCCTGCGCACCAGGGATGTGCACCGTTTTCGCATAGTAGAATAGAAACAGTCTACTTGTGACTCGGCATCCCTGATGCGCTACAGAATCGGGGCAGCCCCATCAGCACTCTGAATGCATCATTATATTGCACGCGCAAGGCGCTGTACTGTCTGCGCGTGTGCGTGACCCACAGGCTGCTCGTGTAGAAGGATGTACAAAATGCCTTGAACAATGTGGTTTTCACTTCAGTGGTACAACGAGCAAACCTGCGGGCAATCATATTCGCCCTTACAGACAACGCCCTGCGTTCTCGCTCTATGTCTGCATCGTCTCTCAGATCAGAGGACAACATAAATGTCCAAGGTATCTAAAGTGTTCCACCCTCTTCAGAGGTATTCCATCTAGTTTTATGGTAGGTATTGTTGTCGGACATTTTCCTCTGGCCCGAAAGAATAGAAATAGCTCATGCAAACTTCTATAAAAAAATCCTAGAATACGTAACTCCATATTTTGAAACCTTGCGGTATTCAACAATGTATTTTAAGTGGGTTATTAATTGCTTAGACCGCTCCAACTAGGGTTGCCTAAGCTTCTTAATTAATTAATTTTTATTATCTATAATCTGAAAATATAAAAATATTCTGTTTCTTAGTTTTTTCGATCGCTAGTATACTTAAGTATTTGTATACCCATATTAACCATTTTGCAAGATTTTGTAATCTTGCAAAATGGTTAGTAAATAATGCTATCTTTCCTTAATTACTTATTAAATGGAACAGGATAGCTCTTCACTCGAATATCCATGACTCTTAAAAATTAAAAAACCGAGGTCGGTTCGCGGATGTATTGGGTGGATGTACAACGTGTAACAGAATAACGCAATACCTTTTAAGGGGTCATTGAACTCATCATTTTGAACAACTTTTACTATGACTAAAAAATCGACTCCCCCATACATTCCTGCACGCATAACTCGACAAAATGTACGAAGACCCAAAGATGAGACTTTAACCTAGTCATACATATAATACCAGTTGTGTTAGTAATAAAACTTATATACTATGTTAGTACCGGCTGTCATTTGTAGATCTTTGGCAGTTGTTACGGATAGTCAGAAGTCAGATAATCTGACACCAGTCTTGCCAAAGAGTACCATGTTACCCAGTTAATGGGTTGTAGAGGTCTGGTAGGCAGCCACTCCACGTAAAATACTGGTATTCAGCTGAATCCGGTTTGACTGGAAGCCGACCTCAATATAGTTGGGAAAGGGCTAGGCAGATGATGACTATGTTAGTATAACTATATTATATCTGTAACTGCTTAACTATTATGTATAAAACAAAAAGCTATTCTCCTCTATTAGCATCCCTATTTCAAGCTCGTTATAATAATACAGCGCGTTATAAGACGATATACCACCTCGTTAGCGAAACGCAACCTAATATCACCCTGTAGGTACACCTTCCGATTACGTTACCGTAATACACAGGCTGTCCATTAATTATTTCCTTTGTCATATAAATAATTCTGTGAAGAGAAAGCTCTTAGAAAATTGACTCGAACTTGTAAATAAGAGTGAGTAAAATTGAAAAGGATGAAGTCAGGATGTTGTTTTTTAGAGTTCCGTACCCTAAGGGTAACCAACGGAACCCTTTTGCTAAGCCTTCACTGTCCATCCGTCCGTCCGTCTGTCTCTCTGTCTGTCAGCGGGCTGTATCTCAAGAATTAAAATTAAAGGGGGCTCATACAAAAAACGAGTTTTTTCTGTGTATGGTACGGAACCCTGCGTGTTAGAGTCCGACCCACACTTGGCCGGTTTATTTTTGTTAAGTTTTTTTTTCATTGGGGTCGCGACAGTTCGAGGAGAATATGGCGGGACGCCTTGTATGGCTTCTCAGAGAATTGATGAAGAAGAACAACTAAGATGTAAATAGAAGAAATCGGGTGATACCTTTGCCCAGTACTGGTTTTTTTTGTCATTCTGACATTTGTGAGTCTGACCTGACAGACAAATAAAAAATAACAACGGGTTGCACTCCGGGAGTGCCGGCAGAAGTGAAAACTTGAACATTAACGTTGTCCTTTTCTGATATTTTAAAATGGTTAGGGAATAACTTCGCACGAAGCACAATATTAATTTATTGCGCCATAGTACGCAAACATGACAATTTATATTACATTATTAATTTAACACTTCAGAACTTTCCCTCCGTCTTACGAATTTTCGATCAGGTCACGAGTCCTGACACGAGTTTAACATTTTTTACCCATCCCAAAAAGTGCACAACGCCGCTGAAGAAGTTTTCACTTCAAAAAGTTTAATTTTTATTTTTATACATGTTGAGTGACAGGCAGCAGTACAAATGAAGTAACCAAAAATAAAGGAATACCTACAACTTATACTGCTTTATTTTTTACGTAAAACCACTTTCAGGAGTGAAAAATTCAAATCTGACTTTTATGGCTTTACTCACGTGGATTTTATCGGGATAAAAACATGCATCATTTTCATAGCGACAACCCATAATAATTGTAATAACAAGTAGAATCCAGTACAGGTACATAAAATAACAAGACGACTTTAACGAAGGGTTAGGCGGAGGTGTACATAGTTCACCCACATTTTGCTTGCTGTCTTAAGTTCAATGCAATATTAAATAACTTAATGACAATGGTTAATAACCCGACTGCGCCCCAGGAGGAAGGTTATGTTTTTAAGGAACGTAACATTTTAATTTGACTAATCAAGAGAAAATTAATATTCTATTCTATTCTGTTGCCAACAAAACAAATAAAATTTTCTTTTGACACAAAAGCGTTTTCTTTGTCTTTACAATTACAGTAATTGTTTTTTGTAAAGAATGCAAGGTAGAAGATGTGAAGAACAAAAAACAAATCGGAGCAAAAACACAAACATATTATTATTATTTTACAAAAAAACACAAACAAAAATGGAGCCAGTCGATTCTGTAAACATGTCGAAGTGAAGGCTTAGGTGAAGTGATCACGAGGTGAGCTGTCAATCCATATAATCAAGATGTCACGTGATCACGAAGTGAGGTATCATTCCATCTTGATTATATGAACCGGCTGTACATAAAAGAGGACCAGTTTTAAGCAAGGTAGAACGAAGACTGACTCTTTTAACAGTTTAGTGGAATACAGTAGTGTCTGTGGAGTTTCTTGCACGTTCTTCTCCATAGAGATGTACGCTTTGGAACGTGCAAATAGCTTCATGTTTTTGACGGACTGACTTTCACAATTAAAAAGTACCTGATAATGGTTTATTTGAAATAAATGCTTTGACTTTGACTTTTGACTTTGAGTACATGCATAGATCGCATATTCTGTATGCGATTCCCCTATGATGTTTATCATCACTGTATCTGCATAACTCATTAGTTTTAATCAATTAAAAACCTTACCTACTAGAAATAACCAGCGAATTTAACCATTTTAAAGCCCGACTCATAACTAATCGGTCACATTTCCATATGAAAAGTGGGTAATTTTGCGGAAAACCGTTTCAGTTGACGCCCATAGCAAAGTTTATAGGTATGAACGAACAACCAAACCCACCTACCATTATTATATTATGTAAATTGGTACTCCATTGTCGTGCCTTCGAAGTTTTTGTAGAATTCAATTTTTTGTTTGTGTAGGTCGAAACTACCTATAGATGTGGTGGACAGAGTTTTTGTCTGGTGACCCATATTGTATTTTGTTATGAGTCTGTACTCTCTCTTCTTCTTAGTCGGACACTCGTGTCAGAGTGGTCGTGGTTGCGTATGGAGAGATGTTTGAGGGACCGTCGACTTTCTCGAGGACTGCTTTCTCAGCGACAAGCTTCCATTTCTGCCGGTTGGTCACGTTACGAGTACACTGGACCATAGTACAGCTCATGTGCTCTATCACTGAAGGACAAAGGCCTCCCTTACCTGATTCCACTTCTCCCGCTCTTCTACGATTTTAGTCAAGTCCTTTGATAAGGATTTGTGAGCCTGCCGCGTTCTCGTTTCTCGATCAATTGTTTGTAATTAACAAATAATTTTAACTATAGTAGGCGCCAGATAATCGTGGAATAACGGTCATTGACCCACCTACAATTATTGACATTTTTAATTTGAAAAACGGAATTAATGACACAAAGCTGTCCCGAATCATCATCTCTCGTGATCCTTAACATTGTCTAATAATGAAAAACGATTCATATTTAATTGTTCAGGTACCTATGAACAGTTATTAGGGAAAGGTCAATATACTTTATTCCACATTTATCTGGCGCCTACTATAATTGTTTTTTATTCGTCCATTGGCTTGGTCAAGCAAAATATTGTTCGAAAACCGTACTAAAATTAACGAAATTTAGCTACGCATAATTGTTAGTCAATGGTAACCACGGATAAAAAACTCGCCTTAAGTGTTAATTAAACCCATGCTTCATGATATTGAGGATCTACTCTTGTAGGATTCTAATTATGTAGCTTATCAACAAAAAGTTTGATCCAAATGTTTATTTACTAATCTTTACCATAACATTTTATTATGAACTTGTAATTGAATTAATTCGTAAAAAAAAAACAATTAGGTTTTGTTTACCTACATAAACACCACCCACCACAGACATCTGAAATAAAATGCGGGAAAAAATAAATCGAGTTTCGTGGCGATAACTGCTCAATTGCAAACAGTAAACAATACTTACAAGGAAAATATTATTTCCATTGATTTGATGGTCAAATCATCAAATAAGCCTTCATAAACAGAAACCCAACAAATAAACAAGATCCTTTAATTACTCATGTTTTCAAACTTCTATTTACAACGAACACACACACGAAAACAACATTCCCCCTTCATATATCAACAAACAATAAAAGAACAAACCGCTAAGCTTAGAATTGAAACTGAGATAAGTGCCGCAAAAACATGTGGCTCCACCTAACGGCACAAAACAAAACAAGTCTGTTCACGTATTCCGGAGTGCAACACAGCGGATGTTTGAAAAAACAACGAATTAAGAGGTTAGCGGTGTTTTAAATAAATAAAAGTGAGCTGTAACAAATCTAAGGATAAGAGCACTGAAATAATAAATTAAATAGTCTGTCGGCGATAAAGACCTTAAAACCCAATTACCGTGTACCTTCAAAATGCCCTTTGCATTCCAGGACCGAGGTAACTCTTTCGAACAATTCCGCAACCCTGGCAGGCACTGGCCCTAGCGCGCCTCGTTAATTGTGCTGACATCTTTTGCGTGGACCATAACGCGCCATCGACCCGGATCTTGTTCTCAGGGGAAGACCTATCATGTCAAATGATACAGATATGTACTGAATAGGTGGCCAACCCTAGCCTCCCGGAACGGAAAAAGTTAATGGCAGACTATGTCCCATCTGTCGGAGTGTCCCAAATGTCCATTCATCCACAATGATCTGAAAAATGCTTCTGAAACTGCTATACACGTGGCCACTTACTGGGCCCAAGTTGTATACCTATATAAATTTACCATCGATACGAAAGAAGATAGGTGTGAAAGAAAACAGGTGGATTTTAGAAACATCAACGTAAAAAATACAACCGAATAAAATAAATAAAAAAAGCCTTTTATTTCTTGCCCCACAATGATTTAAAATTTAAAAGACAGTTTGGATGCAAAATTAATTGATTCATTCATATTACAAATCTTAATATTCTGGTAGGAATTACTTTTGATAATTAGTCGTTAGTATTTGATTATGATAATAAACTCTCAATTTCTATTTATTAATTACAGTAAATTGCTTCATATTTCTAGTAATTGTCTTAAACAATATTTTTAAGAATG
The DNA here is from genome assembly GCA_002192655.3 of Mamestra configurata. Taxonomy (NCBI): domain Eukaryota; kingdom Metazoa; phylum Arthropoda; class Insecta; order Lepidoptera; family Noctuidae; genus Mamestra; species Mamestra configurata. The sequence goes on along the minus strand of NDFZ01005432.1, from coordinate 463,310 downwards.
CATATTAAAAGTTTTAATATATCAATATTTTTGGATGTTGATTTTGATTTTGATGTAAATGTACAATTGCAAAAACCCCTCTCAACGGAGGGTAAAGGCCTCCTCCAGAGATGACTAATGTTCTCTGTCCTCTGCTGCTCGCATCCAGTGGGAACCTGCTATTTTGTAGCGTCGTCTGCCCAGCGCGCAATTGGCCCGATGGTCCTAACCATGATGTTGTCTTTGTGGTCCAGCGACTGTCAGTAAGTCTGGCTACATGTCCAGGCCATCGCCATTTTAGCTTCTGTGAGTAACTGAGAGCGTCGATGATTTCCAATTATGATTTACATCCGTACACTTCAACGAAGGTTCAGTTGAAAACCAGCGTCAGGCAACTCCTAGTTGTCTGGCATTTTGCTGAACTGGACCTATTTGGCGCAGCCGCGAGGCATACAATATTTTTGTTTTAAAATTAAGCTGTCTTGTATTTGTATCTACAATGTGTGTCTGTGTGTGTGCCAAATAAACTAGTTTTCTTTCTTCAATTAAAAACACAAAAAGTATAAAAGCACTTTAATTTCAATTTTCTTTTTTTATATGGAAGTCAGTTGTATTTTTTTGTAAAAAGTTTACAATATAATCACTTTCTATTTGTGATACTCCACAACTAAATTGACATCTATTATATATTCCCATAATAACTGGTTGCGCTATTTGCCGTTAAGGAGATACTTTGTGTGCCCTCGCAGTCCAAGTCCAGACCAGCTAATAGTTACGTTATATCTACTTTGCCTTGGTATTTACATAAACCTAACAATATCTGACTTTACTAGATTTGATTGATTTTAAGTTGAGGAGGTCACTGGTTTATCTTTGAAGTCTAACGTCCAATGCAAATTCAATATAGCTAAAACTAAACTCAACGCAAACAGAATCGCCTAGATCGTTTCAAAAACAATAAAGTTATGTCCGAATAGATGACTTCAAAAACATGGTTGACTTATATAGATCTGCGTACCTCTTAATACCAGCGTAATGTTATGTTATGAATTGTGCAAAAAATAAACAGACATGCGATTTCAGCAATCCCGGGAGATTTGGTATTATTTATTGAAGAGTTCCGTTGCCTATCTCCGAAGTTCTTTATCAGATCTGCAACACATTGAAATGGGACAGTCCGGAAAAATACTCTTCCAAATAAAAAAATAATCATTCAAATCGATTTAAAATTGGCGAAAATATCGCTGAACTAACATACAAAAAACAAAACATGCTTTCGAATTGAGAACCTACTCCTTTTTTTGAAGTCTGTTAAAAACTGAAGTGGGATTGGGCAAACCATTTATGCAGATGGGCCAGGATCACTCGCAGTGAGGAGGTGCGAAACTCTGGGAGGTGTGGAGACCATTGCTCGGCAAAGGAAAAGCAAAGGTTCAGAAAAAACAAAAAAATAGTAATTCTTCAAAATAATGAACTCTTATTTTACCGATAATGCGATTATTATTTACAATTGTCAAAAATTAAGAACATAAACAGCTGGAGGAGCTATACATACTAATAAACATCTGAAAAATATACATAGTAACCCTAATAATAAAACACCTTACATTTCGTTTCCTGGGTGATAGTAACGAAGTAAAAAGTTTATGTTTCGAGAATGGTAATTGATCCGTTAGCAAGGCACACAGCCTGTTCCTGTATCAATTAATTATTAAACTTTATACCTATATCATACTCCCCATCTGGGTAAGCTTCGTCTAAGTCACTTGTTCTTAATTAACAAGTTTTAGTTCAGAATAACAGTAACACTGTTAACTGTGACTACAATAATAAACATGAGCGTTCGTTGTATTAAATATTTAAAACAATCAGAAACAACGCGACCTTAGTTGACTTGACCCCGATTTCTATGACGCAAAACGGTCAAATAGCCCAAAATATCGCATGGATATTTCAAACGTCGTCCCTACAAATCACGATGACCTACGTCATATCCATTCAGACGCAAGCTGAAATCACGCGTGAAAGCTATTATATACAAGCTACTTTCAGTTCTTCAAGGGTGAGTAATTTAAAAGCTTTAAGTCAAAAGTGTTCTTTGTAAATTTTCTACCACCCCTTAGGGAAATTAGCCTTAAATCTGGGCAACTTTATGTGATGTAGTGTTATGAGGCTTTATGATAACCTTACACTGTAGTGCAGGAATAGTTGCCGTATAGAAAATACCGTTATTGTAGCCAAGGAAGGAGATTGTTAGTGGTTATTTTATAGTTTTCCTTGGTAGAATAACCTGAGGCCGGGTTTATTTATAATAAAATAATAATAAAAATCCATTTTGCAGACCATACAAGGTTCATATTCACATATATATATATATATATATATATATATATACATATATATTAAAATTAAAATCACGATAATACATATAATTTAATACAAATAAAAATAAAAAAAAATGTTATAAAACGAGACTACGAAAACAAATGTGAATATAAATCGAATAATTTAGCAACAATATTCAATCGCATTTATTCGATAACGCACCCGCAAAGTAATCTCCTGTAAACAATTGTCCTTGGATTACGAATCCTAAAGAGAAAAAAAAACAATCAAGAATACGTCATTATTTATCGAATCAAATGGTTGCGTCGTTGATTTTTATTTCACACTACAGGGGCCATAGATTGAAGGGACTGAAGCTTGCAATTTCATTCCACAATTGTAATAGTTATTCGATTGTTATTGTGGGCTGAATCGATTCTCGAATTAGACGATTACCAATTGTTTTTTATTTGGTTCGAAGTCACATATTGTCTGACGACAAATTCTTTTTAACGGTATAAATAAACACAGATAAAAATAATATACACGTATCTTGGAAAAATATTAAATAATGTGATATGTTTTGATGTTTGAAATGAGCGCGGCAGATCTAGGCGAGGAGAGATGGCGGGACGAGGTCGACACGTCCCGAATGGACTGGCAAAGGGCAGAGTTATAATAAATAAATTTTATTTCTCAAAATATAACATCAGAATTTGTATACCAACAATAAATGGCTACTAGAAGACTTTAATAAAAAACCCTGATTTCTAAACTAGGTTTATGTACCTGTATCTTAGAAGCCAGTGCACCTTCGAATTTTGAGTACAGTATAAGCCTCTTATGTTATGCCTAAATAGGACACGAGTACGTACAATAATCCATCATGTCAAGTTCAAGAGAAATAATAAATTTAAAAAAAATATAATTAAATAATAATTTTAAAAAAAGTAAAAAACCATACAATTCAAAAATAAAATCAAAATAATAAACAGAATCAAATAAACAAATATTAAATTAAAATTAAATTAAATTAAACAACAAAAAAAAATATAATAAAATAACAATTAATAACAACGACATTCCTTGGATAACTCGTGTTTAGATGTCTGCAATATGAATGTATGTCGTGTGAAAGAGGGAGGTTGCACTGCTGGGCAAAAAGGGAGGTTTTTGCCCAGCAGTGGACAAAAGTGGCTAGATAGATTGATAGATATCCATCTAGCCTCTATATATCTCTATCTCTCTATATATCTATATCTCTCTATATATCTATTTTGTTCGTTGTAAGAATAAAATCTGGATCTAGATAGGAAAGATTAAGAAAGTGCTCATATGTATCTGATACATATTTAAACTTTCTTATTGTTTCCTTGATAAAAATTACTATTAGATTCTCTAGAATATTTAGATTCTATTTTTACAATATCGTAGTACTGAGAGCTTATCAAGTTTATTTATTAAATCATTCAAGTATCTCAACTGGTTTGGTTTGATCTTGAATTAACTAAACATACCTCAGAATTTCTAAAGTCTACTTTCGCTCGGTCGTATCTAACAACTTCTCTCTAATCTGATTGGTCTCTCAAAAAGGCCTTTTCTTTTATTCAAAAATACTTCTGAGTCTTAAGTTTATTAGGGTATTTGTTTTTCAACTAGTTTTCGACTTAAAACTTGAATTTTCATAAAGTTTAGTTTACTCTTTAGAAATAATCTTTTGAGATGCCTATGTACAATTAATTGTTTGTACTGGTTTGTTGAACATCAAAAGTTTGTTATGACTAATTATTTCAGTAATTTATGCACGCAAGTGGTATTTATTTTCAATTTAAATTGGATTAGTGGGTTTAATTCTAGTTATAATAATATCGTCATATCATGCAATAAATAATGCAAATGTTTGCTTTTAATAAATTGTTGTGCAAATGATAATATAATATATTATCGCCTCTTGCACAAATAGCAGATGGACTTTAATAGTAAAGCTATTATTACTATACTAAATTATTATGATATTGTACGAGAATTGTTTGATGAAGTCACCTCAAGGGTTTTGACGCTGACCCGGGAATACCGCACGGTCTCGGGCGAGGCGGCGAGCCTCCTTGCCGGATTGCCGCCATGGGATCTGGAGGCGAGAAGCCCTCACGCACGTTTACGTGTTGCGCGTGGGGGCGCTTTGCCACCCCGGTGCGAAACTCCGCTGCCGGAGCTCCGGCAAGATCTAATGGCGGTAGGGACAGAGCAACCATCGCCTGGACACGCCATTATTGTGGCGATAGGTACTCTCATGGACTTATCGCCTCTTTGAGGAGTGGTTAGAGGGGTGCCACGGTATCCTCACCTTATGCCTGACGCAGGTACTCACCGGACACGGCTGTTTCGGGAGCTACCTGTTTAGGATTCGGTGGGGGGATACCTGCCTGGGTGTCGCCCGAAAAACACGGTGGACAAATACGGCGGAGATCTGCCCTGTTTGGGCGGAGCATCGCTGTATCCTCGTAAAAGCGACTAGTGACAGCGACCTCTCGCGTCCGGCCTGGTTCAATCCACGTTCCGGAGCGAGGGGGCATGAGAAGCAGTCACCTCCTTCTGCGAAGCCATATCATGCAAGAGGAGGAGGCGGGCCACGTGAAGGAGAGATAAACCTCACGCCTCAGCCACCGCAAAGAAGAAGACGCGTCGGGTGTCGCAAGGTGATTCCCGGCCACCGCAGGCGATGGGTGGCTCGCCGTCCACTAAGAACTAGGCCCGGATAGACGGCGCGTTGTGTTTCATGCGAGATGTCAGCGTTATTGACGGGGCCCGCCAGGGCCGGTGCCTGCCAGTGTTGCGAAATTTATTCGAAAGAGTCACCGCGGCCCTGGAACGCAAAGGGCATTTGGAGGAACACGGATGGGTTTTAGTCAGTAAGAGTCTGACACTCCCTTCCGCTAAGACCAGAGCAGAAAGAGTCATAAAAAAGGGTTTGACGACTTTACGAAATTACTGTTTAAGAGCCTAATATTCTGTGTATTAATTAAGTACCTGCACTTTATAGACCTGTATTATGAAAGAAAAACAATCGTATCCTTTACCCTCCTTAAAGATAGAATAGTTAGTTAGCTAGTTCATCAGCGTATGTAGCGGCCGTGTTCTAAAATATAGGATGCTATATAGAACTTTAAAAAAATTCTTCATTTATGTAATCTAATCTAGTAGGTGTTGATACTGAAAATATCTTCGACCATTAATTCGTTTACTGGGTACGAAACCAGGTCACGGAGCAGGCCAGGTGATAATTTTTCACTGGCTACCCTGCAAGTTTAAAACGGACTCCGTTGAGATCACTTAGGATTTTACAGTAACGACTTGTTAAGTTAAAGTTCTCAGTTAAAGTCTAAGTACTGACAAAATGTTGGTCCTTGGAGCGTAATATTAAATCAAGTTTACCTTCACAATTTTCCTCGACTTGCTAAACAGCCAATTAGATTATTCTTTTTGTACTTTGGCTTATTATAAGAACTAAGCTTACAGCAATTCAGGGCCAAGGGTTTTTTCAGGGAAATTAGGATTAAACAAATAACTTACTCACGTAATTCAAAATTTATGAAGTGCCACGTAAGTGCTACGAGGCTACGCCGTAGCAAACTGCGCAGACTTTCTTCCAACGTAGTTAGAATAATATCTGTGTATTATTTATTCACATAAAATAAACGCATCTCGTTAACTTTGTTTAAACAAAGTTTTTATCAATTATGTTATTGTGGAGACATAGACTTAATGTAAGAATAAGGTCGTTCGAACGTTCACAATAAAAGAAACACCAACATTTCAGTACAACAAAAACAACAACAGCTCACACACACAACAACAACACCAATACCACCAAGCACCAACAGTTCACTTCAGTCAAGATAGGCTAATCACGGGCCAATTAGTGGCGTCAGAAAAAAATTCGATCCGCCATGTCCTTAGTATATAAGTCGATGAGTGTAAATCATAAAATAACTGTTTTTTTCTTCTTCCACAGATGGCAGCACCATTTCGGGAAGCACATCAACTACAGTGAAACTTTTTCTTCTGTTAATGTACCTTCTTCCTAACGTTCTAAGATAATTTGTTAAATTCTAATTAGTTAGTAACAATTTATAATCGCCTATGTTCTTACGAACGTATAGAACCAAAGATCCTGATGTTTCTATGACTGATAAAATTCTTCTCTATATTTTCACTGTTAATACTTTGTAGCTGTGCCAACCCGAATTTATGTATTTCATTAAATGGAATACACGAAATATGATTCTAATTTACTTAATTCCCCCAAGCAATTAGTTTAAATATTAAATCTATCTCACAAACGGATCGTAAAAGAAAATAATTAAAAGTTGTTCGAACACAAACATTATTACTTTCTGGTTATCTTTAGAAGTTATTAATATTTAATTTGCGTTATATTAAATAGTAATTTTAAGAAGTTATTGACCTGGCACTAAGATTTATGTGTATGCCTAGGTATGTATATATGTACATATGTATGTGCTCAAATACTATAAATAAATAATGGCTATTGTGCGTTTTAAATATTTTAATAATTCGTTGTTTTCAATCACTCTTCATAAATAACATAGGTGAGAGTTGCCTCATACCTAATTTAATAATTTGATAATCAAACAATAAATTGATAATAGAACAATAAATTGATAATCAGAACAAACATCGCTTACTATTTTGTGTGAACTGCACACTTACAGCCTCTTCTAGAAAAACTTTCATATGATAAATTTTAACACGGATATTATCAGCAGATTCTTAATTAAAATTATCCACAGGGATTTTGAATTTTGAATCTGCTAAACAGTATTTAAACCAATTATAAATTTGTTTTATAGATAAGGCTGATTGATATCTTTACATCTATAAAGGCAAGTTAAAAGGTAAGTGTGAAGGTACCTCTATCATCAAACGAAACAGTAAATGTGACTTATATTCCGGCCGGAGTTCAATATTTACAGGAAGAGTTAGAAGCGATTAACCAGTCACTATATAATGCTAATAAATAAGATGTTAGCTAGTATATATAGTCCTCGCGACCGATTTCAGCCATGGCGGCCACTCTCAACCGAGACTAGCCATCGGCGCGGGACATATTATAGTGCACAAGTGTGTGCGCAAACACAGGTACAGTCCCTCTTCAATCACTCACTTATTCCGATGGGACGGCAACCCGACATGACCGGAGAGATCTGGCGCAGGACCAACGGCTTAACGTGCTTTCCGTGGCACGGGGGTGTCACACCACCAACTTCTAAACTCCGGGCTCTTAACTAGTAGACTGGGCCCCAACAAAAAAACTGTCACGATACAATTTATTGAGAAGAATTACCTGATTCTCCAATACAATGCTAGTTTTCAAGTTACTGCTAAATACTACAACTATCTTATGAGCCATACGCTCAGGTAATGTTATGTTCTTAAACGATAATGTTGGTTATAAAATCCTGTGAATCTGCACTAATAATAAAGCATAGTCTACACAGCCAACAGAAGCGAGCTAAACAATGCAATATTAGACTTTACACCTAAAACTAGCGCCGAGTCGGCGCAATAAGGTGCATTGTTTCCAAATTGGAAACTCGATGTTACCAGACATAAAGGTAGAATCATACTAACACGTTTAGTATGGTTAGAGGATCAAATGTGATATGTACCTGACTTGACATGACTCGTCACGAAACGGTACTTACTACATCGGAATGCAATAAATGTTTTGTTTAGGATGAGCCACATGCCATTTTCATAGTGCTTGTCAATCCCACACATTTTTGAGTTTTTGACAATCGTTTTCGCTGTCACTTTGTCTTGGGGCTCTGGTGCCCCAGTTTACAAATTTTAAGGTCATAAAAAAACTAATAAATTCCAAAATTTATACAGTGGCGGTCATTAAACGTGCGAATAGGACAGTTTCATATCGTCTTACTCACCCGTTTGGTTACCGCACATGTGCGGTTTGTTTGGTGTTAAGTTTAGGAAGTACTTATCATTTTTACGGTTACCGTTCCGTTAGTTACCCTCTGGGTACAGAATTCTGCTAATAAGCATCTGTCCTTTAGCTGGTTGTATTTTCCATGAAACAAAACAAGTTGACAGATGTAATTGACACAGTCTATTACCGCTAGGTATTATAACAAATAATAAAAAAAACAATAATTTGATAACCTATTTTGTTTGGAGCCGCCTTCGTGTGCGAGTCCGACTCGCACTTGGCCAAATTTTCAAGTAAGACTTTCTGAATATTTATACAACAGCTTCCCTAGACCATTTAAAATCAGCCGAAATTGATAGAAAGCTATCTGTCTACTTAAAATAATTTTCCCGAAACAGATGAAAATAAAATACTTCCACAATACTCCCGACGTCGAACCACTCTATTAAAAAGCTTACGAAAATGCAAAAGGCCCGCGAAATCGTTTTAAGCATAATTCGGTACGAACGACTAAATTGATGTCGCTATGACGAAAATTCTCGAAAATCTTTCGACGAACAGGATTGTTATGATTCCATAGCTTTCATATTTTAAATATTTGAAGAGTCTAAAATTATGAAATATAAAAGCTGTGAAATTATTACAATCCGTTTGCTCATTGTTTGGACTCTTTATATAAATAACACTGCTGGAAAAAGACTACCAGGTAATCTTTGTAGGCTAGCTTCTAACAGCTGGTTGAGACAAACCCACTACACAATTGCCAACCACTGCAACTCCTGAAACCAGAATCAACACAACCACCAGAAAAACGCTGAGTCCATGAAGTTTGACGAGTCTCGGAGAAACGATTATTGGATCCCGCAACCAGATTGATAAGAAAAGAACAGCAGAGAAGTAAGAATAATGTTCACTTCTCTCCTTATCAAGCAGGAGACAATACCGAGCTAGGCCAATAGGCACTTAGGGATGCTTTAACAGGGACGTTTACAGCTGGTTGAAGGGTGCCGAAGATGGAGATATTTAATGTATGGTTGTAGACTTTTGTCATGCTTACGTTGACGATACTAATGATAAGGACCACTTTACTAATGATAATGCCCACTTTACACAAAGACAAGGAACGGGCTTTGATCAATACGCATGCTCGGAATGGTGTTTCTTTTTTATTTAAAATAAAACGTTTCCCCAAACTAGGAATTTCTCCTGTATCGTGAGGGCGTTTAACAAAAAGTCAGACCCGGAACAACTATCTGTGGGCCGTACAAATATTTTTTCCGTGCGGGAATCGAATGCGCGACACGCAGCGCAGCAGTCAATCGCTCAAGCACTGCGCCAAACGTGTCGTCAAATTGTTGCATGCATGTGGATCATGCTTGGCCAATTTTTGATTATTTTAAAGTCCAGCTACTCGCGGTCTAACTTAGGAAGCAGTACGTTGATAATATTATTAAGCTTTCTAGTTTCATAATCTAATACCTTTAAACGAGCAATTCTTGTATATATGTATATTTATAATCTGAATCTCGGAAACGGCTCCAACGATTTTCATGAAATTTAGTATGCAGGGAGTTTCGGGGGCGATAAATAGATCTAGCTAGGTTTCGTTTTTAGAAAACGATAACCAAAAAAAAAAAAGACGAGCAAAGCTCGGTCATCCAGGTACTTTATGTTAATACGAAACTAAAAGGCTCTGCTTAGTGTTTGCGACTTATCTGTGAAGGACTTTCCAAATACTAGCGTGTTTGAGACTCAGGTCCTTTAACTTCTGAACCAAACGGACGAAAGTTGGAAACTTCAACTGGATATAACTCTTCAAATATTCCATATTGCAGCACTCGATACATTGAAGCTTCAAACTTCAAATCTTGGCGTACCGGCACTTATTTTGTAATCTAAATTTATATAAGTAATTGAAAGATTAAAACGAGTATAATAGGAAAAGATTGATTGAGAATTATTATTTATTCATGTGGATCCACTATTGCTACATGTCAGTAACCTCGGAATAATACAAAAGAGAGTGAAGCCACGGAAAATGTTGTTAGTAAGTAAAATTAAAGGTGTGATATTATTCTTTAATACCTTATTTAAGAACCTACGTTTAGCATTTAGCTTATCTAGATTATATATCACTTCCAATGTATCTTTGCACTATTTCATATTTGTCATGACTGTTTTTAACCCTGGATGAGTTATCTTATTTTTATTCATGCTACTTATAGATATTCCGCAATGAGGTTAGGTTTTATTGATTGGCTAAAATGTTTGGTACAAAGATAGATTTCATCTAGTTAGAGTTAGTTAGTAGTCCAACATAGTCGTGTGACCTAAAAACCTGTGTTTTATTAGAAAGTCCTACAAATGACGCGGTCTTTGGTTTGCGGTCTAGGACTTCGACCTTAGGACTTAAGGGCTACAAAACTTTAACCTCTCTGATGAATCTAATCCGAGACTCAAACATGCTCGAAAGCCGCGCTCATAACTAGTCGCGCTTCGGGGCAATTCTTCACTCTAAGGTTCGTTCAGCTCGAATGGTGACCTTATCCTGAATGTCAGCGACTGGATGCTGTCTTCTCTGATGAACAGATTCCTGACTCTTGAGTTGGAGATCCTTTGCTCTCACCCGGCGCAAGGCCGACTTTTGCGCATGAAGCCAATAACTGCATCTGCTGCATGATGTTGTGGCCTTGAAACTGAACTTTGAACTGCTGCCTGCTTCATGGTGAAGAGGTTCGTCAAAATAATAGGATCCCAGGGTACTGGATATCAATCATCGAGGAGTTCCTAATATCCTAGTTATGGAACTAGGATATGAGGAACTCCTCCATAGTTTTTGAGTGGCTGTTCATACCACATGTTCATGTGACAAAGGTAAGAAAACATTTTCCTGATAAAAAAAGGAAATAACGTATTACGCAAAAAAAGATTTCATTGACTGCAATTAGACACTTAAAGAAATCTCAAAAACTTTGATGCTGCAATATCAATCAAAAGTTTAAAAAGAAAACTGGCAAACGTAGCAGCGGACCACATCCAATACAACATCATATTTGTGATTCGTAGATCAATACGGACATAACATGATTTATATCTCTTACAAGACCCTACAATATGCGACAGAGAGCTAAACTTTGCGCATCACTCTTACTCGAATGCACCTCGTAAAATTTTATGACAGTGCCCACTAAAAGCGCTCCAATTTGGACAGTAAAAACACATCCGTAGTAAGCTTTCAATTACAATTATAATTTCTGGTGTCTTGTTTACGTATTGCAGGTACGTACGGAATTACGGTTTTCGATTGAATTTCATCTAATATCGTTGTGATACTCCATGGGTGCATCGATTCTAGGAATTTAATTAAAACTTGTTGAAGAACCCTCCAACTGAAAGTTCCATGATCATAAGTTTGTGACACTTGATAGTTTTAGTTTGTTTGTAACGATCCGGCTAATCCTTATATTATGAGAAAACGAGTTATATCTGCTGAGCCTGCTGGATGTGAGAACATAGGACCTGTCAATCTGGCGACGCTTCGAGGAGACTAGACACTCCGGCAGTGGAGGTCTGTTGGCTGAAATGTTGATGATGATGATGATGCTGATGAGACTATCTTCTTATTTACTTTTAAGGCTAGTTTTATCAATAATGGGACATAAACATTACTGGCAATACAGGCTCATGAAACTTCTTTTCTCTTTTGAAAATATGTATTTTAATAAATAAAACTAAACAAAGCCGTGATTATGGGTCGTCCTTTATCACACAAAATACAGCGTTGTTAAACAAAATTAATAAGGGTAATTTATAGTAAAAGATCTAGGTTACTGATAACGACCAGACGGGAGGAAGCTAAAAAGAAATATAACGTTAAAAAATAACGAGAACTAGACATGCCTGTATTGTCTGAAGGGACAAAGTAGTACAGTCAACAAAGCTATTTGGTATGCAGGCAGCTAACTTGCTACTTTTAAACAATGTTGTGAGTGTGTTGAGCAAACAATTTTTGTACAGCATACTCGTAACATTGTCATAAGCTTAAAAAGTTATAATGCACATAATTATGAGAAATAAATATTGGCAGTGCAGTGGAAAAAATAATATTTATATTTTACAACAGTGAATACCAGTATTTTACATTTGGAGTCGGATTTTTCTGCTTATCTGATTCTGATCTCCATAACCCAATTACTATATAATACAATGGTAAGACTTTCAGCTTTCTGACTGCCCGTAACGACTGACTAAGATCTTCATGTTCCACGCGCGCCTCATAGAAGACGGAGCTGCCAGGGCTAGAGCCTGCCAGGGTTGCGGAATTTGTTCGAAAGTATCACCTGGAACGTAAAGAGCTTTAGAAGGAACACGGATGGGTTTTAGTCTTTAAGAGTCTGATACGCTCTTCCGCTCCACGCAAAGCGGAAGAAGTAATTAAATGATTTCCAATCCTTAAAACGGGCACGCCTCACTTCTATGGGTAACGCATTCCACAAACGAGCTGCTTGTATACTGAAAGATTTGTCAAAGAAGGAAGTGGAATGCATACGAATACTTAGTTTTAGATTCTCCGATGATCTCAAAGACCTAGAATGTGTGTCACAGACGAACTGAAAGCGTTCTTTAAGGTAGAAAGGAGTAGAAGGATTAAAGAGTACATTATAAAGTACAAAAAGTATGTGGGCATTCCAACGAAAGCGAATGGGAAGCCATTTGAGCTTAGTACGAAATTCAGATACGTGGTCATACTTGCGCAAGCCAAATATAAACCTGATACAGAGATTTTGAAGGCGCTCAAGCTTGTCCAATTGGTCTTGGGTGAGATCAAGATAGCTGGCATCAGCATAGTCCAGGATAGGGGGAAGAAGAGATTGTGCTATCGCAATTTTAGTGGTGATGGGAAGAAGATTGCGAAGTCGCCTCAGGGAGCCCGCTGAACCAAATAGTTTACGACTTACTTCCTGTAGTTGCTTAGCCCAAGAAAGAGTGCTGTCGATATAAATCCCCAAGTTCTTAACAAAGTGACTTACAGGAATGGTGGCGTTATTAAAAAAACCTGGGGCAGTTTCGACCAGTCAATCTTAGAGACCGTCCGACAACTACCGACAACAATGACTTGCGTTTTAGTTGGATTGATCTTCAGCCCAAACTCAGTGTTCCAGTCACCTATTCGAGCGAGGTCCCTATTTATCGTCTCAATGCCATCAGATAACTCTTCGAGAGGGGTTTGAGTGCAAATTTGAAGATCATCAGCATACAAGTGGTAGAAAGAAGAAAGTCGTCGAAGGATGGAATTAATAAAAAGTGCGAAAAGTTGAGGAGATAACACGCCACCCTGCGGCACACCAGCAGAGGCGTCACACCAAGAAGAGAAAGATTCCTCAATGTAAATACGCTGTCGGCGGCCAAACAGGTAACTATGAAACCAGTCAAGTACTGAAGGAGATATGTTAAAAGAGTATAGAATGCCGAGCAAAATGTCGATGTCAACCGAATTAAAAGCATTGATAAAGTCAAAATGTGCCAGAACCGTTAACTTCCTCATTTCCATGCCAGACCTGATATCGTCCGTAATATAAGCGAGTGCCGAGGTAGTGCTGTGTCCAGGTCGAAAACTAGATTGGAAGGGATTCAGCAGGTTGTGCTTGGAAAGGAATGTGCTGAGTTGTTTGTGGACAAGTTTTTCAAGGACTTTGGATAGGAATGGGAGAATAGAAATGGGACAATAGTGAGAGAAAGATGCAGGATGAGATTTTTAAGGTAGAGGGGTAACCTGGGCATCTTTCCAGGCTTGCGGGAAGACACTACTGGAAACAGAGGAATTGAGGATATAAAGCATAGCAGGAAGTATGTTATCAAGGATGGGTATGATCATTTTACGGCTGACACAGTCACTACCCACAGCGTTGGATGTTATTGTTGAAATACTCTTTTTAACATCACCAGTACTGAATTGACTTATGACAAAAGGGGAATTATCAGGTATCGGAAGATTTGAAAGATAACTTAGTGTAGCAGCTTTGGTGGCCCTATCCAATATGGGCGAAGTAGAAAAATGACTATTTAGTAAGTTGAAGTTTATGTCTTTAGGAATCGTTAGCTGAGACTTTTTTCCGATACTTAATGATTTGAGAAACTTCCAGACCTTAGCTGTATCACCATTTTGAACCTAACTAGTAGTTGTGTATGTACTGCTGTTGATGCACCCAATAATAAATAAACAATAGCCGGGACCAACGTGTTTATCTGGATTCCGAGGATTTTATTGATTCCTGCGACTGATAGAGCTTAGCCACATGCTCCTCCAGTCCCAGATTACTGTGGGGTGGTAATGCGACCATTTCATCCTCGGAAATGGGTTAAACAAGACTACCCTGCAACTACTTACCCCGTTCATCGTCAGGCCAATTTGTTTCAAATTAGTAGTATAACTTAATTGAAAGAGCACTTTGAATGACCCATCACCCAATCCATGATTAGTTTACTGTACCGAAAACATGTTATTGTAATTCCGACTTTGATAACTTACAAAATTAAATTTCCTAACAATGTTTCTTCTGAGAAACTTCGGACTAGTTATATATAGAACTTTGACCAACAATTAGCCAGCCTGAAAAACAACTGGCCATTGAGGAACTTAATAGAATTTTTCTTCAATGTTTTCTATGAAATTATTAAAGCTCTTTGCAGTCTTCAAAATGGTCGGTATTACTGAGGAAACTACTATTGCAGTAAACTGTACAACGTAATGTGTTTCAAATGCTTTTCATACTAAATTAATTGTTTATTTTAAATAGGTACCTACGGTTCTTTTGTTTTTTATTTTCGTATTTTGAAGTGTACAGTATGGAATTTTGTGAAATACGAGTACATACTTTAAATAAAAAATATTATTGACTGGCTGCTGCCTACGACTTCGTCCGCGTGTATGTCGGAAATAAAAAGGTGTCGCGTATTAAGATCGCTGAGATAAGATATTATAAAGGTTCAATATCACCTCTCAGAATTAGGAATTGAGAAGAGTGTTATGCAAGGCACTATCTGTATCACTTCTTTCTTAAAATGACCTGATATTTTTTCATAATGAGAAACGTTCTAGGTAAATGTAACGGTTATCTATATACAATGTTAGCAGCGGGATCAACTCGAGCAAACACAAAAAAGTTACACGCGATAGAGCTACACAAAGTTGGCCGAACAAAAGAGAAGTCTATCCCCGCAACGGATAATGTCAGGCCCTGGGCTAGTCATGGCGTATCATAGGCTAACTGGAATTAAACACGTTTGAAACAATGTCACTGAAGTAACTTGTTAGGGTTTCAGCGTCGATAACATTTTGTTGGAGATTCATGACTTTCTTTTGAGTAGAAGAAATCATAAGGCTTTACCGGAGAATGTGTATCATTTTTTTCACGGGCCGTGTTCATGGAAATATATTCCCTACTGTCGTCAGAAACATTTGTCGATATTATGTAATTTTAACGGGCCAAAATCGTTCGTTAGCATAGCCAAGAAGCTTCACACTTTCCGAACTCGGTGGGACTCCCGTACTCAGAAGAAATGAATTCATGCTGTGAAGCAACGGACTCAACACATACACTCCACCAAAATAACCTAAACATCTTCTTGATTGTTGTGTATGTAGTCTTCCAGTGTTTATTTTACTTCAAAACAATAAATCCTAAATGTTAAGTGAAGCTTATCACAATACATTAATGAAAACCGCACCCAAATCGGTTACGCCGTTTTTTAGATTGGCGCGTACAGACATACAGACAAACGTACAAACATTCTATAAATCATTGTTTTGGTTTCTATTGCGTTAATAAAGACGAAGATCCGACCTCTATCTCACCAGACGGTTAACGACGAAAACCTGGAGAATAAAGGTGCACAAAAAATTTCATTGAAAAATACCAATATGTAACTAACATTCTTCGAAGTTGGTTTAAGAATATATGTAAAAAAATAAGAAATTTTAATGTTTTGAGTACAAATAAAAACGTATATTAGATTAAAATGATATATTAAAACACATATTGGAAGTCATGTTAAGAAATAATAGGATTACGTATTTTTAAATGTAAAGAAGAAAGCATAATCATATTAAATGGAAACTAAATTAGCATTCATTTTAAGGTCTCCCACGTTCATTTTAATTAATTTAAAACAAAGATGAAAAAAAGAAATAAGCAAAAAAAGAAAGTTAATTCATAAATCAATACATAATAAATAAAACGTTTTAAATGAAATTAAAAATAACATGTTATACCTTAGTGCTAAATAAATAGTGTCCATTTTTGAGAAAATTCAACATTAACTGTATAAAATATAAGCACTTGGTTGTGAAACGGTCGGTACGGATGGTAATAATAGTTCGTTTCTTGCAAACTGCGCAGAAGTTGGTAGTTGCAGGACATTTTTATTGCCAACATTACAATGTGAATAAAATGGCTGTCTATTATAGAACTGGCTGCAACCAACCGTTGCTGACTGGTTGTACTGTGCTACTAATGTTGTAAAATGTGGAAGTTTGTATGTTTCGATGTTCAGATGTTTGTAAAACAATCAAACCTCAACGGATGCATGGATTAAGATGAAACTTGGCTCATGGGTAGACTACGACCTATCTGGATAAGGACGTATACATTTTATAGTTCGCAATTTTTGGTTCGCACTTCATAATGAAAAAGTAGAGAGAAAAAACTTTTGTTTCTTATACCAATCAAAACAAAGAAATAAAACATAGTAACAGGCATATACCTATTCTTTTATCTTGGTAGTAAATACGTAACCCACCCAGGTTGATATTGCTGCGGACAAGGTCACTGGAAAAAGTTAGTAACCATTGCATAAATAGCAATGACTTTTGAAGCAACCTCATCGCAACTAAGAAGCAATAAATTGAAATGTATATTACTGCAGTTAAATACTTGAGAATACTTTCTCTACTACAAGATTTAAAATGCTTTCGTCACGATTTTAATAGTGGTATATTTAAAGAAGTGTGCATTGTTGTGTGGCAACACTTATTAAGAGGTTTTAGTAGGATTTTCTTTCTGAATTTTCTCCTATTAGGTTATACTCCTAAAGTCAATGACATTGGGCAATAGTGTTTAGTTACAAACATACATACATTCACGTTCATAGGGGGCTTCTGCTGTGATCCTAACATACTCGTTTTGCTTCGTTTACGTTCATACATTAGAATGAGATCCCAGAGCTGTCAGATCTCCCTTATTTTTTTACTAACAAAATTTGTGGGATAGAGTAGTGTTGTATGTACTTTTAACATAAGCATAATATACCTGCTAGCTTGGGCCGACGGCTGTTTTTATTTTTTTGGATGTGTCACAGGTATTTCAGTCGTCAAGGAGGTGGTTTCGCATCCTTCCGAAGCCTGGCCGACTTTAGCATTCGTTATTTGCACTTACTAAATAAACTATGACCAAATTTTAGCTTTTTGAATAGGATTTCACAGGCGGCTTTAGCACCTAATACCGGGAAATCGGCTGTCGGCCCAAGCTAGCAGCTATGCTTACACTATATTCTCACGAACAAATAAACAATTTAATATCCTAACCGAATTTCGATCACGGTGGCCAATATCAACAAAGAATAGCCAAGTATGCAGGAGATATTACAGTGCACAAGTGTGTGCGCAGACAGACATACCAATCAGAACTTGTCATTGCACACTGTCGGTCGATTCTGTAAAAAAGTCGAAGTTAAGGCTTGGGTGAAGTGATCACGAGGTGAGCTGTCAATCAATATAATCAAGATGTCACGTGATCACGAAGTGAGCTGTCA
Source organism: Mamestra configurata (assembly GCA_002192655.3). Taxonomy (NCBI): domain Eukaryota; kingdom Metazoa; phylum Arthropoda; class Insecta; order Lepidoptera; family Noctuidae; genus Mamestra; species Mamestra configurata. The sequence goes on along the minus strand of NDFZ01005432.1, from coordinate 445,231 downwards.
TTCCATCTTGATTATATGGATTGCTCCCCTCGTGAACACTTCACCCAAGCTTTCACTTCGACATGTTTACAGAATCGACCGACTGGTATGCAAGATATATTTTTGTACAACAACAACTATGAGAAAGCTTCAAATACACGTACCTGTAGTACGTGTATTTGAAGCTTTCTCATAGTCCGATAGGACCGCAATCCAACACGACCGGAAAAAGACCAGGCACGAGAGTAAAGGCTTGAAGTACTTTCCAAAATACGGAGATGTCGGTTGCGGAATTTGTACGAAAGAGACACCGCGGCCCTGGAACGTAAAGGGCTTTAGGAGTAACACGGATGGGTTTTAGTCAGTAAGAGTCTGACACGACCTTCCGCTCCACCCAGAGCGGAAGAAGCCATTTGATGATTTCCCATCCTTAAAAAAAAAGCTCGGCAGTCACGACGCGACCAATAGAGCAGTTAAATAAACAATTGAACCTCTTATAACATCCGCCATTCAGTATATAAAAAATCTATCAATTTGATTAGTGTAAGAATAATGGTGAGCAGATTCTTAATTTGAATTAGAGTAGCAGAAACCCAAATTAAACGATGATTGGCTGAGAAAACCTAGGGTTCGAGGCATTCTCTATCAATCAAGTTATGGGCATTCGAACTTTCTATAGATAATTTGAATTAAAAATCTGCTAACCAGTAGGTATTTTAACATATGGTAAGATTTTTTTTTGTAAATAATGCTGTAGGTAGGTAATAGTTTACATTAGTTTAGATACATCGGTCCCATTTCCTGTGTGATTGCTGTAGGACTGATTTTTATTTTTAATAATAAAAATCGGTCCCATTTGTTAACACTGGCTTCCAGTAACTAGACTTTGCTAAACAATATTTTACACAGACTTACTCCTGTTTTGTCCCTATTACTGGCTAACGAAGCACTAACAGCGTGATTTACGTCAACCCGCTCGAACTTTATGAAGTTGCTTTTATTTTGTAATCAGTTCCGAAATTAAACATGTGGGACCGACTTTATTACACGAAAATGAACACTAGCAACATGCATTTAGTATGTAGTTTGAATTGGATTTTTAGGACTTTTTGGGTCGAATTTTCACTACTCAGATAATTTTTCCTGAAGAATAAAAATGGCGGTTTGACATCTTTTGTGTAAAAAATAAGTTAAACAGCCATATTTATTCTTCAGTTTAAAATTGTTTAACTTTAGCAAAATACCCCTTAGTCAATTTATACGGACTCAGTCTACTGAATATTGTTTTATTGCTGCAATATTGATATACGCTTAGTACGTAGGTATAGTTCTCCTAACTGAATTTCAGTCAGTGCGGCCAAGTCATCGACGCGAAGCATCTTGCTGAGCACAAGTGTGTGCGCTAGGGTTTCTGGTTTCTCGACCTCTTTTATGTATTGGGGCAGGAGAATACTCGACCAGCCGTTTCTCGAGTGTCTATATTTTTTTAAATAAAATTCGAATAAAAAATAATTAGTAAAATTAAATAAAAAAAAATTTAGTCGCATTATTAAGGTAACTATAAAAACTTGTTTAACGAAACAAATACTTTGCTACTAACCTAAACTAAAAAGTGTTTTTTTTTATATTTGCCTGCGACTTCGTACGCTCATATCCCGTTTTTCCCGTTCCCGTTAAAATTTCGGAAAATCCTATGGNTAAATTTTGGAAGTCCACTGCAAAGTTAAATGCAAAGCCGGGCCTCTCTGCGGGTGTCGAAGGGATAAGTGATAAGAAAGGAATTGCGAATATGTTCAAGGAGCATTTCAAAGTTCAATCCCCACTCGGTCCTTCAACTTTGGTGAATGATGGTGAGCCCGACTGTCATGGCGTGAAACCTCTGATACGTTTCTCAGCCAAGCAAGTACGTAAAATCATAAACAGCATGAGACGAGGCAAATCGCCAGGACATGATGGGCTCAGCATTGAGCATCTGAAGCACGCAGGTGTCCATCTGCCGCGGGTCTTGTCTATGTTTTTCACAATGTGTATTAGTCACGCGTATCTACCTGCTAATTTAATGAAGACCATCGTAGTTCCCATTGTGAAGAACAGGACTGGGGACATCGCGGACAAAGCTAACTATCGTCCCATTTCTCTTGCGACAATAATAGCTAAGGTATTGGACGGTGTGCTTGATTCTTACTTAAGTAACCACATACATCTTCATGATGCACAGTTCGGGTTTCGCCCCGGACTATCAACTGAAAGTGCTATTTTAAGTCTCAGGCATACTGTGCAATATTATATAGATCGAGGGACGCCAGTGTACGCCTGTTTCCTTGATCTCTCCAGGGCATTTGATCTTGTCTCGTATGATATGCTCTGGGGGAAGATGGGTGACAGGGGTATACCCGCGGAAATATGTGGTCTATTTCAGTACTGGTATGGAAACCAAAGCAATCTTGTGAAATGGGATGATACAGTCTCTGAATCGTATAGGTTGGAGTGCGGGGTGAGGCAGGGGGGGCTGACGTCTCCCAGGCTCTTCAACCTCTACATGGATGACCTTATTGTCGCTCTCAGCAGCATGCGTGTTGGATGCAGTGTTGGTGGGGTTAGAATTAACAACATCAGCTATGCAGATGACATGGTGCTGCTTGGTCCGTCAGCGGGAGCGATCAGAGAGCTGCTAAAAGCGTGTGAAGCCTACGCTGCCGCACATGGATTAAATTATAATGAAAAGAAGTGTGAATACATGGTCTTTGAGGTCGGTGGTAAACGCCGTGGAGAACCCGAGTTTCTCGTGAATGGGACAAAAATTAATAGGGTGTCCACTTTTAAATACCTAGGGCATTTTATTACCGCCGACCTCAGGGACGATGTAGACATCGAGAGGGAGCGTAGGGCACTAGCGGTCCGGAGTAATATGTTATCCCGTAGATTTGCGCGGTGTACATACCTAGTAAAAGTAACACTTTTCAAGGCTTACTGCCAAAGTCGTTGTTGAGACTGCCCCGTTACTGTAGCGCGTCGGAGATGTTTGCGCAAGCGCGAACTGATGATTTCCATGCGATTATATGAAAAAAAACAGCGTCGCTTCTGAGGAGAGTGAGGGACAGTCAAAACAGCATTCTGAAAACGGTAGCTGAGAGCCTCGGCTCTCCAATTGTGCAGCAGTTTGTGAAGAGGTTGATTGGTACTAACACTAGGTAATAAGTTTTTGTTTTTATATGTTACTAACACGCTATGGATCTGTGCGTCCGAGATAAAGTTATTATTATTATTATTATTATTATGGCGATCACCAACCCGCCTGCCAAGTGTGGTGATTATGGCAACACCCCCTTGCGGGAGGCCCATGTCCAGCAGTGGACGTCTTTCGGCTGGTATGATGATGATGATCCCCAGATTGACTATTGGTACAGGACCAATGGCCGAGACTCGAGACCTACCAGCACCAGCTACCAGCCAAAAAAAAGGTATGAAAGAGGGTCCAGATTTTCTGAAATTCTGTTCAGTTACGAACGTTACGACTTTGAATTAAATTTTTTAAAGTTTTTATTTTTCTTTTCGTAAATTGAGTTCGTTTTAAAAACGAGTTTCCTTATTGGGTTCATTTAAAGTTAAGATTTAATTTGAATATTTCGATTCATGCAAGAGACTTCTCATGGTAATGTTTCCTAATTTGCTATAATGTTTATTTCATTGCCTTATTAGTCGTAGGTACCTATACACTCTGTGCTCAGTTATTACACAGATAAAGAGGAGTTCTGGGTTCAGTCCCCAGCTTTACTTAACTTTACTATTAATTTAAAGACTAACTACTAGTGTTGGGAATACTGTTAAACAGTAACTGTGTTACAGATGTGGGCTCGTCCGTAAAAATCACGTTAGTTAATTAGCAAATTTTTAACATCCACCCCTCCCCATCGGTGATACTTGGTGAAGTTTATACTAAATCTTTTGGTTATAAGAATTTAAAAAATAATCAGAATATTATGTTAAATGAAAAAATAATACACGTGATATCTACAGCCCTTCCTCCCCCCTTGTTATATTTCGTGCCCCCCCCCCCCTTTCAAGCCACACATGATTAATGGACGTCCCTGTCCAATAGTCAGACGCTTTTTATAAAATACCTACTGGTTTTATTTTGTAAAAACTCTTTTTTTAAAAAACAATACAACCCACTTCTAAATAAAAAAAAAACACTACAAAGTATAAAATAACTGAAATTTTGGAAGTCAATGTTTTTGTTGGTTACTTCGTATTTTGACACCGACTTCCGAAATTTAAGTTGTTTTAGTGGTACCTCCACACCTAACAACACCACTAGAAAGTCACAGGAAAGTAAAAAACGCAAATTTGGTTAATTGGATGATATATTTTCTATTTCCTCCAGCTATTTTGATTTAAAAACCGAACTAGAAAGAAAGAAAAAAATAATGCCTATCTGGCCTACACATCCCAGTAACTGGGTACCATGAGACCCCTTGTCCAGGAAATCTATACCACATCTATACAAAAGACAGAGACTCATGGTAGTTAATGTCCGATCCTGACATAGCTTGACAGTAAAACAGGTTTTATTTAGTTTTTAGTTCGTTGTTATTTTCTTTTAATATTGTGTTTTGTGCGTCATTTCTAGCGGAATAAATGTACCTATGTGTGCTTTTTTTCTTCTATATTTTTCTTTCTAAATGACAGCAGGCACCATCAGATTAGGAGGAATCACGGTGTGTTAAGTTGGTCGCCCATCCACGGACGTCAAGCAAAGCTTAACATTGAAAATAGACCGCAGCTGCTGTTTTTATTTAGCCACGAACTAAGGCCGACCCCAACCGTTAGGAAAGGCTTGGCAGAAGATGACCTTACTTCTAAATAGACTTTCGAACTTCAGCATGGCTACTAAGCTAAGCGAAGGAGAGGGTGGGCCACGCGAGGGAAAGACAAGGCCTTCGCCCCAACCGCCGCAACAGGAGAAGACGCCTTGGGCGTCGGGAGACGCTGGGCGATCCCCGGCCACCGTAGGCGCGAGCCTGCGGATGGCGAGCGTTGGGTGACTCGCTGCGCGATCACCACCAGGCCCGGGTCGATGGCGCGTTGTGTTCCACTCGCGCCTCAAAGAGATGTCAGTATAGGAGACGAGGCCCGCTAGGGCCAGAGCCTGCCAGGTTTACGGAATTTGCTTGAAAGAGTCACCGCGGCCCTGGAACGCAAAGAGGTTTAGAAGGAACACAGATGGGTTTTAGTCATTATGAGTCTGACACATCCTTCCGCTCCACCCAGAACGGAAGAAGTCATTTAAAGATTTACCATCCTTAAAAAATAAGCCAATAAGGCAAATACCGTTACAGAATAAATAAAATATGGGTTCCGTTCCCATATCTCGTTATCTTATACATTCTTGTTTTTCTTTCTCCTCGTAACTCATAAATGTTGATTGAGGAAAAGGGATTGCCGCGATGCTCTTTACCTTTTGCTGAATTCAAACAATCTTCTCAAGTTAATACTTACAGACTGGTTTTTCTGTTTTATGAGGATGTATTTATATTTTACCAATGTTTTTGTAAACATTGAAATAGTGACTAAGTAAAAAATACGGAACCTTAAAAACGTCCTCAGGTCATCAACAGACTAACAATAATAACAACATAACATCACACCTGTAGCTACTATTGCACATAAAAAGTGTAAAGAAACAGCCTACCAGAAAAATTCCAGAACGAAAACCCAATAACATTTACCCAGTCCGAAAATCGAACCAATAATAATGTCTTATAATAATAATAATAATAATACGTTGGTACGGTTGACATATGTCGGGCATATCACCGGCCCGGAGAATCCATCCGCCACATTATTTCCGGTTGTTCTAGTCTGGCTAACGGAGACTATTTGCACAGACACAACCTTGTAGCCAGGATTATCCACCAGCAACTTGCTCTTAAATACAATCTTGTGGAATCGGAAGTACCGTACTATAGGTATGTGCCCGACCCAGTTCTCGAAAATGGCAACTGCACGTTGTATTGGGATCGGTCTATCATCACTGACAGGACTATTGTTGCCAATAAGCCTGACATAGTGGTGATAGATCGACTAGAGCGTCGCGCAATGATTGTTGATATAGCAGTCCCTCATGACGTGAACCTCGTGAAGACTGAGAAAGATAAACAAACGAAGTATCTTGACTTGGCTCGCGAGGTTGTCGACATGTGGGATGTGAACACAGCAGTCATTGTGCCGATAGTCGTGACGGCCAATGGCATAATTGCCAAGAGCCTCGACCAACATCTAAAGAGGCTCTCGTTGGGCAGCTGGATCAAGGGCTTGATCCAGAAAGCAGACTCCTGGACACGGCGCGCATAGTGAGGAGGTTCCTCTCTCAGGGGCCCTGACCACCGGTAGCTTGGACCCTGTTCCCGATACCGGTGGGCTACTATTTTTTATATTTTTAAATGTGATTTTTTAATTATACAGAAATATTTAAAAATTGAACTAATATGTAATATACAATAAATAAATGGAATAATAATATCTTGGAACAACTCACACCCTGCCAGGGTTGCGGAATTTGTTCGAAAGAGTCACCGCGGCCCTGGAACGCAAAGGGCTTTAGAAGGAACACGGATGGGTTTTAGTCAGTAAGAATCTGACACGCCCTTCCGCTCCACCCAGAGCGGAAGAAGTCATTGATGATTTCCCATCATTAACAAAAAAAAAAAAAAGTGTCTCCTTGTAAGCGTTTTCCTTTTTTTACCATTGTCCTTATTTTGATGGTCTGAATGAATTCTAAAAGTTTGTCCATCTATTTTGATGGGACCTTATATAGTAGTACACAACTCTCTTACACAAACTTTATTGTATGATTACGGTGGCCGTCTTATCGCTGACGATATGATACGTACCACAACCTCTCAAAGGACTCAAAATTAAATAAAAATAGGTAGTCTGCGATGTTACGTACTGTCGGTAACATCTATATAGCTAGTGACATCACTAAAATATTAAGCCATGACGCACTATCAACGCATAAATGCAAATATACGTCACTATGTGCGTCCACCCAATAAATCCACAAATCCACGACCCGTCCTCCCCAAAAGCCAAACTGTACGTCATGGCGTTCCTTTGCAAAATATTCGCCCATCGCTATAGTAAACATCGCTCAACAATGTATGTACGTATGTATGGTCATAAAATTGGCTTGCCCGGCCGCCAATACCTCACGAATCAGTTCCATGAAGCGTTGTTGACTTAGGACGAGTTTGCCCTCCCTGATCAAGTCTTATGCCATAATCTCGGATCATAATAATATATGGTAGGTATATTTTATTATACTCTGGTTTGATTATGTGGGGTATAGGTACGTGAGTAGGTGTTAGTCGTAAAGTTGGGGACAATGATAGTTTGTTGGTAAAACAAAGGTATCTCAAACATGACTTTGTTAAAATTAATGCAACGCATGGATACTTAATTTCCGGTTACTTTGACACAAAAGCAGAATTGCAGAGCTAAGAGGGGTGCCATGACATGGTGATGCCATTTACGATAACATGTGATGCAATGGATTTACATAAGGTTTTTAGGGTTCCGTACCCAAAGAATAAAATAGAATAGAACAAAGTAACAAAAGTAAATACCGTACTGTGCGTGCCCTGCCCATATCTCAGAATTTGCTGGGCGTCAGACACCCAGCGCTGGTTTTCAGTTGGCACCCCGCAGTGACACACGGACGAAGGTACATTCATAAACAAAAAACTTCATTAAATATTGATAAGTTATGTTAGTAAAAGTGTTTTTACAATTCGTAAATAATTAAAGTAGGAAATATAATAATCAAATAAAAGTTAGGAAAAAATCATGTAGTTATTTAAATATCTATGTAGTTATATAAATGTGTGAATATGTGTGTGAAATCACCAATATGGCGCATTAGTCGACCAATGGTAAGCCACGGGCCCGGTTGACGTGGTGACAGACTTTTGACGTAGATACATTGGCGCGGCGGTTAGCTGTTACCTTGGGCTAGGACTTTAAAAAAAAATCTTAAGTTAAAGTTTAAGTTTAGCCTTCGCTGTCTGTCCGTCCGTCCATTCGGCCGTCTGTCTGTCAGCGGGCTGGATCTACAGTTATTGGATCGCACTTGGCCGGCTTTTTTTTAATTATCTAGTTAACAATTTCTAGAAAATTGGGCTATCAGCTTAGGTTTGTGTTTGGATTTCTATCATCATCTACCAGTGCCACATAGACGTCTTATCAGCTGTGGCAAAACTAGTTATCGATGGATAGGATGAAGTGATCGTCTTGCTGTATCATTAAACAAATAATAGCCCATCCTTTCTGAAATCCAGTTTACTATTTTATGTCACCCACAAATCCATCAGGCGAGGCCATCCAGGACATATTTACAATTCTTTACAGAATTTTAATGTTAGGAACCTAAAATTAAAGCAAAAAAAGTTAATGGAACAACATGTGCGCTGCAGGGCAAGCGACTAAGTGCTCAAAATGTGTTTGAAATACGTTGCATCTACGCTTTTTACCCAGAAAATTGAATGTAGGTACTGGTTCACCCGACTCCTACAAAATGAGAAATCCTTTTAAAAGCAAACCAATGTTAGCCGTCTATAGACGTAGTATTTGCAGAAATTTCACCTTTAATCTTCCAATTGAATGGGACCTTTGATTAAGTACACATAGCAATACAATAGTATTGTTAACGCGGAATAAGCTAGCGCAAAAATGGAAATATATTTGTCTTGAAAGTTAAACAAAAAGCGATAATTAGAGAAGACACAGTTAGTTGAACTTTTAAAACAAACTTATTTACACTAATTCATTGAGCATCATCTATTCTGACTCAAAAACAGGTGTTGTCAAAATCCAAAATACTTGATTATACATATTGAACCAATAATTTTATTTACAATGTTCTTAATACTTTTACAATCCACCTCATGAAAGGTTTTTGACCTCCCAATACCGAAGTATGTTGAGGTGTCAATAAATCAAAGCTTCAGTAAATATAGACTCAACAACCGCGTTTGTTACGTTGAAAGGAAACTGATTTTATTGGAAAATTGTATGAAAGGTTATTGAAAAAGGATTTGGTTTCTCTGTGTACTTAAACACATTCGCAGTACCATAAATATATACATATATATCTTTGCACGATGGGTCGTACAAGTGTGCTGGATTGGAGGGTTGAAAGGCGACAAGGTACTGTCACTGTGAAGAAGGTGCTACCACGTTGGAAGTATTCAAATGAAAATACTATTTCCACTATCGATGGTAGCGAGTACTGTCCCTGCAGACTGAGCCAAGTCCTGTGTCTCGTAGCAGATCTCGAGTCGGAACTATGACTCGGAACTCTCAACAGGAACTACGAGTAGGAACCGCTATTAGGAGCTGCTGTTAGGAACTCTGTTTCGGAACTCATCTTCGGCACTGTCTTTCGGTACTGTCTTGTTTGGACCCGCAGGCCTCTTTTATATGGCTCCTTGGCGTCAGTTTCACCCCGCTTAGTGGGGGTAGAACGGTACTCGCTACAGTTGTTTATTTATAAAATAAGGAAAATATTTTCGGCGCGGATTACAAAGGGTTATTGCCGGCCGTTTAGAAATATTAGAAACAATTACACAATTCTGTTAATGGACACCGACATAAAACTTTCACAAAATCATACAAAATAAGGGATCTTAACTATGGGGCTCGGCCATTACCTAAGCAATAACAATATTGACAATGCAACCCGAAAGTTCCCGACCGTCGTCAAATCCCTCACATCTGGCTACTTTCTAAAAACATGTTGCTAACTAAACGGTATTCATTACTCAAAAATAACACGTGTCTAACTATTTACTATAAACTTAAGACTATGTATGCAGCTATCCTGCACAATATCCTTAACAAGCCTTATTATTAGTAGGTACTTTTGCGATGTATTTCATTGAATATAGAGAGAGATTATTCTAAAGTAAAAACTCGACCACAAAAACAACCAAGAAGTTCTAAATAAGTCGCTTTTCAAGAAGTTTGATTCAGTTTATGGTATTTATTTTGGTTGAATCACAGATTTGATGCCACTGATGACTTGTTTGGAACTTTCAAGTTGGTTTTTGCTGTCAGGATTTTTGATACAAGATTTTTTGACGTGGCAATGTCTAATAAATCTATGAACGCCGTCTGCACGCACGAAAAAGGATGACTCATTGTTATTTTGCGCTCATTGTAACATTACGCTCATTGTAACGTTACGATGATTTCATCAATGTTTTGTTATGACGTTGTCACGTTAAACTATCGTCCGTAAACGGACTTAACAGACAATCAATTTTTTTATAGTCCTGTTATATTTTAGTAAGTTACATTTTCTATATGATAGCCTCCTTCTGGGGCAGTTGGGTGAGACCATAGAAATATAAAAAAACATATCTATGGGTAAAACACATGCTTTCTGAAGTGCCAAATGTTAAGAATTAGCAGTGGTTTCAGAGAATGGAAAACCAAGATTTTAAAATTATATTTCCCTTATATTTTGAGGATTTACATCATCTATTTTGTTCTGAATCTTCTTTCAAAACCTTTCCTGTTTTGTAAATTGGAAAATGCACGCCACAACCGCTTAGGGCCATGTATCATGTAGAACGGGCAATATCGCCGCTTAAAGGATGCTATTACATTGCTTATGCGTGAAGATGAGCAATTCCAGGCTTTCTAAAGCTCACAAGGTTCATGCACCTTTATAATTATATAAAGGATAATGGTTACCTTCTTCTAAAAAACTTTGCTCTCCCTTTAGGGAAGTTGGGCAAAAAGCAATACATCATTGCTCTGTATTACAATAACTATATTAGACAGCTAGAATATTTGGTTTAGGCACAACAGTCAAATTCTCTTAGATAAAAATCTTACCCCTACGTTCTAAGTCATTTCGTCCATCGACTCAACCACGGCTCAGAATATCTCAATTAGCTGGTTTTTACCAGACTGTGCCAGAAGAAGGGTTATGTTTATCGAGTGTTTATATGTTTTATCTATATTTCATGGCACGCCCTGTAGCTTAAACGGTTTGATGGATTTCAGCTTGAGAGGTGTCGTTAGATTCAATGGGTATATAAAAATTAAAATGGCCGATTTTTGGCTTTTTTATGTCTCCAAAAAACTTTTTTCCTCAAAACCTATCGAGTGGGGTATCCAGATAAAGGGCTCGAAGAGACGATTTCAAAAATGTAACTCACTAAAATGTAGGAAATGAAATAATTACTTTCTCAAAAAAGCCTAGCGACTAAAAAGTTCCAAATAAGTCCCTTTTCAAGTAGTCTGATGCAGTTGGTGGCATCAGACCTGGGATTGAACTCATTGTTAATTTTTTATTTATACATATGTAATATATTTTATACATTAAGCAGCAAAACATAAGAGGGTATGTACCTGGATTTATATTTTTTATTGCATTTTTCAAAACCTAGAGAAAATAGACAAGACACATAATAATAATATTTTTTAGAAACTGGCGCGTGTTAGAGTGCATGCAGTTCGCACAGTTTTATTGAAGGGACGCAGTTTTATAAGTAGTGTTTTGGTAAAAAATGGATAGAAGATTTATCTTGGACCAAGCTATCACTTTCGCCTGTGTTTTGCGGAAGATTTCAAGAATGATTTGCGTATGGATTATCAGTTATACAATATATTGTTGAATAAAATCAGAGATAAAATATCCAAGCAAGACACTGTAATGAGACAGAGCGTTAGTGCAGAAGCACGTCTAGCAGCAATTCTTCGATACCGCTGTCGTTCAGTGTCCTCATATCACACGATTGCGCGCGCGATTGATGAGAGTGTAAAGACAACCTCATAATACAAGATTGCGCACGCGACACAAGCGCAGAACGCGTTCAAATGCGTGGTTCTTTTGTCCTCTTTCAAAATCTTTATACGCACGCTTTTTTGCACACGATTAGTGTTTCATGCGCGAAAGAAGTACTGTGTAAAACCCGCTACTGTGTGAACGTCACTCGCAAGTCACGCTATACCTATTGAATTTCGGCCATCCAGTACAAACAACGCGTGACGTTTGCTTGACAAGGATAGCATAATAACTTCAAAAGCGTGTAACTTCTCTACTTTTCCACCAATTTCATCTATTATTAAAAAAAAATTGTACTGTCTTAGTAACATTTTACAAATAAGAATTGATCACTGATTGAAAAGATTAATTACACATAACCATGATAATTATATCCTTGCGTGCAATGACCCTTTAACCTGCCAAAGCGAACCTAACTACCTAGAACAACGTTAATATAAAACACCGACTTTCTAAAAGTATATTTCGAATTAACTTCTACATCCTTTGATTAGCTCAGCATGTTTCCAAAGAAACTCCTGCTAAAGATTAAACAATAATTAGTCGTCGGGCAGAAAAGCAGGTGTTGTTTATAGGCAAAGTTTTCTTGCTACAGAGGGTTGCCATGGCAACGGACTGCGTAGGGTAAATATGAGTGGAATGGGGGAACGTGACGTCATAAATCAGGGGAGTGTAGGTTTTTGCTTGAAGCTGAGTATGTGAGCTTTGTTGGAAAGATGTACGCAAGTGGTGGCTTGGAGCTAACACATTCAATAAATCGTTTGATTTACTTTTTGATTATTTATTTATTTAACAGTTTATATACTTACACAAATAGATAAGAATACGGATACACAAAAATAGGTACAAAGGTGATGTTTATTTCTAAAGAAATCTCTTCCAGCATACCTGCAAAAGGAGAATAAACAGATGTAGACAGCGCGTGTAAAAGTTATATGTAAAAATAAACTTATATAATACAATACATAAATATAACTAAAATAGATATGACACTAATACCTACATACTAAATAATATTATAAAATAAATAATAATACCATCCTTTCGAGGGCCGAGCGGCCGTCATCACCTGATTAAGTCCACTTGTCCATAAAACAATGGCGTCTTACCTTGACGCCATTGTTTTATGGCCGCTGAAGGTATATATAAAATATATTATAATTTAAACGCGAAAGTTTGTAAGTATGGATGAATGAATGGATGTTTGTTACTCTTTCACGCAAAAATTACTGAATAGATCTTGATGAAAATCTTGCACAGAGGTAGATTATAGTATAGATATATATCATAACACATAGGATACTTTTTATCCCGGAAATATGTTCCCTTGCCGGAGTCGCGGGTGACAGCTAGTATAAAATATGTACTTATCAGTTAAATCACTCACATTACACGCACACACAATCACTACAAATTTTAATTAAAACAATTTCAGATCCGAAAACGACTGGATGGTAGAAGAATATAGGTTTTGGCTGTCGTTTAATAAAGTATCTCCGCAAATGGCAAGATACCAATGACGGCCTTGAAATATAATATTTTTATCACCACAGCCTATCCCCAAAGGTACATCTAAACGAAAATTACCTTTTCTACACCTTATAATCAAGTCTATTTCTCCCCATTTCGAAATACAGGCCTGTTATTAAGAATTTTCTAACAAAGAAAGGAAGTCCCAATATTGAATTAATTTTATTCTCTAGCTACACTTTTGTCACAAAATACCTGCCTCAAGAGACCTTTAACCGAGATTATATTGAAAGGATTTAAAAACGGTTAAGTAAATGTACCAGGTACTCGCATGTGCACTTTGCTAATGTAAAGCTGGGTACGCACTTCCGAATACCAACATCGATCATGAATGTTTACCTCGAATTAGCAAAGAAGACACAAACGCCCACCGAACAAGTGCAAAGGTGAACATCATCATTATCATCCACAGCCCGACTTCGCTCACTGCTGAGCATAGGCCTTTCTTCTCTTATGCCAATCCCCACGTTCCTGTGCCAGCCTCATCCAGGTTCTGCCCGCGATGGCAAAAATGCCGTCCGCTCATCTCGCCGCCGGCCGACCGACACTTCTTCCTCCAGTCCTCGGACGCCACACGGTCATTGCCTTACTCCACCTATCATCACCGCGCCTTGCCAGGTGTCCTGCCCAGCTCTATTTTAGTTCCGGAATTCGTTTTCGGATGTCGAAAACCTTCGTACGTCTTCGGATTTAGACGTTTGGAACTCGATCTATTAGACGTATACCAAGCATGGAACGCTCCATGGCTTTCTGTGCAACAATCGTGAATTATCGTGATCAACTGGCCTTTTGTTGGTTCTGGACGAACAAGTGGCTTCGTAATTTTGTTGGAATTCTCCAAATACCATCCAGGAATACACTTACAAACAACTTACACACAACAAAAGACGACGTACATTATTATTGTGAAAAATACAATTTGAATGGGAACAAAATCTTTTTGAGAAATTTAATAAATATATTTTTATTGATATTTTACTAATTAACTTATTAGCAGCAGCATTAATCGAATTGTATTGTTGTAGGTACATAATACACAAATTCGATCTCGGAGAACGTTTTCACCGAACAGTTTTCAAAGTTCGTTTGGGGTTACAAGCCAACAAACTCAGCTATATATCGTGTGACGCAACTTCGCAAAGTGCGTAGGTCAGTCCACGGCCTTATTCTGACTAACTGCATGCAGTTTGTACCGTCAGATTTCGCAGAGTCCATTTAAAAATATTCGCTGGCGATAGATTGAAAGGTATATGGGACATTTAGGTTTTATTGGCAGGATCCCGTTTCAGGATTTCTTTTCGTTTTGCTCGGCTATTGGCTAAAGCGAGCAGCTTTGGTATGAATTTAATATCGTGACTAGTGTTTTTATTAGCGCACTGTAGTTTAAATAGAATTTGATGAAAGTGTTTATTTTTGTCTCCATTATTTTTAACAGTGACATTTGATATTAAATCAAATTAATAAACTTTTTTTTACTTTCTAGGCGTTTCGCCACTCCTTCAAAGATGTGCGAGGCAGTGCGTGCATATAATGGAATCTGAGGAAAAAGAGCTGGGTATTTTCACATAGGTACGAAAAGTGAGAGACGTGTGCAAGTGATGCGGGCGAGGAATGTGTGCGGGGGACTCGAGCAAAGAATCTGTATGCCTGCGCACCGCTGAGCAGATTACGTATACTCGCCCCATTCAGCTACACACAGCGTCTCTACGCGTCCTAGCAATGCGAAAACTCCTCGCACAGCAGGTGGAAACACTCACACATTTTTACACAGCCGTAGCCGCTACGCATCCTCGCACTACTCGAGCTTAACGTACAGCTTTAGTAAAACAGTCACTAATTTTCGCAGCTCCGCTACGCATCCTCTCACCGCCAAGGTAACCCACATCCACCCATCCCACTTTAAACTTGATTTAGTAACACCGAACATTTTACTTTTTTCCAGTGGGTTTGATGAATAAGAGAATATGCTCCTTTTTGTTTCAAATGCGGTTAAAAATATCTTAATTTTTTGTTTTTAAATCGGCGGAAACCTTCAAAAACTGCCTAAACTTTTAAGAAAAAGTCCAAATAATGTGGAATTTTTAGCTCAATAAAACCAATTTGGTGGTCGCCATGTTCACTAAAAAGAGTCCGTGACCGTGACGTGAAACCCTCTTTGAATATATTTGTTCTTACTGTTTTAAATACTCAACGCGTTTCCAAGATTTCACCGTATGCTTGAGTCAGCTTTTATTCTAATAAAAGACCCCGGAACAGTGGATCCATTGAATCGTGAACTTGTAATACGGAGAACAGCCCATTTCCTGATGTGATTGCTATATTCCGAAGACAGTACTAATATAATGGAAATTGTATCGAAATAGAATGCATAGCAATTGTTATGACAAATTGAAATTGTTCCGTACAATTTTGAATTAATTGCAATGCTTTTGATTATGTGTGTGTTATGTGTGTGTATCTTCAAATGAACATTGGCAATGAACCTGCCTATTCGCATTTATAATAGATACTTACGAGTACAGAAATTGGTTTAGGTTATTACGTACACCAATTTCTATCAGTGGCTAATTATGTAAATGTAGTATAGTATTATATATTTATAGTAAAGTCAAAGTCATAACGTTTATTCAATTAGGCCATTAAAAGGCACTTTTGAACGTCAACATTTATAGTTAAAAGAATAATTATGTATAAAAATAAAGACTCTACTGTCCATTCACAAAGGTTGATTCTTATGGAGAAGAACTACTCCGCCCTGGGTCGGGCGGGGGTCTCTAATTGACTAAAACCACTCATCTCCCAACTACGCCAGGGATCGTGGGAACGTATGCAACTTCCGTCATCCTCGGCTGGTGCCGGCCCGCCTCTGTGGGCTACCTCGGGTTAGCGAGGGGAGTGAGTGGTTTGACTCCCCCTGCGACGTCAAAGAAGGGCGCACGGGAACACCACGCGCCGCCACCTCGGGTCCGGATGAGTGGGGGGCGACGGACATCCCCAAGTCCGCCGCCCCTGGACCCAGTTAGGGGGGCCGGAAGAGGGCAGCGTATGCCCTTCTCCGACGCCCGATGCGCCTGCTGCGGGCCGGGGGAGAGCTCGAGATTTCCCTCTCCCTTTCCGCAGCCTCCTGCGCGATAACTGTTTTGCAGAAGGAGACCACCGCGACACAGGACTCCTCGCCGCCGATCATAGAACGAGCACGGCCGGCAGCGAGAGGTCACTGCCTACCACAGAGATGAGGGCACGGCGCGGCTCGATCATCCTCAAATAATTTCCTAGTATAGATATGTAGTTAAAATATAAGATTTTTCCTTGTTATTAGTTTTTTTTTGTCCCTTTAAATATAATCTGAAAAGAACAAAAACATCCGCCTTTCACCCTTTAAGCTAAAACTTACAGGAAAAATCCAAAAATAAATATTTCCTGTTCAAAATGCCTCCAGCCTAAGTACAACAAGTCGTGTATTTTATCGTGGTATTTTATTTAAAAGAGCACGTCTTTACCAGCAGCTAGCAACACTTACCAAACCAATACAGGAAGCGTCCTTACTACTTGAACCCACGCAAACGTTTTAAAAGAAATTCTAACCTCCAGTTCACTGACCTCTTATTTACAAACAAAAAGATTTTCCTCTCATTCGCTCACCAATATGGAGCTACCTACTCGTTTTATTTTTATTTCAATCCGTAAAATACTCAAACAGAAATTGAAAAATACCGTTTCACAAATTGTTTTTCAAATGTTTGAAATCCATCGGATAATTACTGACGTGGAAAAAGCCGGATCTGTTAAAAAGATACACTTTTCTTTTGATTTCGAATTTCATGCGGATATGGAGAAATAGAGATTTAACTTTCTGTTTGTTCGAATTCATTTGATGCAGTATATGTGTAAACGGAGCATGATTGCAATGTAACATAGGTTACTAGGTATTGCGCTCGTTAAATATACGGAAGAAGTAAGTAAATAAATTAGGAATAAAGAACTCTGAAATCTGCTGAATGCGACGGTGGACATCTTCCTGATTAACTGATGATAATGAAACGACTAGGGATTCCAATCCAGCAAATTAGGATCCAGCATAATTTTAGGCCCTGCGGGATACCGCAACAGCTTGAAGATCCGCAATACCAAATTGACTATCAAACCAACAAGTATTGAGGCAGAAATAGCCTTTTCGACCGCTGGATACATATTTTGTAATTTTATTAAGAATTTGATTGGGAGACTACTGATGCTATTTTTTTTTCATTAGATCATATTTCCAAAAAGAAGTAAAGTAACTTATTATTTAATATTTCTAAAGTGACATTATTTTTTATTGATTTTAGTAAGAAAACTTAAAATACCATGAATTCATATGTTACCCATTAATAACCATTATACGACTGATTAGTTCATATAAAGATAAGATAAGATATTAATATTTTTAGTTAATGAAAGTACAAAAACTATAATTACCAAATATTATTATTATTTGTTATTGTTTCTCGAGTCTTTATTAAATAATAAGTAACAAAATAACCAAACTGTGACATAATTGGTCAATTACATACAGTAAGATGTTGTGGATTTTTATATTTTTAATAAATATTTGATTGTAAACATAACAAAGTATATTGTTTTAAATTCCATAAAACAACTATAAGCAATGCGGGATCCCACTGGATTGAAGTCAATCCAGCAAAAATCACGCGGGATTGAAAACAATGCTGGATTGATTTGAATCCCTAGAAACGACTGAGAAATGTAGTTTAGTAAGCAGCATTGTTTTGTAAATACCATGTTTTAGTCGACTTAATTAAGAATGAAGACAATCCTATATTTTTAATTAAGTTTTTAACAAACAAAAGTGCATGTTGTCCATGTAAAAAAGTGTTTTTTTTAACTCTATATAACATCACTCGACGCCAGTAGTTGGAAAAATTAAACAAAGCATGAATGCAATGCAATGTGGTATTCAAAATTGCGGTAAGTAAATGTTTTTGGCCTGTGGTCGCCACTAATCATGTTTTTTGTCCACAAAGTAAAACGGTGTCACACGAAATTTTAGATATTTCAACAAAAGCCAAAATAGAAATCAACACAAGTATCATGTTTCAAAGTTTTTTTTTGTATCGATTTTTTTTTCAATAACAGGTTAAATCCTTCCCATTTCATCAGCACCCGCATTTGAAGCTGTATTCGAATCGTCGCATTGTCACATCCCAACGAAAAGCCACTGTCAGGAATGCGCTGTAAAGCGCTGTATTTTTAAACCCCTGTGTTCTATTGTGTCCATAAAGCTTAGACTGCACTGACAGACCGCAGAAAAAGAACAAAAACTCGCTGTCCTGTTCACAGGCTAATGCAACGTGTTGCAGTCGTTTGCGGAAAAGGGTGTAATAACTCATATAAAGTGCTACATTGCAGCGTTCGTGAACAAATTCTGATCATTTCCATACTAGGAATAAGTGCACAGTGGGCTATTCGGGCAATTCGACGGAGTATAGGTAGGTAGGTATGTGTAACGTTTTAATACTTCTTTGTTTCGTGCTGTGTATTCGAATTTGATTTTTTGAGGTAAGTATTAGTTGATGCCTATTTGGTGTGAATATTATCGAGGTGAGCAATAGATTCGACTTTCTTGTTGATTGATAAGCGGTTGATAAGCTACGCGATAGCGACATTTATTTGTATAACAGGACGATGATAAATAAATACCAGTTTGCCTTTTGAGGAGAAGGAACCATGGATCTTGAAGAACAAGTAAGCGTACCTCATACATAAAATAGTCAGAAACTCAATAAACAACGGAGGGGTACCCACCGACAAAAATCTTCAGAAAAGTGCTTATATCTCTGTTTACCTATACTTTTCCCGACATGGTTTCTCTATGCATAACTAGGTCCAATTGTTATCGATTAATTATTGGTTTCAACTTGCTTAAGTCAAAGTCAAGTCATTTATTTCAATGAGACCATTAAGAGGCACTTTTAATCGTCGTCAATAGATCATTGATAGGTCCAAAATAAGACTCTAGCTGTCCATTCGCAAAATTAAATTCTTAAAGAGGATCACGGACAAGAAGGTTAGTTAGGCACTATTTTCAATAAAAAAAATTACAAAGTTTTTATACACTACACAATAATAATACTATACTACTAAGTAATTCCGGCAGATGTAAATTAATAAATTTCAATCCAGTGTAGTACCAGTGCTTTTCTTTGAAAACCTAGATCGACAACCTAGGTTCCTGCCTACTTATTCAGGATTCAACATTCACTTATACTTAAAGCAAGCAAGCTACTGCAACTGTTAATATTATGGATCAATGTTGCTCGTTATTCCCTGAAATTGTATGGAGCGATATTGCTCCAGATAGTTCACCTAATTGCTCCGCTGTGTTCGCCGATTGTCACAGGGCAATAAATTCCTCTCAAACAAGCCCATTTATGAGCAGAACCTATAAATCGTGGAAAGGCTGAAACATCAGTATATTTGGTAGAAACGTGCAAATACAACTGAATTACTGCAGATCGTAAAGAAACTAAAGTTCCGGCTAAAATACAGGTTAAACTAGACGTAAGAGTAAACCTAGAAGTTTATTTCAACACGTTGCGGTCCGTTTAGTCTATCTAAAGTTTAGAGTAACGAGCTATGTCTACATGTTGTGCGAATCCCTTAATGGGCTAAATCTTTGAGTACCTATGTCATTGGAATTAGGGAACACAGTCGTCGCCTATCCTACTTAGGTACCTACTTGTAATGCGTATGTTTGTGAGGATGGATGAATGGATGTGTGTTAGAACGGATTTTTTTTGGCACACATATAGTTTACAACCTAGATTAAAACATAGATAGCACGCGGACAAAACCTAGCTAGCAGAAGCTCGTAGAACCATAAAGTAGTAAATACAAAAGGTAATGGTTGAAATATAAAAACAATTTTAATTATTTAGCAAAAATGTCTGTGAAAAATGTAGCGTACTAGTAAAATGTCAGGAACCGCAGCATTTAAAAATTAAAATACAATTAAAATAATCACTACCTGTCATTCCGTGCAGTGCCCTACATGCGACAAAGTACAGGCTGCTATATTATTTTACTAACCATCGGTTTCTTAAAAAATAATGTCGACCCATTATGCGAACGTAAAAAACATCAAGTGATGATATTGTCTGTTGTTAACCCATTCAACCAGTCACGCTAAATAACGCGTGTTTGACGATTTACTACAATAATTTTATCACAGTTTCGTTCGAGAAACTGAGTCCTCAGGTTCTAGAAACTGGGTCCGTTAGGGCCAGAGCCTGCCTGGGTTGCGAAAATGTTGGAAAGAGTCTCCGCGGCCCTGGAACGCAAAGGGCTTTTGGAGGAACACGGATGGGTTTTAGACAGTAAGAGTATGACAAGCCCTTCTGCTCCACCCAGAGCGGAAGAAGTAATTTGATGATTTCCCATCCTTAAAAAAATGCTCTATAAACTGCCAGGGTTGGGGAATTTGTTCCAAGGTGTCACCGCGGCCCTGGAACGCAAAGAGCAATAGGAGGAACACGGAAGGGTTTAATCAGTAAGAGTCTGACACTCCCATTCGCTCCGCCTAGAGCAGGGGTAATTAAAATTTGATGATTTCCCATCCTTAAAAAAAGAAGGCTCTAGAAAAGTGACGTTCTCGTAGCGGTAGCGTAGCGGAGGCGATTGTCAAAACGTCAATTATGTATGGGATAGATAAAAAATCGCATCGTCAGTATCGTGATTTCAACCCTGAATAATGTGGTGAGTTTTTTTTTTATGGGCATTATGTATGGACTGGCCTACCCTTACTGTAGCCTACTGCATGCCCATGGGATTGACCAACGCTGTCAAAATGTTACGTGATCAATACCTTATTTGACAATTACCATCGTCAAAAGAATGGCACTGTCTAGAGCCTCTAGTCTAATGGAAACTCTATGCTCAAACTATTTAATGTCAATAGCTAGGGAAGCGATTTGAAAACGGTAAGTAGTCCCCCAGGCCACATTACGCCATGTAGTGATATATTACCGCATGGTAAAGGTCAGTTTTACGCCACTTGTGCGACTTATAAGGTCATATATCATTTTAAGGAACCGTACAACACGTTGAGAAAACCTTGAATGTTTGACCTTTTCTAGTAGGTACCTACTTTCTTAGGTTGCTCGATAACTTTCCCTGGCCTCTGGAAATCTTTGCAGAAGTAAGCAGTTTATGTTTTGGAAGTTTTATAAGCTCAAGATTAATCCATATAGTTTAAGTGAGCTGTGTTACACTGTAATAATAATGGTAGTACAAATATTAAGATTAAATAAAGCTCATTAAATAAAAACTGCTGGGCCAAACCGAATATGTTTTTTACAGGACCAAATGGCAAGTATATCGCATCGAACGACAATATAATCACATAATTGAGACCAGAAACCTCTGAGTAATCGGTGTAAATACATTTAAAAAAAAAAACAAACAAATACCCACCGAATTGAGAACCTCCTCCTTTTTTGGAAGTCGGTTAACGTTAATTAAAAGTGGACAGAACATAAATATAGCAAAAAAAGCAGAATGGTTGCCAAGGAAACGTAGCAAGATGGGTTGAAAATTAAAAGATACAAACCAGTTTTGATAGCACATAGATTATTTATAGATCTTGAAATAGCTAAACAGCAGACGCATAACTATTGCTAATTATGGCTCCACAAAGTGGACTGATGATGAAGAGGGTCGCAGTAATCCACTGTGAGCGAAAACTACACCACCGGTCGATGTAGCGAAGCTTGCCCAGCAGTGGACACCATTTGGCTCCAATATTGATAGTGAAAACATAAAAATTATATTTACGAAAATTATCGTTAATCAAAGAACATTAAACACCAATAAATTAATTAAACATGATAAATATTATCAATTAGAAGCACATTTTACTAATAGCCCGTTTAAATCAATTATCCTTTCAATACCATTAAATTCTAGGGTATCGTTTGGATTTACTACAATGGCTGGAGTAGAGTTGAATTTGACCCCGTGACCTTTAGCTCGGCATTCAACATTTGGGTTCGATGGTTTGGTACCTAATTATTGACGCCGTAGAAATTGTTTAAGCCTTGGTTTTTGTACTAATTCGAGCTAAATCTATGAAATCTGCAAATTTTACTTCGAATTAGGTTTTAATTTAAGTTTTCAATGACATATTTCCAACATTTGCATATGTGAATATTTTATATGTAAATAATTTTTTTTTTTAAAATAAATATTGGTACTATTTCTTTCATTTCTAGTAACGGTGGAATGGCAGATACCTATACTAATTGTGAGTATCCAATTTTTTTCATAAATAATAAAGAACAATATCGTTCATATCTACAGCTCGTATCAGAAACAGTAAATTGATCCCAATTAAGCGTTCTCCATGTTTTATTTTTGAAACGGTGATTGTGTTTCGTTCTTGTGTTTTTTTTGTTTTTATTCTGTGTCTGAGTTTAACCGTTTCATAACTATTGTATTTATTTGTCCATACTACAATAATACCGAGATATTTCGGCATAATGTGACTTATCCCTAAATATCTGCTCTCTGCGACAGTGTAGCTTTTTCACGGTAAAATAATGAGTACCTATGCAGGCGTAGACATATTATACTTGGGTGTCGCTCATTTAGTATAAGTTGATAGAAAAACATTTCCTGAATTTCAACGCTCAAATGACACAACGTTTACTTATATCTAACACCACTTTATATAATTTTCATTTGTTATAACGTTCAGTATGTATAACAACGGGTGTGTAATATATGCCATAATAACAGATAATATATTATCACTTGAAATAACGTTCACATGATATAATTTTCATATGCTATAAAAACAAATAACTTAGTTTCATGTGATCTAATGTTCAGTTGACCTAATTTTCATTTGACCTAATTTTCATATTTACTCATTTTCTGCCCAAATTCTGTAGTGAATAAGTAAATATCAGAAAACATCATACTATTATAACCTTATCTAACCCACATGATTCACCAACCATAGAGGGGATCTGACGCAGGTATATATGAGGTGAATATGAAAGAACAAAAACACATATTAATTCGTAGTTATTTATTCATACAACAATGTTATAAGTGAAGATAAAATATACCATATAAAATTAGATTATAATGAAATTAAATCAAAAATTCATTATGTCATTTGACCCATTTTCTATTTCTGTGCTGTTCAAAAGAAATCTTATACAAAATTAACATTATAACTTTTAATTGGTTAAAAGTTATAATGTTGAATGACATAAAATGAAATTACCTATTATCTCTTGGATGATTATAACAAATGAAATTATATCGTTCGTTGTAATATTAAAAATAGTTATATCAAATATTACACACCCCAATGCAACTACATCCTGATCCCATGCCTATCTACTACTACTTGACCCAGCAGTTAGTTTCCGTCAGCATATACTTCTGCTCTCTTCTATCTATGAAGATCACACCACGTATACTTAGTGATACTCCTACTACTATGTCACAAAAAGAAGGCTTTACAGTTCCTGAAAAGAAGAAACAAAATGGCGGCCACCGTTTGGTAAGCTGCCAATTGGTGGCCGCCATCTTGTTTATTTAAAAAAATTCAAATAGACTATGACACTTCAGGCGTATCTTTTGACAATTCATTTGTTGAAATCTATGCAGCCGTTAAGGGTTTAGAAAGGCTTAAAAAATATGCATGCGTTTCTAAAAACATTCCCTTTCTTCTGGGGCAGTTGGGTAAAAAGTACCCAACTAACATAGCACAAATCAAACCAACCCAATATTACCTTCCTTTTTTTAGTAATTGGGATGATATTTTATTATTTTGTCCAAAGAACATGGCCATTAGCGTCCATTAACAACCAATTACCAACCTAACAAAAACTTGTATTTGTTCAGGTGTACAGCCAGTAACAACCCGGAAACCACATGTTATATTTATAATCACTCGATAAACTTCCAAGTGTTTTGTTTGAATTTCCCATAGGAACTATAATTTCGGTATAAGTTTGATGTTAGGTGGAAATGTTCTCAATTTATTGTTTGTGAGGCATTGTGACAGCCATATTGCTTTTAGATACTTCAGCGTCTTGAAATGTTACAGAGCAGGCGAGTATGAGAATAGAATCTGGATAGACACTTATTGAACAATTGGGAGCAATAACGCTTTGTTAATAAAATCTGTCTTTAGGCTCTAGAAAAAGTTTTACATAGTTAAAAATAATATTCGATGAGCGATCACGACTATTTAGTTTTGACATGTGTGACATGTGTGATCGAGTACGTATGTACGCACCGATATTTTTAAGAGCTACTGACGGTCCACGGTGCGTCCACGTCCCGGGCACGGCCCGTATATGTGTGGAATAATCTTTAGCCGGTTTCGACTATTTTGCTAGTGTCACGTTGGGAATTATGGTCAACCAGGGGCCATACTATGAAGTCTTAAAACGATCATGATTTCGTTATGAGAGGGAGACGGAGCTATAAATAGCAAATAGCACTATCCCTTTTACATCAGCGGAATTGGATGGCAATAGCACGTCATAGTAAGGCTGCAGTTCGAATTGTATGGGATTGACAATGGCTACCGAAATTTTGGTGAGTTTTTTATGCCTTCTTTTTAAGTTGTTTGTTTTTTTTTGCACTTTGACTTTATGTCAAATTGTTATTGCTTATGAATTGTCACTTTATCTACTCTACTACCTCTTGTCCGTAAAAAATGTTAACCCTTCAATGGAAACGATTTCATAATGACACTAAAGCTCAAAACAATTTTAATTGTTAGGAGCTTGTAAGCTGCTTAATTTTTGAGGGGTCTTAAGGTGAGGTTTGCCAAAGAACTCTTGTTTTATTTTGAGTTCAGATAATAATATCGGCATCCAAAACTTTTAGTGGCACAGAATTTAAGTAGAAAAAGGTACAAAATGCAGGAATGTAGGTACTCTTATATTTTATTTTTTAAAGGTTTTTAGAAATAAAACTTATTTGTTCCTTTTTTTCATGATTAACCAGTTGTTGAACTTAATCTAGCCGGCTGAAAATCATTGGAAGAAGTATAAGATGGAAAAAGCAAGACCAGAAGACGCCTGATCGCTCTAGCTTAAAAGACTGACTGGTTATGAGGTAGGTATCACAGACGTTGGAAAAGTGACTCACAAATATTTGTTATTTGGATCAGTAGGGATGTCAACCAAGTGTAGATAGCACCCTGTAGTATGCATGGTAGTCTGATAGTGAAAACGAGGTGGTAGGATCAGGGGTCATACTATAACGTCTTAAAACCACCATGATTCCGCTGCAGGAGGGAGACGTAGTTATACAAGATGCATAGTACTATCCCTTTTTCAGAATGGAATCAAAATGGCACTGACACGTTTCTTATAGTATCGCGCATACTCTTCGAAGTTTAATCTGTAGAAGATCGACAGGTTAATCTTTTTGTTTTTATATTATTACATATTACAAGGAAAAAGACAGCTATTTCACCTTGACCTAAATTCATTCTCTTCTCTTTGTAAGTTTCGACATTCAGAAGAGCTCTTATTTAATTAAACAATTTGTCTTTGACATAGGTAGGTAAGTCAATATTCACACATCATTATTTATCTATATGTAAGAAGAAGGGCATAATGGGGACATTCACACATAAATCTCTAAAATAAATCTTTCAATCTCAAAACATTTTTTTCAGGTTTTTCAGTCCATGGTGTTAGTAGTAGTAGATCTTTGCTCCACAGAGTGCGGGTCAGCTTCAACTCCATCCTCAAAACCATACCGGGGAGGGATGATTCTCCTTTGTTAGGTGATGTTGTAGTGCCATTTCCAACAACAGCATAGTTTCTAAATAGATTATAATTTTACTAACATAGGAATAAGTTATCTTTTTGTTTACTAACCCATATAGATTTTGCTTATCCGAATTAAAGATTTTATTTTTTTATTTATAATTGATTACGGGAGGAGAGTTCCTCGAAGGACTTGGCAAAATAAAAACTTCTTTTTGTGAATGCTGGTTAACTTATGTTGGGTCCGGACCCGTGCTTCACCGTTTTTTTTTTTTTTTTTAGGTTGGGTAATCATCAAATGACTTCTTCCGCTCTGGGTACAGCGGAAGGGCGTGTCAGACTCTTACTGACTAAAACCCATCCGTGTTCCTTCTAAAGCCCTTTGCGTTCCAGCGCCGCGGTGACTCTTTCGAACAAATTCTGCAACCCTGGCAGGCTCTGGCCCTAGCGGGCCCCGTCTTCTATGCTGACATCTCTTTGAGGCACGCGTGAAACACAACGCGCCATCGACCCGGACCTGGTGCTGATCAGACAGCGAGCCACCCAACGCTCGCCGTCCGCAGGCTTGCGCCTACGGTGGCCGGGGATCGCCCTGCGACTCCCGACGCCCGGGATGTCTTCTCCTGTTGCGGCGGTCGGGGCGAAGGCCTTGCCTTTCCCTCGCCTCCTCCTTTGCTAGCAAAGGAGGAGGCGTGAAGGCGTGGAGGACCCGTGCTTCACCTAGGTTCTCCACCTGGGTGAAGCACGGGACCTCATGGTCCCCCTTATGGTCCCCTGCTCCAACTGATGATGAGTACAGTCAAGTAATTAAGAAAAATATATATTCAACAAGATATATTTAAACGCATTTTTTCCAAAAAATGGCCCAAAGAAATTTCATTACTAATTCATTGCATTTGCGAATCTAAAATGAAATGGTCTTTTTCATAGTGTTCTTTGCGGCGGCGTTTAGTTGGACGTAAGTCTAAAGAATCGGTATTTTGCGATATCACTGTTAGCAATTTACTTAGTTAGGATAACATACGGTTTTTTTTAACTCTTTATTGTGTTTTGAACGTCAACTCTCCGCTACGTTATTTGTTCGGTGCCCCTCGTTGAATACACACCATTCATCTACATATTTACTAATTTATTTTTTTCAAAATATTTAATGAATTCCCGGATCTTCGTATTTTGAAAAGTTTAACTCTTTGACAAAATATATTGCAATCCTTCTGCAATACGATCATGGGGCAAAAGAGGCAGGCAGGAACATAGACCCACAATGCGTGTGTAAATTTTATTTTTAATGCCAACATTTTTGGATTTCTTCCAAAGGTATATTCTGTGCCGTTTTCGAGATTTAGATTATATATATATATAAATACAAGAATTGTTTGTTTAAAGTTTTTAGATAGATCAATTTAGAAAACAATAAATTTAATTAAACTTATTCTATGATTGTAAAAATTAATTTACTCCTTTTAAATAACTGTTTGGATCTTTTAAATTAAATAGAGAAAACAATTTACTACATCACTGTACAATAACCGATTTTTTCAGATTCCTGATAGATGCTAGGAATCTGAATCAGAATCTGATCTATCAGGAATCTGAAAAAATCCTAGGATCAATGTAACTGAAGGGTGTTTAAAAAGTCACCGAAAATGTATCGCCTCAAAACAATTTGCTCTTTTTCTGGCGATTTATACGTCCCTGTACACAGCCAGCCTGTGGATGTCATATACCCAGACGCAGTACAAGCTCTCCATGTCCAGTACAATAATGCGTTCAGGGTGTTGTTGGTGCTGCCCCGGCACTGCAGCGCGTCGGGGATATTCGCTGAAACCCGTGTCGACTGTTTCTGCACGACGTTGCGAAAACGGTGTACATCTCATGGAACAGGTTTGATTGTCAGTACATTAACCATTGTTATATGATTAATGTAATGACAAACAAACAAATGACTCACAGGTAGGCGTATTGTTAATCGTTTTTATTTCGTTTTATGATTTTAATTTAATTTTATAATTTTGTTTACTACTCTTTCTCAGCGTGATGTTTTATAGCCTAAAGCCTCCCTCAATAAATAGGCTTCCCAACACTTAAATATTTTTTCAATTCTATTTAAATTTCTAATAAATAGTCAAGAATAACTGATCGAGTGGTAAATGATCAATTATCGACCGCCGAGAGTAGAAAATAATTAAAGTAATAATATCGCTATAAAAAATAAGGGTTGGTGGTAGAAGGGTGAAAATTTAGGGTTGTATGTATTTTTTAATGCAACATTATAAAAATAATAAAAAAAATGTTAGGGGTGGACATACCTTATCACATAGGGGTATGAAAAATAGATAGTAGCCGATTCTCAGACCTACTGAGTATGCACATAAAATTTCATAAAAATCGGTCAAGCCGTTTCGGAGCAGTATGGTACTTAACTAACATTGTGACACGACAATTTTATATATAAGATATTATAGCTTCCGCTGATCCTTTTTTCTGATTATATTTGTTTCAGGATCCAAGACAGTTGAATCGTTTTTCCAGGACTCGTCAAGCTTCATTGCTTCGCTATTGGTAACAAATAGTATGCTGGGCTTGTTCCATATAAAAAAATAATTAAGTAAGTTTTTATTTGCAAAAAAATGTGGTACAATGATGTTAACTCCACAGTAGTAATAAAAGCTTTCAAACAAATCAAAACTAAATTGACAGAAGATCTGTGGGGGTTGTTTGTCAAAGTTTGTACATCAATTATTGAGACTATAGCGCCGTACTTAGCTTTAATATTTAATTCGTGTGTGGATCAAGGAGTCTTTCCGGACCTAATGAAATTAAGTAAGGTGATACCACTTTTCAAATCCGGGGACAGTAAAGACACAAATAATTATAGACCAGTATCCGTGTTGCCAGTGTTCAGCAAGATATTTGAAAAGGTGATGCTTAATCAGATGCTTTATCATTTTTACACGAATAACATCTTCCACGATAAACAGTATGGTTTCACCAAAGGACGTTGTACAATTGACGCTGGTGTAACTTTACTAAAACATATTTTCAATACGTGGGAAGAGGCGCAATATGCCATAGATATCTTCTGCAACCTGTCTAAAGCGTTTGATTGCGTTAATAACGAAACATTATTGCTGAAGCTCGATCATTACGGACTAGGCAAAACAGCGTTACACTTACTCAAATCTTATTTGAATGATAGACAACAATTAGTCAAATAAATGGTGTTAGTTCCTCGGGACTAAACGTATAAATGGGCGTCCCCCAGGACTCGATTTTGGGTCCTTTCTTATTTTTAGTTTACATAAATGATTTGCCCCATTTATAACAAAACAAGCTAAACATGGTCTTGTTTGCCGATGAAAGTTCTTTGATTTTCAAAATAAATAGACGTAGTAATAATCTTGACGAAGTAAATAACGCACTTTTGCAGGTCCACAATTGGTTCACTGCTAATAAATGGTTTTAAATGGAAAAAAAACGAAGTGCCGTGAAGTGTGTGTGCCTTACCAAATGTCATATGTAGTGATTGTGACATAGTATTGAACGGGGAAAAATATCGAATTCGTCGATAGAACGGTTTTCCTGGGGATTACGCTTGACTCAGGGCTACAGTGGGGTCCTCATTTGTCATCTCTTGCAGGACGGCTAAGCTCAGCAGCATATGCTGTTAGGAAAATCACCCAATTTACAGATGTTGATACCGCGAGTCCAGTATATTTTAGTTACTTTCATAGTATCATGTCTTACGGTATCTTACTATGGGGACGGGCTACAGACATTGAGTCAATATTTATTCTGCAAAAAAGAGCCATAAGAGCCATTTACAATCTCCGCCGGCGCGATTCTCTAAGGGAACTGTTTCAGAATATTAACATCATGACGGTACCTTGTCAATATATCTATGAAAACATTATGTATGTTACAATAAAATACCTCCCCAGATATTATAACTAACTGAATCAAAATTTAAAATTAAACGCACACTATGTAGGCAAGCATATTATAAGTTGGGAGATTACATTGAAGATAAAAATGCTTGGCCCAATGCTGGTCCTGCTCCACAGCCAGTAAGGCGCACAAACTAATCTTTTAGCAGTTGTTAGACTCACTGAATATTGTAAGACCATCCAATTTCATTTCATCATTGTATAAACTCAATTAATTTAGCATTGTATAATTTCATGCATTAACGGCACATGTGTGGGTACTGTGTACCTTAAACTATATTTTTCCTTTGTAGTTATTTCATTGTAAAGTAACCCTAATTTACGTGACAAAAGCTAAAAAAAAAAAATAGTTTCGCGATTTCAATATAATTTTATGTACGAAAATGTATTTTTGCGGTAACTATGATTAATAGAGTAACTTTGATAAGTACTATGTAGGTAAATAAAATAAAATATCAACTAATCAGCCACCGTTTTGTTTATTTTCTAAAAGCTAAAACCTACTTATAGCTATCCAACCAAACATATCTAACACTTTTATTCAGTTTCGAATCAGCATTGATCTAAAAACTCATAAGTGTTATGGATCTAAAATATATATCAAAATCATAGCTCCTTGATCATAACTTCAGCAGTAAAGCTCTAGTAGTTCTTGTAATTGCGGGTTCCCGCCGTCCTCTTGAAAGTCCACACCATTTGAACGACCTACATGAAAAAACCATAACGGGGTTAGTTTGATAAGTTTCAATTCAAAATTGATAAATATCAATTTCGCATTTTAAAACCCTGTATAATCAGTAGCTATCTAAAAACCTACTCGTTTGCGAACCGACGCGCTATTTCCCATCTGTAACTGGAACCAAATTTATCGACTTAACGAGCAAAATTGATGCCTGTTGGTGTACGCAAATAGTTCGAACAACCATTAAATTGATAGCGGTAATTAAAGAAGCACCAAATTGAATCGCACCAATTAAAATCGTCATTTGTCTGCATCGAATTGCTGAAAAATACCAGTCGAGGGCTGTCATTCATCATTGTATCAAATTGAATGTAATTATATCCATAAAATTTATTTCATTCTAGCTTTCTTGCGACTTCACCCGTGTGAAGCTCTGAAGTTATCCCATGTTAGTTTAATATCTAAATAAAAACCGGCAAAGTGCGAGTCTGACTCTTACACGAAGGGTTCCGTAAAAACGAATGGGAGGCCCTTTAATTTTTATTATTTATTGTTATAGCGGCAATAGAAATACGCTCTTTGTGAAAACTGTCTACCTATTTCGGTTCTTTAGATACAGCCGGCTTAGTAATAGGGTTCCGTTGGTTACCTTTCGGGTACGGAACCCTAAAAAGTATATGATGTGAAATCAGCAAATGACTTCTTCCGCTCTGGGTGGAGCGGGTGTTAGACTCTTACTGACTAAAACCCATCCGTGTTCCTTCTAAAGCGCTATGCGTTCTAGGGCCGACTAGACTAGTCACTAGGGTGACTCTTTCGAACAGATTCCGCAACAGAAACCCATTTGTGTTGCTTCTAAAGCCCTTTAGGCTTTAGAAGCAACACAAATGGGTTTCTGTTAGTAAGAGTCTGACACGCCCTTCCACTCCACCCAGAGCGAAGAAGTCATTTGATGATTTTCCATCCTTAAAAGAAAAAGGTGTACTTATCGTGTTAACAAGTAACTGGATTATGGAGGTCAAATAGGCAGTCGTTAAATGTTTAAATACTGGTATTTAGCTGTATCTGGTTAGACTGACAGCAGACCACAATAGAGTTGGGAAATGCCGAGGCCAATTCTTGTAGGATTATTAAGATTTGCTGTATGTACTAGAAATAATGCAAGAAAACATTTACATATATACGATGCACAATTTTCTAGTAGCGCATCCCATGGTAAGCGAAGCGTAATGTTTTGGTCCCACAAGATTAATCAAAAGTCAGAAGGATCAAGTAGGGGAAAATCCCCCTTGCCTTAGTTAAGAGGGGAACATGAAGAACATGGGAGGGTAAATGAAATACACGATTAATCCCGCAAGTATAAATTAAATGTAAGCTGAGATTTATTTAAACTCTTTCTTGTGTCTCTATGGGTATCAAAGAAGATAAATATAAAAATTTGTTTGGTTTAGCTAAAAAATATACAAGAGATGATACAATTTAAGAAATAAACATTTAGGCTTGTTTACTCACTCAATATTATCTATATTGATCACCAAAGGTTATTTGTTTTAGCTATATGAAAAGCTTGATTTAGTGTAAGTACAATAATTTACATGGATTTAAAAAAAATATGGTCATGCATGAACCCCTCAAGTAGTGAGGGTGAAGTTGAAATCTATTTAAATGAATATTAATTTTGAAATTTAATTTATACAACTGTTTATTTGTATTATTTATTGTAATCATTAATAGAAATTAGAATTTAATTTAAATATTTCATTAATTTCTATTGCAATCAATAAATCAAAATTGAAATGAAAATATGTTATAATGAAAACTATAAACTAATGACATATATACATATGAAATTGAACCAACCTAAAAAATAAAAGTAACAACTCAATTTGAACCATGTAATTATAAATGTAAACAATGAGTGTGTTTACACTTATAATTACTAAAACTGTTGGATCCTCATTGCATGAAGTAAAAGGCTTTTTTATTTATCTTTATTAATATTTATGGGTTAAATATAACCGACGCCGGGTTAAACGGACGCAACAGACGCAATGAGGAGCTCGTGTCTAAATAATAACAGCCGCACGGGTCGATCTTCAAGGTTAAGCAATGCTTGCCGAGGTTGGTCTGTGGATGGGTGGCCATCTTAACATACCGAGACTCCTCCGTGCCTCGGAAAGCACGTTAAGCCGTTGGTCCCGGCTGTCATCTGTAGATCTTTGGCAGTCGTTACGGATAGTCAGAAGCCAGATAATCTGACACCAGTCTTACCAATGAGTGCCGTGTTACAGAGTTAATGGGTTGTGGAGGTCTGGTAGGCAGCCGCTCCACGTAAAATACTGGTATTCAGCTGAATCCGGTTTGACTGGAAGCCGACCCCAATATAATTGGGAAAAGGCTAGGCAGATGAATGACGCCGGGTTAAAGCTGATTAGGTCAGTACTAACAAGTCGTAATAAGCTTGCCTTTCATATTTTTAGCGCTGATTAATATACTTGACAAAATCGTACAACGAGCACATAAAAAAACTACCTTTCACTACCAACAGCGCCTGCCTTTAAAAGAACTCCGTTTAAAAAATTTACTCCTACAAACCACTAAGTAAGCCATCCAAAAGTTTCCTCTACAATCGGCAGGTTTATTTCTTTCAGATGCCTGGATCCGGGTAGATTTAAAGGTCCCCGGGGAAATCAGAATGATACAGATAGCACGGGCCTTTCATCGACCACGATTACTTGTATTTTTCATTATTTCCACAGATAAAATTAAAAACCATTTGGAATTAGAAAGCCACGGAATTAAGTAAAGCTGCCTTAATTTAGCTGAAGAAGATTTATAACTGATTTAGGTACTTTCGGAATGAAACAAAAACGCAAAGATGTTTCGAATTTCGAAGATAATTTTGTAAGCACAAATGGAGGAATGAGTAATTGGATTTGACGTTTAATGGCTTTGACCGGAATGGTGCTGCTGATGCTAGCAAACGTATTTTTTTTAGTTTACTAGAAATTAGAACTTAGAGCTTTCGTAATACTGGCGTGTCCAACATCCTACGTACTTGCCATGTGCTGGGAATGACTAGGTACTAATAATGGATCTAGCAAACGGTTCGCGGTAATAAAAACTTAATCTTACAGATAAATTCATCTGTTTATAAGTAGTTACGCCTTAGATGTCACTCGCCTGTGTAGTGCCATCTGCATTATACAGGGTTATTTTTAAAATGCTGACAACCTTTTTGGGAGTGAATGCACACATGATTATAAACAACTTTTACTTTGGGACCAAACCCGAAATCAGAAAAAGACTGCCTCCATACATTAATGTGTCCATAATTAGACAAAATGTCTGAACAGCTGATATTTTTATTAAGTTTTCAGGATTGATCTCATAGTAATTTTTTTTTTATAATAATGTGTACTTTCACTCCTTGAAAGATTTTTAGTGTTTTACAAATAATCCTGTATATATTCCGATATCACCTCTTCATCATCATCACCTACAGCCCACTTTCGACCGCGCCTGAGTAGGTATAGACCATAACCCAACCTTCACATATAAAAAAAAAAAAAAAAAAATTTAATTTATTTAATTTATAACGCTGCTTATTATGTCGACTATTTCGCTTAGCGGCTAATATCATAGTGGTTACGTAACATGAACTGCGCCGTCTGATAACTCAAGGAATCGCACTCAACTTCACGAAACCGGTTTCTGTCTGTGTTGCGGAACGTTTTTTGTTTTTGTGTGGTTGTGTGTTGTTCAAACCGCTTTCTTTTATTTTATTTTGTTTGTTATTTACACTAACTTATATATATCGTTTACTGCACATTAACATTTTTAATTATATTTATCTACATTTACATTTCACACCTACAAAACTGATTTACATCCGTACACTTCAACGAAGGTTCAGTTGAAAACCAGCGTCAGGCAACTCCTAGTTGTCTGGCATTTTGCTGAACTGGACCTATTTGGCGCATCCGCGGGGCATACAATGTTTTTGTTTTAAAATTAAGTTGTCTTTCATTTGTATCTACAATGTGTGTCTGTGTGTGTGCCAAATAAACTAGTTTTCTTTCTTTCTTTCTTTTCTTTCATACCAGACTCATCCAGGATTCACCCTGGCTTCACTTCATACTGTGCAAAGGCCTATTTACTTACCTTAATGGTAGAACATATTTATGATTTTCAATCAGCTGAAACGGCAGAAATCCCTTAAAGACTGTCATTTATTTTTACTCCTTATTATACTAGAACCTTATCATATTCCTCGTACGCCAATTCCTTTTATAAATGTTAGGTTTTCATACATCTGGTACAATATTTGGTAGTTGGGTTTTCATATTACATTATACAGTATCCTGCTTATCCAGAGTAATATTAACGCTGTATATGGTAAGCAGTTTCTCAAGGTTACTAAATAAATACGCCACAAAAATGCGTATTTTTATGGCATCTCAAACACGTGAAATGTGGCTGTTATTGTTATTACATTTTGATGTCGATTTTACCTGATTTTGACAAATGTAATTTTAAAGCTTTGATTGATACAATGTGCTTTGTAAATACAGATCGATGCCTTAATTGTTCAAATGTAATTAAAACGTAATTGTTCAAATGTAATTTTTTAATTACATCTGAACAATTAATGCCCGTTAATTCAAGAATTTGATTCTAAAATTCTATCGTCTTCTTCATTAACAAGTTTATCTTCTTTTTATCTTTGAGCTAGATTTCCTACTTACTAAAAACCGGCCAAGTGCGTGTCGGGCCACGTGCAGTGTAGGGTTCCGAACTTGGACGTCACAATTGCCGACTTTGAGTTCACGATTCAACGGTTAAAAACATCTAAAACGGGCCTTACGAAATGTTCCTTCTCCAAGTACATTTTAAAGCTTGGTAGACCCGTTAACTTGTAAAGCCTACTTAGATGTGATCGTTTTCCTTTTAAATTCGTTATATATCCTTCAGCATGAAATTTCCACACACAACCGTTTAGCTGGCAGAGGGGGGGTGGGGGGTCACTTGACCCTAACAAAAATTAGTACTTTAAAACTTAATACTTCGCAAACGGATCCTTGGATGGAAAAAATGGTTTTTACACACCCTCAATATTTTTAAACGACCTATCCAACAACCCATACCATGGGATAGACGTACACATTTTTTTTTCAAGATTTTATTTTACCACTTATCGGCGTGACCATTAATATGTATTGCACGTACCAGATTCCAACTTTCTAGTGCTAATGAGTGTCTGAGTTGAACTGCGGACAGACATACAGACAGACGGACATGCTGAAACTATAAGGGTTCCTTTTTGACTACGAAACCTTAAAAAGGTATTACCCATCTGCTACCACTTCTTTCACCGATGCCCACAATCTCACTTGTTAGCCGACTTGGCAGCACACTTGCTTAGAAATAACCTATTCGTTCTTGACTTCAATTTGTTTTCAGGATCTTACTGTAATTACTATTAACAATTACTCATTTTCTTACGCCCACAAAACCTGTCAATCGTCAAGGTTTCCTGAAGATTAATTGGAAGGTGTGTAGGAAGGTTCCAATCAGGGCTTAGACAATCACTTTGGTCCCTACCTTTCCGTACATAATATAAATACACTGCTTGGCGTAGCAGATTTATATTAAGTAGGGAGTTTAGTAAATAATTTATTTGGCAGGTATTGTAAAACAATAAGCCCTAGTTTTCGGAACAAAAAATATTGCAAAAATTATGTGCTAACAGGGTATTTCACTAGTATGAAATATCTAAATGAACGAATACGTATTTCATAGATGATACCTATATTATTAAAACATTACGTTATTTTTCCATCCCAGGTCACACAAAATTTCATTTGTACTGGATGGCTTTAATCCAATATGGCGGGACGTGAGTGACGTCACACGCAATTAGTGCTGTCTCTGTTTATTACAGATTTTAAAACGCTGACAACACCGCTATTTTTGTCTGCCCTCTAGGTTTTCAAAATGTAAAAAAAATCAGTCAAATACTCTATTTGTCAAACGCGCATTATTTTGCCATGATTGATTAAAATTTGGAATAGTAATCATATAATTTCACTTGTGCATGAGTGATACGTCTATCATATCTTTACAAAAATAGGTTGGTTAGCTATTCTAAACTTTCTATAATACATTAACAAAATTAAATGCCCTGCAAACAGGTTGATGAAGACGTTATTTAAATTGCTACGAGCCATTTTCATTAATAAAATAGGTAACCTACCTACACAAGGCAGAGAAAATATTTTAAGGCATTCAGAGCCAGTCAACCTTGACTAAATTTTTATGATAGGTCCTAAAAAATTAATTACTGTATGACATCATTAAAAGAGGCTTTAGGAAGTGCAAGAACCGAAATTATAATATTGTTAAGCATCTTCTTCAAGTTTTATGACCCCGGCTCGTTAACATTACGAAGAAACTTGAAGTTTATAGACTAAAGTATTTTATGTTCTGCGAAGATGAGGATTATGACAATGTATTAAGTAAGTGTTATGGCTTGACTTCTTTAATGGAATATTTGGTCGTAAAAAAAGAAAGACTTTATGTGGGTCACCTGTTTTTAATGGCTCGAATAGTTTGTTAACTAAAGGATCCAAGAATCACATAAATAGATAGTATATAATTATATACTCTTTACTGTGCTGCGGAATTTGTTTGAAAGAGTCACCGCGGTCCTGGAACGCAAAGGGCATTCGCAGGAGAGTAAGAGTCTGACACTCCCCTCCGTTCCGCTCAGAGTCGAAGGAGTCATTTGATGATTTCCCATTCTTAAAATAGTTATTTATGATACTTGTGCTTGTGTGATGTGCGGTAAGTTTGTAAAAAGCAATTTCCGCACCTGTGACATACAAAGTTTTTCACACATTTGCGAGAAAACAGTAGGTAGAATAGGTAATAAAACAAACTTTGTTTTTAGATATCAGTCGGAAAGTCGCAAAAATCTTTGACGTTCCTTATGAAAATAGAGCGGATAAAAAAATCGCGCCACGTGCGCATTCTGAAAATTAGAACTATACTCGGAATTTTAATTCGATTCCAGATTTGACAATTTCAGTGTTGCAACGTTATGACAAATACTAAATAGTGACGTTGCGAAATTATTCGATATGGAAATGGAATATTTCCGGATCGATTCTTCTCGTTTATAATTTTACTCTCGTAAACTAAGTATATCAGGAAATTAAATATTTCTGAACCGATAATTTAGTTTTGACGATTAATTAACGATCTGAGACTTTTCTTTTATAATTGTGTGTGAAATAAATAAAAAAATGTGATCATGAAGGAACATGACAAATAAAACAGATAGATGTATTATGGTAATAATTTATTTTATAAATTGTCGCCGTCATCGCTATCGCTATCGCTGTCACTTTCTGTAACATCTATCTATATAATAAAAATGGATCGCTAAATGTGTTGCTAAGCGCAAATCTTGAGAACGGTTGGACCAATTTCGCTAATTCTTTTATTATTGTGTTTGTTATTGTTAGGAGAAGGTTCTTATGGAAGAAAATTTTGTAACAAATATTGAAATCCGGGCGAAGCCGGGGCGTTCTACTAGTTTATTATAAATGTGTCTGTGATATTGTCAATTAACATATCTAGCCTACTCATTTTTTCCTCTTCTTTGACAGCATGGGATACGCATTTAGACCATTCGGTAGCCGTAATTTTTTGAATGCCTTCCTGAAATAAATTTCTCACGTCTGTCAATTTGAAGGTTTTATTATTTTGAGCTACATGCCCCTTTACCTGCGCCCATATCAATTCGATAGGGTTTAGCTCGCAATGGTAAGGGGGCAGTCGTGATCCCATGTATGATGTATTTATTTAAATAAAAATCAATAATGTAGTCTTTAATTGGCACACTGATGGCACACACACTGATTGTTTATCGATTTTTGTGTTCATCACTACACTATTATATGTGGTATAATTATTTCACAAAATGACAGTAGCTAATGTCAAATCTGGAATCTAATTCTAATTAAAATTCTGACTATACATCTTTCGTCTCATTTTCTCTTTAGTATTAAAGTGAGACTAACGTATTGAGCAAAAGCGCTTCCAAAGAGGTTCGATGATTCAGCTTATTTTTTCTAGTAATGTGAAACTCCTTGGTGAATTCTTAGGTTTTTTTAATGAAAATTAAAAAAAAAACCGTAAAGGTATACGGCACGGGTACTTAGATGAGAGTACCTATTTTACCGCACGTTCCGTTGTATGGTGCGTAATTTTTAACTTCCGAACAATGTATACAGGCTTCGCAAATGCATTTTTTGAGCAAATGTGTTCAAAAAACCGTTTACTGTACATGCTAACAAATTACAATTTAGAACATATGGATTAATAGGTTGTTTCATTATTATTATAGAAAGGCTTGCGCTTGACTACTATCTCACCTGACGGTAAGCGATGATGGTCGACGATGAAGTTTCTTAAAGTAACTCTTGGCTTAAAGACATTGTAGCAATCTGGAAACACACACTCCGACAGGGAATTCCGAAAACGAACTGAGCGTATGAGTGGGATGTCTACATTGGGCGGTCTTATCGATTAAAAGCTGGGCCCAGGTAATTCATGTGCATTGACATTGGTCCAAAAAAAAACGCGGAAGAGACGTGGATGTCCATCGCTATCAATTCACTGAAGGCAACATACTTTATATGCCTCGACGACCCTATAAAGAAACGGCTAGCGAAGAATGACTAGGAAAGCTGATACCAAATAACAAGATAAAGCTAGGCAAAGAAAGAGCATAGGTTATTTACAGCCGTAAACAGACTAGCGCATCCTTAGCTTTACCAATAAGTTAAAAATAACCTGAAAAATAAACACCAACTGCAATAAGAGAAAACTCATTTGGCAGTTTAACTTTAAAGTACATCGGAACATCTCCAAGAAATCTTATTTATGAGTGTGCCAAACTTGGTCTGCCCAGAAAAATGTTTCCGAATACGGACCCACTCGTCACAGGCGCAATGTATTAAATTAAAGCAATTTATAAGTGTTACATTCGATGGTTCCCGCAGTGCGGCGAGGGGTGGCCATGTTTAGGGGACAAAACTTAGGACATTACACTAAAATGTTATAGTGTCGGATGTCAGCTGTTTAGGGTGCAGCCGCTTGAAGCGCTTGAAGTTTTGGAACGTTAGTTAGGTTTTATGATAGGGTTGGAATTTCTTCCTCAGTTGTAGTTTTGTGTAGCGGGTAGTATTTCCTATATTGCAGAGTAGATTTTTCCCACGGCTTTGCTTGCATTAATATAGATATATAGAGGAAAAGTAGCCTAGACCCGTCTCTGGGGTCCCGTTTATGTAGGTATTAAAATTCATAAAATTCGGTTCAGTTATTTAGGCGTGAAAGCGCAACAAATAGGCAAACACATTTCCGCGTTTATGAAACTCGTTAGGATAGACACAAACATTTTCATCAAGTTTTACCTTGCCTGATAATCTCCGATATATTATTTTTAATGGAAAATTATTAGTAATATAAACATGCCAGAATTTATTCTTCCGCTACAATTTTTAGCGTGCTTCTATGGCTAACTAAAACAGTCATACCTACAATTATTGAGACTCCATAATACTGGATGGAAAGGAGAAAGATAAGTGGCTAGATGTTATTCTCATTGTCTTTGTTTCATCAATCGTCGTAAAATTTTACTGTTGCATTTAAGATTGTGAGATATTCTCGAGATGCCCGGTAATACCAATTTACGTTATCTAGCAACAGATATTACAGCAACGACTGTATTACACCATAAATATATATATCTGCTCTTTGTTAAAATATAACATCTAATTCAATAAAATTCCCAAGCCCTCAAAATCAATATGAAAATTAATGGATACCGAAAAGTGGCTGTTACCCAAACAAGAGCTTTACAAGGCTAACTTCTTCAACTTAACGAAGCGAACATCCAAGCTTATAATCTTCGCCTCACGTAAAATTAAATCAATGATGAATTACGGTGATTCAGCGGAAAAGCTTTAAAGCAGCTGGATTGT
This sequence comes from Mamestra configurata, assembly GCA_002192655.3. Lineage (NCBI taxonomy): Eukaryota > Metazoa > Arthropoda > Insecta > Lepidoptera > Noctuidae > Mamestra > Mamestra configurata. The sequence goes on along the minus strand of NDFZ01005432.1, from coordinate 404,378 downwards.
ACGGTGAGTCACCGACTGGCGCCGTCTAGTCGAATGCCTCGCGATGCAAGAATGCCTCATCGTCACCCTAACCAGAGTAAAAAGATCTCTAGTTTTACTCTGAGCTATAGTCACCGTCCTACAATACACACGACAAAGAATCGAAGAAAGCTCTTTCTATTATGGTCACCTCTGTTTATTTTTATCTCCTGCATGCATTGAGGTTGGGGATACGTTTTAGGGGAATACTTAAGTTCACGGTACGGAGGAATTATTATAATATGAAACGCGGTTAGTAAGGAGTTTTCTTTGGGAAGTTTAAAGTATAACTGATTTTATGGTATGGTATGGTAGTGATGAAAACTTTGAAGAGACAATAAACATTGATTATTACAATAAAGTATTTCAAGGGGTTTCATTTCCTGAATGATTATGTTCTTTCTTTTAACATTGGAGGATGTCAACAATGAGCAGTTTTTTTCAAAATTAATTTCGTCGTAATATGTTCTAGCTTCCAAGCTATATACTATTTAAACTGAGTGGACCTTGAAGGATCTTTTTCTTAATACTATAATGGATTTTCTATTATAGAGGTAGAAGCAAAGTCTACCGATTTTCATTAAATAGTCTACCTGATACCGAGACCTTCATTTTTTGTTAAAATAAATTACTTTTTCGCCTACTCTCTTTCAAATATCCTGAATTTCATTAATTTTTAACTGAGTCTAGTACTATATTTTACCTTTATTTATTGTTCCGGTCAATTTAGCAATTTTAATTAATATTTTTCTTAGCTTATTTTTCTGTTTGAATCTTGTATTAACTGTTATTTTAGGTACAGGACCTACATAAATCGTCAGGGATAGTGCAAATTCACTGATCTTCTACAGGTAGGGGGTTCGTATCTACACTGTAAATAGTTTAATATTTATTAATAGATAATAGTATGTTTTCGTTCAATTGGAATAGTCTATTTCAAGTTTCCTTCTCTGTCTCTTTACACACTGTCTTATCCCACTCTTCTGTCACAGGTCTGCTGGAAGAAATTTCTATTGAAATAAGCAGTACCTTTGTGCTTTTTCTCTATATAAAATTTTCTTTTTAAGTATATTGTGTTACATAAATAAATCAATAACCGTCATGTTTATTTCAACAGATTTTGGGCTCATTTTTACATATAGAGTAATAATTAATGTGTTGTGTGTATTGTTAACAAGAGATAATTGTGTAAATATTTTGCCCAAAAATGTTAAATGCCTTTTTTTACCTATTAAAATGAAAGTTCATTACGATTTCAGAACAAAGTACAACTTCCTATAATCATTGGTCAATCAAAGTAAATAAAACAATAAGTTTACTTTGTTCCTAACCAAAATTTTAAATCCGGACTGAGTCCTAAGTATTGAGTATCTTGACCGTGACCCCTCATATTCAGCAAGTCGTTGTGTACACACGATTGAAAGAAGAAATTGTCCATCTGTTGTTGGTAATCACCCCAAGGGCAAAATCTGTGGGTAAAATCTATTATTTACGTTAATTCAGGTCAGCTATTAGTATGTTTTCCAAATTGCATTAAAATCCGTTTTATAGGTTTTGCGTGACTGATTAACCAATTTTCATTTATTCATCCATATATCCACACAAACTATAACATATATGATATGAGAGGTTGAAGAAAACTTATTTTGTAATGTAACAAACTATAGTATATTAAGTACTAAGTAGAAAGCAAAGCAAGGATAGAATACTATTTGTAAATGGATCGTTTAATATTATAATAGCAACAGGAAGTCAATGTGAGGTGCTGAAAATAAACACGTTGACCTGTTTTAGGGTTTCGAACGTATGGGCAATCGCGGACATTTGCGGTGAACCACTTTTCGACCTTATTTAGATGGTAATAAGGTTCAAACGCAAAAGTGGTTCACCACAAATGTCCTCGATGGTACGTATGAAAACTCAGAATGATCTTACAAAAATAAGAAAAGGGTTGTTATTTTTGTAAGATCACTCATGTGTTTGTTTGTCGGTCCATCTGTCATAGCCAATTTGCTCCGAATCTTTCCAAATTTGGTACAAAGATGATCTCCTGTGACTCGAATACGGTCGCGTTACGTAAATTAATTAATTAATTTTGCATACAATGGTCTCAATGAACTAAAAGTCGACACAATTTGATCAACAAGCCTTCCCAAATATAACAAGAAGTTTAAATTAAAAAATATTTGAACCAAAACAAAGATCTTGTAACGGGTTCCCCGAACTGCAGATCCCTGCATCAAAGTCCATTCCACGTTGTTTAGGGATTAAGTCCTCTGTAAACAAGCTGGGAAGGGTTAAATACCGTACGAAGCAGCGGATTCACTGAATATTATTTAGGGTTTATTTTATGATATGCCTTCTATATCACAAAATCGGCAGAAATTTTCGGTTTACCAGGCTTTGTGACGCTCGTTAATATTGTTGGCTACATAACAGCACACCTAAATGCTCCGAAGGTGTAGGCAGTAGTCTATTGTTTACTTACTAATACACATTTGCAACATTTGCATATGCGGCCCGAACGTTGTTAAAATGGCCTATGGTAGCCACCAGATAAATTTGCAATTGCACATTGACCTTTCCCTTATATCTCTTCGTAAAAAAATAAATAAAGGTACCTGAAGTAGTACATTTTATTCGAAGTGGGTATTAACTTTGTCATTGTAGCAAAGGCTAAATAAACACCCAGCCGAAGACTAGGCTGTTATGGAGTCGAACTGCAATGATAAATGCTCACGTCAATCAAACGATGAAAAACATCGTTTGAACACACAATAACTCGAAAAAATTGCATATACATATTAATAAACAGTATTTGGCGCCTACCATAGATATAAAACAACGTGCGTTATGGAATTAACATAGGATCTAGGAATTTGCGTTACAAACTACTGGGTGCTGTTTTGTAAACTTTCAACGATTCTAGAGCGAGAAAAAGATGAAATTATGTTGACATTCACCCTTTTATGAAAGGTTTGTTTACAGTTAAATACATTGAGTTTTCTCTAGAAAACTATAAATCCTAAAGGGCATTCACCTTTCTACCACTTACCTATTCCAGCAGACTATTGAAAAGTGCTTCTACTCAAACGCACACACTTAGTGAGCATCAAAGTTTTCCACTGAATTATATTATTCATTTTCTACCTTAAAGTCCTGACATCTGTATACAAAGCAGCTGTATGATTCTAGTGTAACTTATTTCAAATCTTGAGTGACGTTTTCCTTTTTAAGTATAAAATATGCATCATCAAGGTTAAATTAAAGGTTTTTTTTATATAAAATACGAAATTGACTTGAGAGCAGTGATGGCAATGGTTTTGGCCCTGACTTACGAGTTGTGGATATGAAGCCTGACTTTGTGTAAATTATTTCAAAATCCTCGTTTATCAAAAAAGGAGGAGGTTCTCAATTCAACTGTGTGATCAAAATCAATTCATAATTGACTCATTCCGTCAATTATGAATTGATTTTGATGATTCTTTTTTTATTTGAAAGCTCTTGAGGTGGTCCCATTGGTACCAAGTCAGAATCTGATGATGGGATCCCAGGGAAATCGTAGTGTTTCTTCGTATTTTAAAACCGACTTCCGAAATAACAGTTTTATAATATAGTGTTTTTTTTTTATTTGGAAGTTGGTTGTATTTTTTGTAAAAAAGTTTTGTTTTATAAACGTTTGTCCTGTGCTTAATAAAGTATATCCATACTAAGATTAGTGTAGGTATAGATATACTTATTTCATAAATGTTTTTCTTCATCACGTCAGAAAGGCTGAACGGATCTTGATTAAATTTGGCACAGATGTAGGTGAAGTTAATAGTCTGGAATAACACAATTAATTTTGTATCCCGGTTTGTTTCTTTGAGATAATTATCATTATCCTCGCGGGAACGCTTAATTCTAAATATTTTATCTTACGTAGGCCCACATGAGCACTTATAAAACGTCAGAAGCTAAGGCTCCGAAGACATATATATGACATCCATTTACGATTGTTCCACATTACTCCAACAAACAAAATCCCGACGAACGTTATCTCGACAGATTATTTTACCAACCTGCAGTAGACCGACAGAACAGTAAGCCGATGGGGTTTACCTCGACAAAACGATATCTTGACATTCATTTGGTCGACAAAACATTAGTTCGACTAACAGTTGACTGATTGAATGCCATCCCGACGTACAGTAGAACGACAAAAGACTAGGCCGAAAAGGTTGATAAAGCGTGAATAGTATTAAACACACAGCGGACCGTCAAAAACACAATGTATAATTATGTATGTACGAGTATGTATTTTCTTTTATTTTTAGAGGTTATAAAATAAAGATCATTTTAACTATCTAGGTATCTATGTCATGTTGGTGTCTCAGGTTCCAATTAAAAAACAAGTGTCTCTTGGCCTTATTATCGCCCTACCACATCATTTAAGTACAACTGTATGAAAGTCTCCACACGGAGCTAAAGGGCCAATTATTCTACTATTTTTAAAATAATTGCTTGAAAACTAGTAGAATTGGCATTGCGGATATTTGACGTGTGACATTGAATAGCAAAATGTCAAGTCACTGCAATTCTCCTACTCGTAGAGGTGGCGCCTCTGTGTTCTCGTCACGCTAGTACTGGTACTCAGTACTTACGTAAGTAACTACTGTACCAAAACATACTTGAATGTTCGCAAAAAGCTCGTTCTCACCAAAACGATTTAAAGAAAATAATATGCCTTAAGCCATTCATAGGTATTATTATATAATCTTATACATTTAAAACTCGTAAGATTCCATTGAATCGTTTCCAGCATCCTATCTGATTCACAATAAGCAGTTTCATTTAAGAAAAAAAAAACAATTTTACTTTGAAAGCATTAAGGAAAATCAACAGGACAGAATATAAAAGTGTTGTTAATGCATTTCTTGCTTTCAAAGAGACTTTACCGACTACCCTACATTCTATCTACTTAGTACCATCCTATCTGGTTCATCTCTCAAATAATCTTGATGGAATCTTATTCCCAGCACGCTCCTTCAAACCTTACATTCTGATTTTGTTATTTCGCTTACAGTTATACAAATAAAAGGTACCTTAGAACTTTAAAGTCTTTAACGACCTTTATTTACCTTTATTTTAGCATAAAGTTGCCTTTTTTCTGTTGTTTTTTCAAAGACTTCTTTTTACTTTTATTCGTCTGCTTTTTCTGAATGAGGTGCGTTGTTTTCAAGATTTGTATTTTTTCTTTGTCCCCAGGTTGAATTATAAAGTAGGTAACGAAGTTAATATATGTCTAATAATAATTCCAAAAACGTTATTGTTTTATTGCAAGGGCTTTTTATTAACACCTGAGAACCCAGGTTAAGGAATGCCCCAAGAATGGTCAAACTTAAGTGACAGTAGGCAGGACACATTGCTCCGGATACCGGGTACCGGAATGTGCAGTGTTGAAAGGCCTACCACGTGGTGGGCCGCTGGTGCGCGCTGACCTGATGAAGGCCGTGCGCTTTCGCTGTATGCGAAAAGCCCAGGACCGGTTGTGGAACAGGAGTGGTAGTCTTTAGGCTGGAATGATGATGAATAATGGATGAAGGCTTTACTTTAACTTGTTTAATTTATCCAAAATAATTTTAGCTACATTTCTGTGCTTCAATTTTAGTTTTAACAATTTTAACGGTAACGGCAACCTAACCCCAGCCCTAGGCTTAAGCCTATAAACAGATTGTGGCTATCGAGACGATATTATAAACAGTGGTTGAAAATAGTTCAAAAGCTTCACGTAAGCTCAAACAATAACAGAATTCCACGAATCTGACGGCTCAGAAATTAATTTTCGAAATTCTCGTGCTTAAATAATCGAAGAATTCTGTTCACTAATTGAATCGGAATCAAATAAGTTCCAGAAACTCCATTTGTCGCTTACATTCAAGAGAACATTCCTCAAACAAACCGATTTTGTTGCAGTGCTATTGTTGATTAATTAAGCAAGTATTCTGCTATTTTAACATAAAATGGTATTGTTATGATTTCCTTGTTTATCGTTTTGGACACATCTTTTGGAGTATTTCATTTAATAAATTGACTGAATTCAGATTTTTTTCACATGACTTCTTCCGCTCTGGGTGGAGTGGAAAAGCGAAATGACTAAAACCCATCCGTGTTCCTCCTAAAGTCCTTTGCGTTCCAGGGCCACGTTGACTCTTTCGAACAAATTCCGCAACCCTGGCAGGCTCTGGCCCTAATAGGCCCCGTCTATGCTGACATCTCTTTGAGGCGCGCGTGGAACACAACGCACTTTTGACCCGGGCCTGGTTGTGATCGGACAGCGAGCTACCCAATTTTCGCCGTCCGTAGACCCGCGTCTACGGTGGCCGGGAATCGCCCTGCGTCTCCCGAACCCGGAACGTCTTCTTCTGTTGCGGCGGTTGGGGCGTAGGGCTTGTCTTTCCCTCACGCGGCCCGCCTCCCCCTTCGTTAGGACTAGCACTGCTTCCCAAGCCTTCTCGCCCCGGACCATGCATTGAACCAGGGCTGGACGCGAGAGGTCGTAAAGAACTGCCTAACATTCAAATAAGTCATTACTTTGTAGGAAAACCTCAATTTAAAGGAAAACGTAATTACTAAACGGTTACTATTGGTTTACATTAAAAATAAAGCTTTTATCTCAATAATAGCTTAAAATGGTAACCCTATTAAGTTAAATGTAAACGTAGGTAGGCACTAAGTAAGAAGTACTATGAGAGTTTATATTGGGTAAATCTGAGGAGCAACTTCCGTATTTTTAAAGAACGTTGGCATTCTAATTTCAGTCTCTATATGTCTGAAAGACCTTGTTCTATTTAATATTTTTAAGCAAAGATTATATTGTATTTTAAGTTATTTTTTGCCGAGTTAAGATAGTAATTCTCATATTTTAAGGAGCACGTCGCAGTTGCATATTGGCCTACTAGAACAACACCTTTCATTCACATATATTTTGATACACCATGATACGCTTTTGCGTAAACTGCGTCATTATGGTCTCCAAAAGGAAGCTCTTAACGTAGTTGATTCATATTTGCATAATAGGTTTCAATGTGTAGATATCAATGGTGTGAAGTCCTCCGGGCTACCAGTTCATTTAGGTGTGCCTCAAGGTTCTATACTGGGTCCATTCTTGTTTCTGGTGTATATAAATGATTTACCATTTTTCTTAAAGGGTATCTGTGATGTAGTTCTCTTTGCAGATGATACCTCTCTTGTCTTTAAAGTAGGTAGAAATAGACAAGATTTTGATGACGTAAACAGTGCTCTCTCCATGGTTACGGATTGGTTTACGACAAATAACCTAGTTCTTAATGCTAAGAAAACAAAATGTATCAAGTTTGCCTTACCTAATGTTAATAATCTAGGACCGAATATCATCTTAAACAAAGAGATGCTTGAAACTGTGGACTCAGCAGTATTCTTGGGAATAACTGTTGATTCCAAACTACAATGGGGCCCGCATATATCAAGCCTGTCAGGAAGGCTCAGCTCGGCTGCCTACGCCGTCAGGAAAGTAAGACAATACACTGACGTTTACACAGCTCGGTTAGTCTATTTTAGTTATTTCCATAGCGTTATGTCTTACGGTATCCTATTATGGGGAAGAGCTGCAGACATACAAAATATATTTGTGTTACAAAAACGGGCTGTTCGAGCAATATATCAGCTGGGGTCAAGAGTTTCCTTAAGAGAACTTTTCAAAGATATTGGAATTCTCACGGTAGCATCTCAATTTATTTTTGCAAACATATTATATATTAGGCAAAATATACATTTATACACTAAAACCAGTGATATACATAACTTTAACACTAGAAACAAGCACAAATTACATGCACCATCCCATCGTCTTCGAAGGGTCCAAGGCTCATTTGTGGGGCTCGGTATCCGTTTTTACAATAAGCTACCTCTTTCTTATCTTGAGCTGCCTTTTAACTCGTTTAAAGCTAAAGTTAAATCTAACCTTTGTTCGAAGGCATACTATTCAATCAATGATTATTTAGACGATGATAATAGTTGGTCGCAGTGTTGAACGCAAGACATACTTCGTTTTTAATGTTCTTTCATAGTTAGCTTATGACATATGAGTTCATATATTTGTTAATTTATATGTCCGTAGAGGTCAATTATTTGTTATTTTTTTTTTTTTTTTTTGACTTGATACTCTCATAACAATGTTTTATAATGAGTGTATTGCAACATGTGATTAACTAGTGACTTCGACAGTTGTATGATTTTATTCTATCCTGAGCAACCGGCAGCAAGTTCGTCATGCTCCCTTAGATTTTACTGCTTGCGGTAGCGTCGGGGGTCGGGTTACCTCTTTCCCTCAAATATGGCGAGGGGGGTAATGGCTGATCTTTGCGTTATGCTCGTGAACGGGTGCTGCTTGTGGTGAAAGGTCGTCTTGTTAGCCATGGATTTTACTATTGTTATAACGATTATATGCTTAATGTTTAATTTTGATGGCCCTGGTTTATCACTTGTGGCGTCGAGTCACAGATCTTTTTATTAAATTCTACCCTCTGTACGTGTAAGCGGGCACACCCTTCATGTCTGGAGGCTTATTTAGTTTGATTTGATATTGTTTTTATGCTTGAGTTTGTCTGTTTATGCTGGCATAATGGAGTGTGCTAGCTTACAAGTAGCGAATTATTAAGTTTTATGTTTTTACGTGTTACCTTTGTTGTATTGTTTTCTTTGTAAGAATACTGACTACTTACATATCTTTGTATAAGTGATAGTTCTTATAACTCAACAGACAGATGTGTTGCTGGGGAGTTTGTTGCGCCACTTCTTCTTCCCAGCTAAAACACTAGGAAGTGGTGACGGGCGGGCGTTTTGGGGGACTGTCTTTATGTAGAACTTTGACGTTCAAAAAGTGCTGGCACTCAGCCTAATTTGAATAAATGACTTTTGAATTTTTGAATTTTTGAATTTTGAATTTTGATAAGTTTTTGACATTGATTGTCGCTGATAAAAATAATATATAAATATTATTACGACATGAATATAAACTCTTTATAAGTACGAGGATTGAACTTCTGAGTGCCGATTCTACTAATTCTTAAACAATGTTCGCATTCGCATGTCAGTCGAAAACTAACAAAAAAGCCTTAATTTCTCTACATTTATGACAGATTGTGACCGAGAGGCAAATGCGAATGTTGCTTAAAACTGTAGGTATGAAATTGGCCTGTGATTGCGATTTCAATTTGAACGTTCTTTACTACGAGAATTTGCCATTTTACGATATTGTGGAAGACGCAGTTTTAATAGACTTTCGTTGCTCGTCGTCGTTCATCGTACCTCCGCTTAATACGAAGAAACATTAACGTTTTAAGAATAAGTGGAAAACTCTCAAATTCTGTTATATGTGAGAACTTTGTAAATAGCTTTTGCAATATTGTTTTGCGAGTTTGACGTTTTGGTGTCTCGTATGATGGATGTACAATGTTGCCAACATAAAAAATTGAATACTCATCGTCAATTTCCTTTTTTGTTTACGAGTCTATGTACATAGCCGCGGCCTTGCAAATGAGGCCGAGGTTGCAAACGAACATATTGCTAATGCGATGAGCTGAGTCTGTGTTTTTTAAAATTACATTACGAGTTTGGGAGTCGATGGATGAAAAAAATTAACAATTAACGTCAGTAACAAAATAAACCTACTGATAGATAAAACATTTATTCATTAATTCTGCAGCACAACAAAAATAATACACGAAATCACAAATTATAAAAGTACTTTAACAAAAAGTTTGGCAAGATGCTGTACCAGTGACGAAGTCCATTGCAATTAGTCGCAACATGATTAATGGGAAATACTTCATCCTTTGAAAATCGCCTTCCGTAGCTACAAGGACTTTATGTGAAGATAGGTTTACAATTTAAGCTTTGAGACGCTAAGCAAACAGGAACATTCTACCTATTTAGTATTTAGTTTTGTGGGTATTCTGAACATTTGCCCCTCTTTCACCCGAATGCAAATTCTCCAATGCGAGTAGAGTTTAGATGATTTTATCTTTTTTTTAAAACGTTGGCCAACACTAGGAATTTCTCCTGTATCGTGGGTGCGTTTACAAACATACAAAGTCACATGTACAAACAGCCAGTCCCGGAACAACTATCTGTAGGCCGTACAAGTATTTGTTCCGTGCGGGGATCGAACCCGCGACACGCAGCGTAGCAGTCAATCGCTCAACCACTGCACTAACCGTGTCATCAATCTGGAAAATGTCAAAAATTTAGGTAGACACAATATACTTTTACTTTTTTTTTTTAGTTTGTTATCAAAAGTACTTAAATAGAGATAGGCATGTGTGCAAAAAGTCAACGCAATACCGCGGTCGCATGCCATTATTATTTTGTAGGTGTATCCGGTCCCCGGCCACCGTAGGCGCGGTCCTGCGGTGGTGATCGGACGGCGAGCATTGGGTGGCTCGCCGTCCGATCACCACCAGGCCCGGGTCGATGGCGCGTTGTGTTTCACGCGCGCCTCAAAGAGATGTCAGTATAAAAGACGGGGCCCGCTAGGGCCAGAGCCTGCCAGGGTTGCGGAATTTGTTCGAAAGAGTCACCGCGGCCCTGGAACGCAAAGGGCTTTAGAAGGAACACGGAGGAACACGGTTTTAGTCAGTAAGAGTCTGAGACGCCCTTCCGCTCCACCGAGAGCGGAAGAAGTCATTTGATGATTTCCCATTCTTAAAAAAAAAAAAAAAGTTGTGTCTATTATCCACATGGTAAAATGATACACCTGGAGTTATTTAGCAGCAGACAGACTGACATTTGAATTTGTACAGTTATATTATTTAGTAAAAATTAATGTAACAATGTCCACCTAATTTTACACAACAATATACGATGCTGTACCACGAGGATTTTGTATGCTTTTAGTCTAAAACTAAAACAAATGGCCGGACATAATATAAATTAAGTTGTTCAGCTCAGTTTTGACTGGCACAAATAGTACTGTTATCATTTATTATTTAAACTAAGTACTGTTGCTGTATTAAGGCTGTTGCGCACATCCATCAGTTGAATACAAGTACGCAGAACAAATGGGCCATTTTCAGACCCTGAAACTAGCACACATAATGCGAAAGGACTTTATTTTTATTTTTGGTCTGTCATTAGTCAAAGTCAAAGTCAAAACGATCATTTCAATTAGGCCATCAAACGGCACTTTTGAACGTCATCATTTACAGTTCAGTAAAATAGTACAATAATAGTATTACATTAATAAAGTCTACTGTCCATTCGGAAAGGTAGATTCGTATAGAGAAGAACGGACAAGAAACTCCATAGTTACTCTTTTCAAATAATGGTATTCCAAAATATGGTATACAAAAATTAATTTAATATTATGTGAGGACGATGCACCTAGAGTATGCTACTTATAGGAAGAAAGTATTACCAGCAGAGGTAAACTTATTCATTTTCTAAATGAATTTAGGTAAATGGTACTCACATATTTACAATTTTTTTTTACAAAATTTGCTTTCACTAAGTCATAGTCAAAACGTTTATTGCGAAGTAAGTGCACAATGTGGGTTGTTATGTTATTTTAATACTTATGACTTAGCAGCCTTTTGAAATTCTTGCAATTTTCATTCCCCTGCCATTATCATCCTAAATTAACATGCATTAAACATTATTATTACTTTTTTTTTTATTGAGAAATTATAGTTAAGTATGTAAAAATTTGACTACATCATCTTTGACGATCAGGTGCGCGAGCCTTTCTAGTATCAGTCCTCCTTTCCTTACTGCTGGTCGATTCTGTAAACATGTCGAAGTGAAAACTTAGGCGAAGTGAACGACAAGTGAGCTGTCAAACCATACAAACAAGATGGAATGACAGCTCACTTGTCGTTCACTCCATTTAAGTGTACACGGTAAAATGTCGACGCTGCTAAGGGTGACGTGTTCTCTACGAACGATTTATCCGAAGACTATATTTTGCCATGTTGTCCTATCTTCGGCGATGTGGATGACATCGCAGGCTGTGGTCCTATAGAAAGCTGTTTTACCGCTCCTGGGCAGAGTTCTCCCTCATAATTTTCCAGGTAACCATATTTTCTGCCTTCTCCGGCCAATCTGTAAGTTAATCTGTAGGCTTCGTTTGGTTACTTTAATTCTCATTGAATCAACCGACCGAATTCGCAATACAAATACACGCTCCAAGACAGGCAATGCTGTGTTAAAGACGAATCTGCGAGGCTGAAGTGGGACTAAGGATAGATGGGCTAGGATCGAAGAGGCCTCAATAATGCTAGTGTGATGATGCCGATCGATTCTGTAAGCATGTCGAAGTGAAGGCTTGAGTGAATTGATCACGAGGTGAGCTGTCAATCCATATAATTAAAATGGAATGACGGCTCACTTCGTGATCACGTGACATCTTGATAATATGGATTGACAGCTCACCTCTTGATCTCTTCACCCAAGCCTTTACTTCGACATGTTTACAGAATCGACCGGCTGTAAACATATTGAAGTGAACGCTTGGGTGAAGTGATCACGAGGTGAGCTGTTAATTAATTAAATCAAGATGTCACTGGTTTCTGACAGATAATTCTGAGAGATAGTTTTAAGGCAAAAACACAAAAAGTTGCCATCGACCATTAATAAAATTACTATTAATTAAAGAAATAATTACCGTCTCATATTAAAAGATTTATAGGTACCTACAAGTTTCTACAATAATCCTTCCTACTGAAAAGAAACAATAAACTTACAGTAAATAAAATAATGTGAAAGCCTTATTAACGGTTACCGGCCTCATTCGTCGCAAAATTGAAACTTTAAAGTACATGAAAATGACGCTGATCCAATAGCCAAAGGCAGAATTTACGACCACGAGAATATAGTCCTTAAAGTGAACCTCATAAGAGCATTAATTCTATATCATAATCACGTAAACATCGAAGTTCCAAGCTTTTTGCGATATTATCGCGTTAAATAAAGGCTTTCAGTTATTTAAGCTTACCTTAGTAGCTTTGGTAACAGACGTTATTACAAAGAATATAAAAGATGTTATGACGACAATGCATTAAGATAAGATTTCTTTATTTGTATATGTCACCGGAAAATAGCAAACTCCGTAAGATTATAAAATAACTTGAGAGATTGTAAACTCTCGATAAATTGTAGACTTGTGCTCTGATTGGTCACCATTTTATCGTACCGACACGGAAATATAATAAACCATCAAATTTTGCTGCGTAAAAAAATATTTCAAATGTTCAGTTGACAATTTATCGAGAGTTTATAAAAATCACGCAAGATATTACATCGCAGTCAGTTTAAGTCGATTGGTATAATATAGGATTAAAATCAAGTTAGATCGAAGTCGTGTCAGCCAATGGCTTAAATGAGCCTCAGCATCCTCTCTTCAACTGAAAATGGCAAACCATCTATTTATAACGCGCAGCTTAAATCATCCTAACCTATTAAAGACATTTCCTCCACCGTATTCAACACCAGTTGATAGTAGCTAGTTATTTATTGATATTAATCAAGGGTTATTATTTCCTTCTAAGGGCTGAGTCGACAAAAATAGACGAAGTTTTCCTCTAAAAGACTTAGAAAACAGCCTTAATATAATACCTTTAAACGAGCAGTTCTCGTATATATTTATTTATTAAGCTTTAATTACTCTCTGCAGTTACAGTACGAACCAACACGTACAGAGAGTCATAATCTTATAATAAATTTGATATTTAAAAAATTGAAAAGTAAGGCTAGGTATTAAAAATTAACAAAAAAATACAGCATAACAAATTATTTACCTATAATAAAAACAAATAATTGATTGATGGAAATAATAAAAAATAATAATAATCAAATAATCAAAATAGTAATAATCAAATAATAAAAATAATTATAATCAAATAATAACTATCATAAAATATATATAATCTGAATTTAGGAAATGGCATCAACGATTTCCATGAAATTTAGTATGCAGAAGGTTTTGGGTGCGATAAATCGATCATTTTTAGAAAACATTTACCAAAAAAAAAAAACATCCAGGTCATCCAGGTACTAATTACCTAATTAAGGATTTGGTTTCCACGTTAACCTCGACCTTTTCTCGTACACAATTTTCCTTCTTATTTGTTTTTAGCTTCCTACTTATAAAGCTATTAGGACTTTTCCATTCAGTAAGTAAAACCATTGTGCCAAGGGTAAAACGTAAAAGCTTCCTCGAGTGTGAGAAGATCATATCAAAGCGGGTTCCATTTTCTAACGAACTATATTTAACCCGGCTAATAGTTTCGTGCCGGCCCCGATTAAGACAAAGGCTGTTTATAAAATTACTGGTTCAGTGGCCAGATTTGGTAATTGAAACGCAACTTGTTATTATGGTTGTAATATTTTATGTGTCGGAAGTACTCGGCAGCCATTTAATTTTGACAGTTTACGTGAAAACTCACTATAATTTGGATAAATTACCGGGGCAATTGTTTTGGTTTTGTGTCGTAGGTACAGTGAGCAACGCAAATCGATTAATGTTATATTTTTCTTCTTATTGCATATATTAAATACTAATATAAAAAAATAAGTACTTAGGTAAAGAAGTACAAAAAATTACTCTTCACAAAATTATTTGATGATTAATTTTGTGTAGGTAAACTTCGGTGATATGTTAAAGAAGTAGTGTTAATTGATTTCTGTTATTGACTTACATCATCATATCATCGTATCAGCCAAAAGATGCCCACTGCTGGACATAGGCCTCCCCCAAGTGTCGTCCATCCATTGGCTACCCGCGAGCCTCACCAGGTCATCGGTCCGGCTTGTGCGAGGCTTCCAACGCTACGTCTTCCGGTACGCGGTCGCCACTGCAGAACTTTTCGGCTTCATCGACCATGTGTTCTGCGAGCAAAGCGCCCTGCCCACTGCCACTTCAGTTTGGCGATCCTTCGGGCTACGTCAGTAACCTCGGTTCTCTTGCAGTGCCAGTAGGCTGGCCTTTTCTTTGGACAAAGGAACAGCATTGCATATTCAGCATATTCAACGTGGCAATGCTGGCAGTGTTCCCTCGGTGTCTTGCCTTTGTGCCCCAGCTCAAAGATTCATAATTTCAATGTAATAAACGTAATAAAAAAACAAAGGACTAACATAAAAGCTTTTCCTTTGTATTAAAGAAATTCCAATAAGTCTTCTAAAGAGGGAGATAGAGGGTAGGTACCTTTCACATCATAGGCACGGAATATCGCCCTGCTTTACGCGCTGTAAACTTCACAATTTGCATACAATACTAAAATTCCCTTGATGTACTTTATATTGTTATTTTATATGCTTTTTACTGGCTGACTTGACCGATTATAGTTAAACAGCCGGAATGGGAAGCCATGATGTTAAGCGAGAAGGAAAAACTGCATGTATACAAAAGAGCTCCAGCTCAAAGAGTCCAGTCCGAAATAACCCTTCAGTCAAAGACTACGTCTCGTTTTAACAAACTGTTAGTCGGTGAGTGCTCTTAACTCTAAAGTGAAATTAACCAATCTTTTTAACGGAGGGTTCTCTTGCTTATCTTAACTCTCTTTGAAAGTGTTTAACTAACTTGATGAAGTGGTCTTCGCATTATTTAAGAAAGCTCTTTACAATTTTATGAAGATTATGTTATCTGAAATTAAGTATCGCTGTGAATAGTTTATTACACAGAGCTCGTCTTGTGATACTCTAGTTTCTATATAAAATATGAGTGAAGTTTTGTGTAGTATTTATATGACCTGCGAAGCGAGATTTATTTCACGAACAATGCAATAATGACAAGAACTCTAAAGCTGCGTACTGACCGGTGTTACGGGCCGTAATTTAACATTCGCAGCGAGCATGCTATCTTAAAGTTCAGCTACATGCTCAATCTTGCTCGCGATAACTGTTTGTTCAAACATTGGCGCAAAAACTGCATGGTGTGCTAGCCATTTGTACGGTACCTTACCGTTGTGCCGTCTTAACGCACATGTTTGCTTGCACAAACAAAAATTGCTGCAAATAAGATTGAGCGTGTGCAAGGCTCTACACCGTGCCCTAAAATCCGTGTAAAATAAAACACATGTTCATCTTGTTCGTGCTCGTTTCCACGTACTGACTGCACGAGTGACCGCTTTGTAACATGTTACATTACGCCGGTCAGTACCCACCTTAAGATGCCAATTAGATTATTAAGTTATGAGAGAAAAGAAACAGCTGTAATTGTATTATTTGTGTTATTAGCTGTTTGTGCAAAGAATACTCTAGACGAAACTATTTATTTATTGAATCCTTGTACAAAACATTACCACACACACACACACACACACACACACACATACACACATTACATTATATTATTTTACACCACTTCAGTAAATAAATAGTTTCGTCGTTAATTGATACAACATGATTCAATATCTGTATTTCATATACACGTACGAGCAGTAGCGATGTTTTTTACATCTGTTTCGATTTAAATAAAATATTACGTCTTCAGTTTTCTAAAAGAGCTATTTCACAGTTTTAGAAAACTGAAGACTTAATCAATCTTGTCACTGTACATAAGAAGACGCGATGCATAACATTTTCTACCAGTCTACTTATGGGTTCAAATATCAACGTAAACAAAAATAATAATACCCTTAATATTTTTTTCAGAAGACCATGACGATATTAGGCCTACTTCCGTTACTGCTGCTGTATATGGTGGCGTCTTCACATGGCGTCATACCATGTAAACTGCGGGTTCACTTAGCCAGGGCTGAGCAGATGGACGAGTTCGGCCGCAAGTGCTGGGACACGGTGAAGGTTCCCGCTTGTGGGGGACGATGTGATTCTAGAGAGGTAAGTGGATTTTATTTTGTTATAAGGGACAAGCCCGCCACACCATTTCCAATCACTGCTACGGTAGTAACGTAACCAGTACAACGGAACTACACGATACTTCTTCGCAAGACTGGTGTCAGATTTTCTGGCATCTGAGTACCGAGATCCCGTAATCAACAAAAATAGCCCCGCAGCCGGCGATCCGGCTGATCTTCCAGCCCGCGGACGGGTCGATGGCGCGTTATGTTATTGTGTTCCACGCGCGCCTAAAATAGATGTCAGCATAGTAGGAGGGTCCCACTAGGGCCAGTGCCTGCCAGGGTTGCGGAATTTGTTTGGAGAAGTCACCGCGGCCCTAAAACGCAAAAGGGGAGGAACACGGATGGGTTTTAGTCATTAAAGTCTGACAACCCCCAGACATTTCATATTTCCCATCCTAAAAAAAACCGGCGAAGTGCGAGTCGGACTCGCGCACCGAGAGTTTCGTAAAACATTTTTATTATATGATGTTACTAAAAATGTATGCTTTTCGCAATTTTTCCTTTATTTGTGCTATAAGACGTTGCTTCGTACCAAATTTCAAGATTCTGAGTTCACGGGAAGTACCCTGTAGGTTTTGATACCTTTGCGAAGGTCGAAAATTTGCAGCAAAAACGGCTGTATCTTTTGATTGCGTTGGCTTAGAAGTTTGATTTTTCACAGCTCCAAGGGACAGTAGACCTGAGTATTCGATATGAATTTCAGCTTGATACCTCCACGCGTTCCTGAGAAAAAGGGTCTTGACAGACAGACAGACGGACAACAAAGTGATCCTATAAGGGTTCCGTTTTTTTCCTTTTGAGGTGCGGAACCCTAAAAAAGCTCGATCTTCAAGGTAAAGCAATACTTAACGAGGTCGGTCTGTTAAGATCATATTGGCTTTTGCTCCATGTGAATTTATTAATATTACGTTGGTATTACGCTGAATCCGTCACTTTGTGTAGAGACCAAATATGGCAGAGACAGTAATGAAAAGAAATGTCTTTGCATTACTATAAAGCAATTGAAATTGAGCTTTCCCGTGAAGGATTTTTAATTGCACGTTAATAAAAACAAAAAAATATATAATATGTATATTTATATCTTAATAAAAGTTACAATGATGTTAAACTAAGAGTACACAAATAATTCACTAGTCGACAGTAAATAAATATCTGATTTGATTTATATTATTTAGTAATCAGATGCGCAATGAAACATAATCTGCAAACATTTTATGTTCATATCACATCTAAAAGCGGAGAAAATCACATTTTTAATTGGTTTTTTATTCAAGTTCTTGTCTAAAATCGCGGGCAGTAAAAAAAAACTTCTACGATCTAAGTAATGTTGTCGCGTTATTTAAGTTGCTGATCATCAAAACATTACGTATGTAATCCCAATTTATTTTAAATTGGGATTCTTAATACACCCGCGTGTGTTTTGAGCATAAAATTTGTTACGAATTTTGGCCCAAATCAAAGTCTTACCGATTTGACCGTTTTTTGTAAAGGAAGACACTTCAAACAATTTATTTTAATCATTATTTATATCTCCTGAGTCCCAGTGTAAAAAAAAGTGCCAGTCAGTCCGAAAAAAAATTGCTTTTATCATTGAAGATTAGGGTTTGTAGAACAAACGTGATTTTCCCAGGCGCTTAATCTGGAAACTGAGATGTGATGGAAAACTTTTAATTATGAACACATTTTGTGTTCACAGTACAAAATAATAGAAAGATAGTAAGAACTTAGAGAATTTCAAAAGTTTAAAAGGGGAATACCGATTTTAGGCCTTGCGATGCCCAAGAAATTTAATTTAGTAAAAAAAATATGGTTAATTTTACGTAATTAACTCTTCTATCCCATCTTTGCCCTAGCGGCCGAACGTCCAAGTTTACGTATGTTTTTGCTCTTTGCTAAAATACTAAAATAATTTAAATCTGGACTTATTTCGCTAACAAAAGTGCACAAAGTGATTGACTATCCTACTTGCAAGTGTAATTTTGTCAAAAAGTTGTAATAAGTGTTAATTTGGAACGATTTTCTTAGTGAACCGTTTGAAATTTTCAATCTGGACTAGTCAAACGGTGAGTGAGTGACAAGACATTTTACGCACAGTGCATGCGACCGTCACGGTTACGCGGACCGCATAAGTGTCATATCTGCGCGCGGCTACGCCCAGTGACGTATGCGAGCGCTCGCACCAAAGATTAAGTAACGAAGACGGCGCAGTACTTCCTACCTAATTCACACAGCCTCAGAGAGGACGACTTTCATTGTTTTCCTGTATTTATTTTTCGCCTGCTTTTACATTATTACGCTCACTTGATTCACGTGTGACTTCGATATGCCTAAGTTACATCGTACACCGCCTACATCTCCGAAAATGGGGGGACCAGGACAATCGCAATCTGTTCCTGACATAGCATCGGCTTCTAGTTGCAAGGAGCCCGATGATAATGTAACATTCAGGGGCAAGCGGCCACGCATCGACGAGTCACCCAACAATCCCGCTATCCACAACTCATGTGTATGTCGTGAATTGAAGAGTCAAATGCTGGAAATGTTGGCTTCCTGGAAGGCCAACCTCGATCATAAGTTGTCGGCATGGAAAACTGAGCAGGACAAAATGCTATCCGCCTTGGTTAAGGATGTCTCTGAAATTAAAAGCCAATGTGCGACAATCCGAAAAACCACAACGGAGCTCGAGGCTAAAAGTAGCATAGCTACTCCTCAAGTGAAAACGAGTGGAAAAGATACGATTAAACATGGGCAGCAAAAATATCCCCGCTCGTACACTGAAGTTACTCAACGTCGTGCTGCTACACCAAAAGTAAGCGGAAAGGTCACCGATCCCTTGGAGATCGCGTCTCAAGGGACGGAGGATGTTGATCGGGAAAACCCCGAGACAAGTTTGCGGGATTGTTCGAAACCCCGTGTCTTCGTGCCGGTGGCTGCCGCTGTTGCTGACATCTCGATGGGTGACTCAGAAAAACAAGGTTGGACGGAAGTTCGACACAGACGTTCCCAACGTTCACTTGGTAATGTGTTGCGTGGAACAGCAGCGCCTGGTACCACCAATCTAGAAGCCTCTGAAAGATGGAGATACCTGCACCTCTTCTACGTTAAGCAAGGCACATCTGATAGCCAGGTACGTGATCACCTAATTACCATTTGCGGAGCAGATGTTTGCACGGTAGAAGTCCTCAAATCCCGTGGTAAATACGCATCCTTCAAGCTGGGCGTGCCCTCAAAATTGGCTGATCAAGTTGTGGCTCCTGAAAATTGGGCAGAGGATATTTGCGTCAAACCATGGCGCCGTAATTTTCGTGCCCGAAGCGATGAGACCCAATAAGACCTATTGCGTACTTGCCGCTCCCGCCTCTCGTGGTTGTACTGATCGCAACGTCTGTCTGCGCTTACTGTACCAGAATGTGCGTGGGCTCAAAACCAAGCTACCCATATGGAGGTCAAGCTTATTACTGTCTGAGCATGATTTGATAGCCGTGACCGAGACAAACCTGGACAATTCAGTGGAGGACTCGGAAATTTCGGCTGGAGATTGGCGTACTCTTCGACGAGATAGAGTGACCACGGGTGGTGGTGTGCTGCTTGCTGCGCGGCCTGGGGTCACCGTGAATAGGCTACAAGAACTTGAGACGACCGGCGGCGAAGATTTGTGGGCTAAGATCACAAGTTATGGCCTAAATATATATGTGTGTGTTGTTTACGTCAAACCTAGTGCAACTGACGATGATTACCTGGCGTGGTTTTGCAAGGTCGAGGACATTATTCACAGTTTGAAGGGAACTATTATTATTTTAGGCGACCTTAATCTAAAAAGTGCGTCAGTAAATGTTAATAATTACTACTGTTATTTTCTAAGCTTTTGTAGTCTGGTAGAGATGAATGAGGTGATGAATATGCGTGGCAGTAAGTTAGATGTAGTGTTGGCTCGGGAGGGCGCTGCTGTAAACTGTGAGTATGTCGAGGGTACGGAACTGGTTCCGATTGATCTGTATCACCCTCCGTTAGATATTGCTGTTACCATCCCAAGGCATAAGGTACATGAAAAACTTGACCCTAGCAATATTGACCGTAGTAAGGATTGGAACTTTTGTAAAGGTAACTACACATTATTGTTCGATCTTGTTCGCTCTGCTCCATGGCAAGACATTTTTCGCTGCAACGACGCGTCTACCGCTGCTTGTAAGTTTTATAACCTAATGTACGATATATTTGATTCCTCTATTCCAAAGAAGACGAGAAGGACCTCTGGTAATAAGCGGTACCCAGTCTGGTTTACTAGAGATATCGTAAGCGACACTCGACGTAAATCAAAACTCCATAATAAATGGAAACAATCCCGATGTGATGCTACATATGCTCAGTTTAGCGCACTGCGGTCGGAATTAAAAGTGAGAACCGAGGAGGCATATAGACTGCATTGTTCTAATGTGGAAAACAGCCTAGGCAAAAATCCAAAACTGTTCTGGCAGCACATTTCAAGCCTGCGATCTAAGGGTGGGTTTGAGCCAGATGTTGTGCTTGATAGCAAGGTCTATTCAGGTGTCAAAGCTGCTGAGGCATTTGCTGAGTATTTTTCCAGCGTATTTCTGCCGAACACACCAGAATTGGACCCGAAATCAAGCACGGTGATTAGTGAGGCAGGTAATTTTCCCCTACCCATTTTAGTCCCGCCGGACGTCGTTAGGGGTATTTCCAAACTCAAACCCTGCAGTTCGGTTGGCCCAGATAACATCCCTGCATATATCGTTAAGGGATGTAGTAGTATATTAGCAGCCCCTTTATGTCATGTTTTTAATCTAGCTCTTCAGTCAGGCGTGTATCCGGAGCTGTGGAAGACTTCACGTGTTACTCCCATCCCTAAAACCAGTGACAAAACTTCTGTAGAGGAACACAGACCCATCGCTATTTTATCAACCATTGCAAAGGTCTTTGAACATATACTTAACACTGTTATCTGTAAACAAACCAATATGTATCTTTCTGATGCTCAACATGGTTTTCGACCTGGTCGCTCCGTGAACTCAAATCTGCTGATTCATGTTGACTTCATATCCAGTAGCCTTGAATCCGGTAGGCAGGTCGACACTCTGTATTTTGATTTCCGGAAGGCGTTCGACAAAGTGGACAACGATGTGCTTTTGGCAAAGTTAGGGGCTGCGGGTTTCTCATCCGGCCTTCTTAACTTCTTCGCTGGCTACCTAAGGGATCGCAAACAGTTCGTCCGGCATGGCTGCTTTGAGTCGAAGTCTTATTACACTCGCTCGGGCGTGAGTCAGGGATCCGTATTAGGGCCGCCTTTGTTTCTGATCATGATCAATGATCTAATTAGTAAGGTTCGATTCGCAAAATGTCTGCTATATGCCGACGATCTAAAACTAGCTGCGCAAATCAGAACAGAGGTGGATTGCGAACTCCTACAAAAAGATATTGATACCGTCTATGAGTGGAGCATTGCGAACGGGTTGTTGTTTAATATTAGTAAATGCACCGTTATGAGTTATGGTCGAGGGTTGAGACCAATAAAATACGACTATAATTTGGGGGGTACAGTGATCACTCGTGTCACCAGCGTTAAGGACTTAGGAGTGACTTTCGACCGCAGTCTGACATTTAGAGACCACGTGTCTGCCCTTACAAAGGAATCCTTCAGGCGTCTGGGATTTGTCTTGAGGAACGCTCGTGACTTTCGCAATCCCAGTATTATTAAACTCCTATACACCAGTTTAGTTCGGAGTAAACTCGAGTCCAGCGCCTGTGTCTGGCATCCACATACTGCGTCTCAGACACTGATGCTTGAGAAAGTTCAGAAAACCTTCTTGAGATTTTTTTATCAAAGGCTGTACCATTACTATCCATGTATGTACCCAACGAATTATCTTTTAGGGGTATTGGGCTTCAATTCGTTGGAGGTAAGAAGGGGCTTTGATCAGCTCACGATTGCCTGCAAAACCCTAAGCGGTCGTATTGACTGCCCTGAGCTCCACGGACTTTTCTGCCGCCTATTTGTGCCCGACAAATACCTTGGGCACCGTCAAAGCCGCCGACATAACCTGTTCGCACTACCGCTATCTAGATCTGTTGCTAGAGCCGAATCTCCAGTATGTCGAACCCTAAGGATGCTAAACGCCCTCCTGACTGCCTATCCTGAATGTGATATGTTTGCTGATGAATGGAAGGAAATAATGCGTGCTTGTCTCCTGTTCTGTGAGAGACAATATGCGAGGGTGTCCACTGTTACATGTTAGTTTATGATGTATTTAATTTATTAAACCATTTACTCAAATAATTATTAATAATTTTATCTACGAATTGTATATCTTTGAATTTAATTTTTGTATTTTTGTATTGTATGTTATTTGAATGCTTATTTTATTTTAATTTTTATAATTCTATGTTAATTAATGTAATTGGACCTGTGCCGTTTTAATTAACTATAAATAAATAAATAAATAAATAAATAAAAATTCTATTCACGACGCGATACAAGTCAGTAACATTTTTTAATAAATAATAAATATTGAAACGATACAACGAAATAAACAGACATTTGCTAGGTTGCCAATTTAAAATCCGGGAAAAAATTAAGATTTGTTGCAAAACATTGATTTGACATTTACACATAATGTACTTTATTTATTTTTCCTTTTGTTTATAGAAGTCTCAATGCATTCGATGTTACTTGTGGGCGCTCAGGGCCTAAATTACTATGGCGGCTTTGGCATCCCCCTTTGTTAACTAGCGAATCTATGATTAATTAACAAAGTGGTGTTTTTTGCACTTGCCTATAAATAATATTTTGCATGAAACCCATCTCACATCAGCATAATAATATCATGTAATTTTAGGCTTATTCACTCGCCTACGTTAATATCAAAATACAATGTTCAAAGTAATTAGCTCAACTAAACTTAAAAGTATAAGAACATCACCGCTGCGACCTATAAAAACTTAAATAATTACAACACAACCTATTAAAGTAAATATAATGTTACTTTATATTGCCTTTGTTTATGAAAATAATTACTTTCCAAAAAAACGGTTGTATTAACAAGTTTAAAACATAAAAATGTTCAGAAGTTTCGGAGTAAAATGTCAGACCGATGCCTGGGGAACAATAATTAAAAAGGCTGTGTACCTGCCATTGGCATAATAATTTTGGTCTTGGAGATTGTGGGATCGCTTTAATTTATCAGGTTTGAGAACTTTGCAATCGATCAATAAGTCGTGGTAATAGAATAAAACTCATGATATCTCTCATTCTCCTTTCCGTTTATGGGTTAGGATAATCAGAGTTCACATTTCAATTCTAAAACTGGTATTTTTACTGGTATCTGGTAGTCAAAAAATAAGTGCGAAAAGAACAGACTGTCAATATATGGGGATGGTCGAAGACTAGCGATGAACGTCTTTCGTGCTGAATAGTCGTGATGATCTATTTATCTTGTTTTAACATAGTTTATTATCACTATCATTACTATCACAATGATAATCACTATCACCACATATTATTAAAAAATGTTGTGGTAAAAACATCATCCACCACCCCCCGACTACTTGCAACCCCAGGAACATCTGCCACCTGGATGTGATCTGCAGTGGTCTATATGGAAAGCACTGAATCGGTTGCGCACCTAGGTAGGCCGGTGCAGACACAACCTGGCGAAATGGGGTTTCATAAGCCTGTCGGATGCACAATGTAATAATAATAAGCCGTGTCAGCCAATGGCTTAATAGCCACGAGACTCGACCAACACCTCGGGAGGCTCTCGTTGGGCTGCTGGATCAGGGGCCTGAATCAGAAAGCGCTACTTCTGGATACGGCTTGTATTTTTAGGAGGTTCCTCTCTCTGGAGCCCTGAGCTTGGACCCTGTTCCCGTTACCAGTGGGCTACTATTTTATATTTTTAAATATATTTTTTAAATTAATTAAAATTAAAAAAAAAAGATATAATTGTATGTAAGTTTAAATGAATACACGGAATAATAATAATAATTGGAGTGCCCCAAATGCCCATGCACCTGTATTTCGGGGGATTTGATGAAGAATCCCACCGACGGCGACGCTGCAATTGACCACTGACCTACTGGGCCCAAAAAAACCAAAGAGTTTACATTGACTCGGAAAGAAGAAATCAAACAAAGTACCCTCACCACATCCTATCAGTCTGTATGCGATAAACTCAAAAAAATATAGCCAAACAGATAATTGGCTATAGTTTTTTGAGTTTAATAGATAGACAGATAATCTTTCAACAACAAACGGAGTGATTTAATTGACTAAGGTAATGTGTAACTTTGCTTAAATATGGCGATGTTTGTTGAATATGTTGAAGAAAATCATGCCGACTGGCAGCTTTTGCAGTAGCAGCTGCTAGTTTAAAATAACTCGATTGCTCATACTGCAGGAACAGAATTAAAAAATATGTACAGGTTCGCCAGAACAATTCAATTTATTAACCTCATTTTTCATTCATGAGTTTCGCAGTATTTTTTTATTTTACATTAAAATTGTTGAATTTTACACCCCTCAACGTTGAGTTTATTTTAAAAAAATCTGTACATACGTTGGTAATTTCGACGAAGGGCGGATACGAAAATTGTCGGTCGTTTCCTCTGACCGGATATTTATCTACCAAAATACTCCTTTAGATGTTTTGTTTTTTTTTGTATTTTGGGGTACTTATTTAAAAGGGTTTCGGTTATTTAATGAGGAAATTATTTTTGTACCTTACCTTTACTTTGTCTTTGCTACAAGCTGATGAATGAAGGTAAGTGTTTTTGCCAAAACATTGTAAGATCGCAGACTACTGAAATGAAAACATAATTATTCGTATCTTTTTATTTAATTAATTTCCAAAACACTTATTCTACTTTACAACGGTTTTGCCATAGGTACACGCAAGCCTCTCGGGGCTTATATATGTGCTGGCGAGTCGGTCTTATGTTCTTAAATACATACTATGTTTTATTTAAATGAATTGTTGAAATAAAAACTAAAACGCATTCTGAGCAAAGAAACGCTTGAATTTGTAACTGTAACTTCTCGAACCCATTTTATATACATTTTGTAAGTCATCTGGAAGTTTGTTAAGAAGGTAAGGTACTAAATATACAGCAACCCTCGTCCCATACACATTGTTAAATTTTGGTAGAATGTATTTATTCTGAAGTGCTCTTTTTATTTATTCTCAAGAAGTCATATCTTGTTTTTTTTGTAAGCAGCTCGGGCCTATTTATTGCCACTAGGGTGGAAAATTCCATCTTATGAAACACATTCATAATATTACAGTATTTGAATAGATCGTCGTCATTGTTTTTAAATTTCTTTTTTTATATGTTTAGGCGCAATTGCTTTTATTATTCTTAATGTAACTTACAAATTTCTGTCAAATATGTATGGTAAGTTCTTCCGTAACCCAGGGTTGCGGAATTTGTTCGAAAGAGTCACCGCGGCCCTGGAACGCAAAGGGCTTTAGAAGGAACACGGATGGGTTTTAGTCAGTAAAAGTCTGACACGCCCTTCCGCTCAACCCAGAGCGGAAGAAGTCATTAGATGATTTCCCATCCTTAAAAAAAAAAGTTCTTCCGTAACTACTGAGACCGTAGTTGATGACTGAGTCCGCTAGGGCCATGTATAGCATTCTGAGAATTTTAAAGGGTAATTTATATTTTAATAAGCTTAGTTTCCCCAGAATAGACCTTAGTTTGTTGCACACGTGATCTATATGCGGGCTCCAGCTGAATCGGCCATCAACTATTAAGCCGATGTAGGTGTGTTTATACACTATCTATCTATATTAAGTTGTTGGCGAGCTATGCAGACATGAATGTTCGTGTGCTGTAATTGTAGGTTTAGTGGTGCATTTATTGTGTGATGAGTTTATGTAGTCATTTTTTGTTTTTGATGCGTTTAACACCAATCCTACGTCATGAGCCCATTTACACATTTTATCGAATTGAGAAAATTGTGTTAAAGAGATTCTGGGGCATCACGCATGAAGTTGTTGGCGACCAAAAATACATGTGTCATCTGCAAATTGATATAATGATCCTTAATTAATAGCATTAATCATATCATTGACAAACAGTAAGTATTCCGTCGGGCCAATAATTGAGCCCTGGGCCGTGCCTTGTATTTTAACCCTATTATATCTGTTCAAGTGATAGTTTTTAATAGTTCTAATAGTGACCCTGTATTCCATTTCTTGATAACTTGCCGAAAAGTATGTCAAAACGAAGCATATCAAATGCTTTGCTAAAATCTATATAAAACGCCAAAACATGTTTTTTATCGTTAGGTGTCAATTAACTTTATCGGTAAATACTTTCAATAATTGTGTCGTATTTTTTTTTTTTTTGTAATCCCTATTGTTTATCATTAATTATTCTGTGTGTGTGTAAAAAGTTATTTATCTCATAACCGATATAAAGTTTTATGGTTTTATCTATACATGACAATACATCGTTATAGGACGATAGTTATTGACGTCATCACGAGCACCTTTCTTGTGTATTGGACGTATCACCCCTATTTTTAGTAAGTCTGGATACTATATGTTGTGTGGTTGTGTGGATACTATATGTCTGTATGTAGTCTGCTAGCAGCAATTGCTAGACTAGGTTTGCAGAAGAATACTTAACAGCCATAGCATCTAATTTAGCGTTTATGTCAAGTACAGTAACACAAATTATTGCTGGAATTCAGCATCTATTTAAACTGGGAGCAGACCCCAAAATAGTCGGAAAAGCTTCGGCAAATCGTTTTCACGCCAATCGAACCATAACAACTTCCCGCTATTTTTTTAATTTAAATTTAAACATAGTAAGTGATTACCATAATAATATGTTTAAAACTTAAATGACAGACGATTAATAAAATCATAACAATACGGAAGCTTCTAGCTCAAAACAGGATATTGAGATCAGCCGGATGTTACTTCATAGAAGCGTTATTAAAAATTAATACTACGAGCCAAGAAGCGAAGGCTAATTTACACGGCTATGCTGTGCAAACGTTGTCAAATCAAATCAAAATACATTTTTTTTTTACAAATAAACCGTTAACGGTATATTACTTTTAAAATGACATGGTTAGTTAATCAACGAAGACACGCGCAGTGGTTGAGCGATTTACTGCTGCGCTGGGTATCGTGGGTTCGATTCCCGCACGGAACAAGTATTTGTATGGCATACATAAGTAACTATGTTTGTAAGCGCTACGGAGGGCAACGTTTAATAAAATAAAAAAAATAGAAGCTACAAGTACTTGCAAGTTCTGAAGTGGAAATCTCCAATTTTCCATGGAGAAGAACGTGCATGAAACTCCATGGACATTCAAATAATGGTTTTATCATTAAAACTTCAATTAATCAATCTCTGCTGCCCTAGGTCTTGTACTAGAAGATCTGATATCACAAGAGCTTCATTATCATGGTGGTTCACGTTATTACTAACTGCCTTGCTGGTGGTGGTCGTAAGCTAGTTTAAGCTTGAGGCCTTTAAGCGTTCGTCCTAATATAAAGCGTTCATTAAGGGAATACTCGATCAACGCGATCATTTGTCGTGGTGTGCGATGATCGCAGTTCGGCGAAACTGGAAAGCGTGTGTCGGCACGAGGTCACGACCCTTTCGTGTTTGCCGATCATGACGATCGTGTATTAGTACGATTATCGCTTTTTATTAACGGCCCGTATCAATGACGTATCTACCTTTAACTAACTATCAAATTAGCTGCCAACAGTAGCTGAAACGTCATGTTTGCCTTTGTAACATGACGTTTCAGCTACTGTTGGTAGCTAATTTGACAGTTCGTTAAAGGTAGATTATTAACGTTATAGATACGTTATTGAAACGGGCCGTAAGACACCTTCTAAGGCTACAACAGAGTGAAATTCTATTTGCGACAACTAATATCCAAACGTCAAAATATATTGATAAACACTACCGGAATATCATTTGATCAATCTCTAACAAGAAGAAAAAAGTGAAGAGTAATGTGAAGTGGCAGTGGGCAGGGCACATTGCTCGCTGAACAGATGGTCGATGGAGCCGAAAAGTTGGCTGCTGGAGTGGCGACCGTGTACCGGAAGACGCAGCGTTGGAAGGTTTCTCACAGGGTGGACCGATGACCTGGTGAGGGTCACGGGTAGCCGATGGTTTCGAGACACGAGACACTTGGAGGCCTATGTCCAGCAGTGGACGACTTTCGGCTGATATGATGATGATGATGAATGTGTTAAATTTTACCCTTTCTGTAAATTGATATCGCTGATAGAATATCAGTTTAAAATAGTGACTTTTGTCATATGGAATTTATCGCAACCTAGAGTCTGGACTCCGCTTTTGATAGGAATAGGCTCACTCCCATAATAAATGATTTACCGAAATAACTTAAGGTTGAATTTTCGTTGGAAAAATGTGAATAACATTAACATTATTCCTACAAAAACCTAAATATCTATTATGTACCACGAAAAATGTTCAGTTAGCACTCTGTAGGTAAAACTAAAATAATTCATTTATGAAGGAAGATGAATGCAGTATCCTTTTTCATAGAAAATTCCAAGATTTCTAGGAAAACTGTTTTTTTAGGTTTAATTACATATTTAATTGCAAAATTATTTCCGCAGAAATTTTGCTCGCTAAGGAAAGAGCATACTATTTTATTAAGGCGATGACATCAAGCAAACACCGTTCTTAGTTTCAATTTTATATTATCCAAAACACGCAGTCAGACATTGCTCAATACAAATCAACGGTAAACTTACTAACTTTTCCAGTAAATCAATATTCACAGATTCATATTTTGCAGCTTCAAAAATACACAGAAATAGATCAACATAAACAAACGTACATGCATCGGTTTGTTTCTTCACTCAAATTCTACCACTAAACTGTGGGACTAATCTTGATACTGACAGAGTTTCCTGGTCCCTTTAATGTAACTTATTTCCCATGTAACCTGCAAGCATTACTGATATTATCGTTATTAATCAGAAAAGAAATTGGCATTAGTATTTTCCGTAACATCTTGTAAAGTATCAAAAGTGTTGGGTCGCGCCTTAAATTTAACTTCTCACGCGAAGTGTGCTCATAGAGTGGATAGGACAGGATCTTTCATCGCAACACATTATTTATTAATTGCGTTCTGCGTTTCCATTCAAAGAACTGTGCTAATAATATTCTGAACTACACACTGATTCTTCTTCTTTTTTTCTTATTCTTTATTACGTAGATACAAATAAACGAAGACAGTTTATGTACAAAAGCGAGCTTAACAAAACATAAAGAATCGGGTTCTCTAACAGTAAACGTAAGTGCGATAGAAATAATTACGAATTAGTTAGTGAGCGAACAGCAAAAGAGTGGAACTCTCTGCCTGCCGAACGTATACAACCCTAATATCTTCAAAATTAGAGTGAACAGGCTTCTTCTGAGTAAGCTCGCTCCATCGACGACTTTGTCTCTGTCATCTATGACGAATCAAGAGGAAACCGATTTCAAAAAAAAAAGAACTGCCAAAAAAAACCTTAAAAATGACAATTTTTCTTCTTAAATTTTCGTTTGTTGTTCTTTTCATTCAATCAATTCAGCTTAACTTTATTCCGACCAATAGTTTCGTCCTATATAGCTTCGTCTCTCTCACACAGCGGAATCATGATGGCGTTGGCACGACATAAATGGAGGCTGTACGTAGGCACCTGGATCACTCTGTCAATGGCACTTTTTAAGTAACGGAAGGTGTAGGTGACTGTGTATACTGGTCAGGTGGGAGGAGATCACAAATATCCCTTGAAAGGACTCCATACTGGCACTATTTTTGTGATGGACAAATATACCCCAGTTGGCTATTGTATCTACAGCGGTAACCGAGTAATCAATATACGAGTATTTAGATAAATCTCTTCCGTTACTGATGAGTGACTGACTGAGTGACAACGCACTGTCAAACTGCTGGTCGTAAAAAAGCTGAAATTTGGCATGTAGTTTGGGGAGTGTAGGAAAGAGGATTTCGTAGGCAAAAGCTAGTATTTATATGTATATTACACCATGTAATTAAATACTACAATACAATACAGTTCCTACACAGTTTTGTACCGTTTCCTCCGGTTTTATAGTTCCAAGTAGCGTTGACAATATCAATTTAGTATTACCTATTCATTTATTACGAACTTTGATCAATCAATTGCTAGTGAAGTTTGTAGTTAGTTAGTTTCGAAGTTTAATTTCAAAACGAGAGTTACACGCTATACGAAAAGGAATGTCTTGGAACCGTCTCTAAGGTAAAAGGTTTGGTTGGTACCTATTCGTATTTGTCACTCATTTTTATTTTGAACACTCAAATAACTAAAAAAACTTAAAATAAATACCCCAAACTAAGCAAACCTTTAAATATGGCGTCAAAAAATTCGCTCACCGACTGTGATATGTCTCTTAAATACGTTTCGAATATAATTCGATAGGGAATCCTGGAAGACCTATCGATTGTTAAACGGAACGAGAGTTGAACCAAAGATGAGACGTAAAATAAAACAAATATATTATATACACCGTGTGTACGACAGGAAGGCAGGAAGTCACAGCAAAATCGCGTAAATCAGTTTTATTACTCATCACGTGCTGCTTAAATGTCTCTTCTGATAAGTTGCCGGTTTTGACATCATCATTATTATTTTTATTTGTATTATTTATAATACAATAATTGATTAAAACGTAACTAAATAAAATACCTCACCATTTTAACACTTTATAAAATATTATACAAACTAATATCAATAAACAGAATAAAGATTGACGCCATATTTTTTTTTACGGTAAATTTAGTTAGTAGTTTATTTTAGTGTATTTACTTAGATAGTTAAGTATCTATTAATACAGTTGTAAATATGTATGTAAATAAAAAAATCTTTAAATAATTAAAATAAACATAAGATTGACCAATAATAATTATTTACTGAAATGTTTAAAACACAGCGCAATATTGTAATTGAGCTGAAATTCATTAATATATCTTTGTTGAAATATCTAC
The DNA here is from genome assembly GCA_002192655.3 of Mamestra configurata. NCBI lineage: Eukaryota > Metazoa > Arthropoda > Insecta > Lepidoptera > Noctuidae > Mamestra > Mamestra configurata. The sequence goes on along the minus strand of NDFZ01005432.1, from coordinate 372,452 downwards.
CAGATTTCAAAGATTAATTTCGCATTTAAATTCATCATTAACAATTTTAATAGCACTGATAAAGGTTTCCAACCAAAAAACAGCAATGCAAAGTATTTATGCAGGCAATTAATTAAATATTCTTTCGAAAAGCGTTATTATCATTAAAACGAATGCCACTTTTAAATAAATAAAATACTTGGTTGCAATGGAAAAACGACATTACTAATGTATGACGTCACTTCGACGATACTTGTTTTACGTATTTTCCGTCGATATATCAGAACTTGTAACCCCGAGAATTTGTTCATTTCAGATCTGTTAATTTATTGTGTTTATGATAATTATTTTTGCCCTCCACGGTATCAATTTGGATGGCGATAAGAGTAAGGAAAGACCCAAGAAACAATGGATGAACAGCTTGAAAGATGATCTATGTATATATATCTATTTCCCTTGGTCACGGCATCACGCGTGAACGGCTGGACCAATTTCGCGTTTGTTATTGTCAGGAGAAGGTTCTTATGAAAAAAAAATTTGAAAAAAATATAAGCCGGGTCGTGCCACTAGTAGAATATAAATATATTTATATTTTATATTTTTTTATATTATTTCTCGCTACAACACACATTAGATTATACAAGTTTTCCAAGAAACAATAGTACACAAAAAGTACATATATTGTGGGAGACTGGTGCCTAAACTAGGCTTGGGGCCTGTATTTGAGAACACAAAATGTGTAATGATGATATCGCACACCTAGATCTATACAGAGTTAACTAAAAAAAAACACTATTTTCAGGAAAGGCGAAAAACTACTTGTGTCCCTGTGCTGGTGGGTAGGTATTTGGATAAGGAATTCGATGGTGTGCATAACTAAAAAAAATATTTTTTTGAGTTATCTTCCTTTAGATCTAGGTGTGCGAAATGTCTAGGAAAAATGTAAAAACGTGGACTGCTAAGATGGCGACTAATAAAGGAGTACGAAAGAAGTCATGTCACGACGACTCCAAATAATGATGACTGATGATGAGGTAATCAGTGTTGTCTATCCAACTCCGATGTTTCATGAAATTGTAGTAGGTGAAATCATTATTATCAACAGAAAAGATTTACTCATGCGGTTTAGAGTTTGATGACAAATTAATGCGAAATCGACTCAAACATTTCTGCATACTCCTTTATCCATGCACGTTAAAGTAAGAAGGCAATAATCCCTATTACAGAGTTTATAATATGCTAACCATTATTTAATATGTATTCAGAATAGCTCATACGTGGAAATATTTCGAAGTATAAAGATGGCCGCAAACGAATTTAGGGTCATCTGTAATGTCGTATGCATTTCTGGATCATACCGTTAATAATGAAAACGTGCGGAGGTTACTTTCTCGGGCCCATGTTATAATGTATTCATAAGCATGTTATGCGGTTACCCTTTGAATTCGTAAGTTGGCCCTTTTTCCAGAATTGTCCCTTCGTACTTAGTTGTTTTCATGGTATCATAAGTACCTTTCTTACTTTTTGACGTGACAACGTCTAATAAATCGATGAACGCCGGCTGCATGCACGAACATGGATGACTAATTGTAACGTTACGCTCCGTAAACCGATTTTACAGACAACCATTTTTTTTTCGTTTTCAAGGGAAACGTTCTAAAGTCGCCTGAATAACGTGGGATTTTTACCTAGATAAAAACACCCCGGTGATCACCATCCGCACATGAAACACTTGTGACCTCTTCAAATGCCACAACACCTTCTGAGCAACGTCTATTTTAATGCACATTAGGGCACATCCCCGGGAATTGTATAGGGGCCTCGATGTGCACGATAGCACGTGATCACTGTGCCACCGTCTTTCCTGGGGCCACTCGGTGGGCGGACAGAATCCCCACTCTGAGTAAAGCAGGTACCTACCCAAGCCAAGAACCTAGATGTGGAACTCATGAACTGACGTTTCAAAAGTGTCTGCAAAATAATGGTTGAAATAAAAATAATGCTTTGAGTTTGGTGATTGTGGCGGAAAACGTATCCTTGGGTGAAAATTCTAAAAGAATTAGATTAAAGTATTCGACTATATATCTGTAAAAGAAACGTTTTATTTTGTCATGTCTTTGACAATACAAACTTGATGAAATTGAACAATTTGTAGCAAAAATTATTTACTTAAAAACAAAACAATATTGAAGTTATTGGCGAAAATGTTTCGAATTCGAAGCCTTTAATTTTCTTTCAATAACGGTCGGTCTGGAAACTTCCTCTTTTCATTGTGTGGTCTTGTAAGTCTTCCAAGTCCCCAATTTTTTTGAAAACAATGAAGAAGAATGAAAACCAAAGTTCACTCGAGTTCAAATTTTGTTTTGTATTTGATTTTTCGTGGGGTTATTATTTTACGTTAAACTTTAAGCAATACGATCTTTCTTTATTTATAAGAAAAGGAAGGCTTAGGATTTTAGCAGTTTGCATAATTATACACATGTGTTATGTAATAATAACTAATAACTAATTATATTATATTTCATAGATATAAGGAATATGCATGAAAAAAAATATCTAAACAGTTTATCTAGAAATATATAAAAATATAATACCAACAGTGTAAATTAAATTAAAATTGACCGAAAAACAAACAATATATAATTATTTTAAGCAAATATATCTGTCCCTCTCGCCAAAACGCTGTTTTCTATGGTAGCTGTGCGTTACAGTATTTGACGTCAGAGTTGATATCGGACTTTTCTTTTTAATTGTCAACTTTTAAGCTTAACTTCACCGCTGATTAAAGTAATTTTTTTTTTTTTCATAATTGTTTACTAGAGAAAATAAGTCCCTTATTTTGAAAAAAATAAATAAACAGACACTGTGTCTAAAGTGAATTTCAGTGGGCACGATTTAAAGGAACCAAACATGAAGACATAATGGGGGCTTCGTTTGCTTACTCTAGCTCCTGTCATTCTCTAACCCAAACTGTCAATCTTGGGGTGCCCTAATCTCACCGCCGATGATCAGCGAGAAGCGAGTAAAGCTAAAAAACTAATACGAGATGGCGAACAGCGAGAAGCGAGTGTGTAATTCCGATAGTTTTATCGCTCGGCTATAAGCGAGTGCTCTTGTGCGACGCGCAATTACTCGCACAACTCGCTCCGAACCACACTATTGGTAGAAATGACCGCTGGTTGGTCTCTCGGCGGGAGTTCTGACTTCTGACTGCCAAGCGAGCATTAATCTATGATAGCTCTTGTCGCTGCGACAAACTAGTAGTAAGAGAGATCTCGCCGGCAGTGTGAATAGCCAGCTGTTGACTATAAATGTATGTGTATCTTTTACTCCGACGGGATCTATATCTTTTGTCCGTTTCCTCAGCGAAAATAGTCGATAGCTAATCGCTGCTGCGTCGGCGGTGAGACAAGTACCTAAGTCCTCAAGTACGCTTTGCTCGCTTTAGGCTAATGTTCAGGATTAGTATATTTTTAGTAAGAAAGCTTCGGGTTCAAAAGTATTTTTGGTGATCGTTCATCATCACCGTCATATCGGCCTAAAGACGTCCACTGCTGTACTATGGACTATGTCCTCCCCCGGGGGTTTTGCCATTTTCGCCACGCTTGGCAGGCGGGTTGGCGATCGCAGTGTAGCTGTTGCAATGCACAGAGAATTCTGCTGCCCATTCTCTGGTGAGTCCCTCAGTCGCCTCTTATGACACCCACGGGAAGTGATGGGATGGTACTATTCTTTTACGTCCGACACCATACAGAAGGTGATCGTTAGGTATTTTTAAAATACGAATTTTAACTAATATACAACTGATCCTACTGAATGCCTATTGTCTTTATTTGTCATTTCTAGCAAATAATAATATAATGAAAAACTACATACGTTCTATTTACATTTCTTTTTAATATGTTGGGGTGTGTGACCCATTAAAACATACCAGTATTCAGAATAAATCGGGTTTTATAACCAATTCCCTGTAACAATAGATTCAATGTTAGTGATCCTTGTTCGGAAATCCGCGATCATTGCCTCTTCCATGAACTAATCTTGTATTTTTAAATTTACTCTTATTTCGTTTGGTTTATCACAATATTGTTTATTGTGAGATATCAGTAGGTATTCCTTTACAAATATTCATGTGATGAGTCTTTGTTTTGTTTGCTCTACTTCACGCTTCAATTGGTCAAATATCGGAAAGGTTTTTGACATGTATATTTTTTGAATGGTTTCTGCCAGCGGCTTCGCCCACGTAAATGTCAAAAGTTATCCCAAAGGAACAAAAATATGCGGGGAAAAAAGTATTCATATTCTATTCCAGGTCATGAACCACCAGTGTACCAAGTTTCATCTAAATCGAGTCAACCGTTTAGACGTGAAGAGGTCACAAACAGACAGACAGAGTTACTTTCACGTTTATACAGGGTGTTCCAGAAGTAAGTTAAGAAACAATATCAAAATATACAACGTGTAACAGAATAAACGCAATAAGTTTTAAGGGGTCATTGTACTCATCATAATGAACAACTTTTACTGTGTGATGAACCCCGAAATCGCGAAAGAAAAAATAAATCAGCTGTTTAGTACATTTTGTTGAGTTATGCGCAAATACATAGGTACATGGGGCAGTCGATTATTTTTTCGCGATTTCAGTTTTGCTCCCATAGTGAAAGTTGTTCATGTAATGATGAGTACAATGACCCCTTAAGAGGTATTGCGTTTATTCTATTACACATTGTATATTATTATTTTACTTTTTTCAAAAACCCGACCACAAAAAACAACTAAAAAGTTATGAAAAATCATTTTGCAAGTTGTCTGATGCAGTTAGTGGTGTTTATTTTAGTTAAATCACAGATTCGATGCCGGCTGCATCAGAGACTGCTTGAAAAGTAATTTATTTAAAACTTTTAGTCGTTTTTTCAGTCGGTTTTTTTTAAAGACAATATTTTTATTATGTTTTTTATTTTATATATATTTTTCCCTAATTGTGTAGTAGATACAGAAACCCACCCTTAAATATGACCTCAAACTCCTGGAACAGCTTGTAAAACCGCCAGCACGCGGCTTATCCCTCGTGTATGTTATCCAAAAGGAACTTACTCCCGGGATAAAAAGTATCTGATGTCATATTCATGGACACAGTTCAACCGTGTGCCAAGTTTCATTCAAATCTTGTTAACCGTTAGTACGTGACAAGGTAACCAACAGGCAGGAGCTTTCACATTGACAATAAGTAGGTATCAGTAATTTAGTATGGAAACGGATAATTGCGAGCTAAACCAAATCAAATACTTTTATATTTTAATTGCCCATTACTTTATACACAGCAATATCTGGAACGCACATGCAGGATAAAGCTACGCCAAAGGTTTTTGGCTTAAATCGTTGTCCGAGTTGCCAAGAGGAGCACATTGATATGCCTGCACTAATATATTATTTCAGAGAATGGAAGCATGGTATATTTTCATTTATTCCATATGTAATCTCTCTGCAAGCCAACTTACTTGATGTATGTTTGTTTGTAGGAACTTTATTTAGAACATCGTATTCAGGTATTGTTCAGCTGTATTATGTGCTTACTTACTCTCATAACTGCGATGCGTGTTTCTAAAATGTTTGTTCAACCGCCACAAAATAAGGGGAAAAAATTATGTGTTGATAAGTTTCAGGAATAAATATTTTACGGTTCAGAAACTTAGGAACACAAGCTCACCTCAAATTGTCTTGACAGTCAGCCAAATTCAGTTCACAGCGCGCGGCGGCTCGTAAGCACCAATTTTTTATTTTATTCGGTGGCTTGAAAAAAGGTATATTTATGTACGGTGTCACGTTAAGCCAACTGACCACTAACTTTCCCCTATAAGGTGTAACTCTTAAACATTTAAAATCACTATTTTGTATTTTAAATTAAAATCAGTTAAAAATAACAATTAATCGAACTGTACTTAATACTAATATTAATATAATAAAGCGAAAGTTGGATGTTTGGATGAATGGATGGATGTTTGTTACTCAATCATGTCAGAACGGCTGAACGGATCTTGATGGAATTTGGCACAGAGGTAGATTATGTTCTGGAATGACACAAAGGATACTTTTTATCCCGGGAGTTCCCTTAGGATAATTATTGACATTCACGCGGACGGAGCCGCGGGCGGCAGCTAGTGAACCATATTATAGTATGATCATGTTTTCATGCATTTAACTCCTCTACTATAAGTAAATTTATGCTAATTATCCAGTGAAATAACGTTAATTTGATAGCCTGCAGATTAATTGAATGCCAAATAATTGTATATCCCTTTCAATAAACCGAGCGGACAACTCATTGGACGTAATTAAAAAACAATATCTGTTTATGGCATTAATTAATAAATTCAGAAACAGATTCTTTTGTTTTCAAATTAACTGGCTGTTCTCGCGACTTTATTTGTTCGGATTTTAATAAAAACACAAGTAAATTACTAACCAATTAATGATGGTACCTTTTATTTCAGTGCGAATATTTCAGGGTTAAAGTTCGGTCGGTGGACTCAGGAGGCTGTTGAGTATATTCACATATACTCATCAGCCTCCTGAGTCCACAGACCTCCTCACGGGTTACGCAGCTGACCACGTGCTGCGTTATAATGTCAAGAAAAGTCAGTACATGGTGTTTCAGGGTAGGTCTAGGCAAGTGCGAGATATGCCACCTATGAAGCTGAATGCCGCACCCTTGGAAAGGGTCGACATTTTAAAGTACTTAGGACATTTCGTGGCACCTATCTTGAAAGATGATGTGGACAGTGTGAGCGGGAGCGGAGGGCGCTTGCGGTCAGAGCGAACATGGTTATCCGCAGGTTTGCACGTTGCTCTAAAGCTGTTAAAATAACTCTTTTTAGAGCTTACTGCACTACACTGTTCAAGTGCAGCTTGTGGACTGATTATACGAAAAAGTCATACAGCGCCCTTCGTGTCAGGATGATGTCGGCGCTCCCCCGCTATTGCTGCGTATCGACTATGTTTGCAGAAGCGCGCGTGGATTGCTTCCACGCCACTATGCACAAGAGAGGTACGTTGCTGGTGCGGCGAGTGTGGGGGAGCGCTAACAGCATGCTAACCGCGCTCGCGGGAAGGCTTGATTGCTCTATCATCTCCCACCGTTGTCAGCGACATGTGGCAGGCGGATGCGACTGACAGACCTGATTTACCTATTATGTGAATTCTTAATGTTAATTGAGTTATTTTTTTATTGTGTTTGACTTATTATAATGTAATTGAATTAAATAAATGAAATTGTTATTAAATGTTGTGTATGTAATGTGACTGTTTGAATGTATTATTTCTATTATGAGTCAGTGATACTCGAAAATGATTTTATTATTTTATTTATAAAGGTCTCATACATATGAACATGTCTCACTATAAATTTGTTGATATAGCAAAAAGGTTGTTTTTGATACAAAACTGAAATAAATCATCATCATCATCATATTATGTCGAGTCTTTTCCCAACTATATTGAGGTCGGCTTTCAGTCAAACCGGGTTCAGCTGAATACCAGTATTTTACGTGGAGCGGCTGCCTACCAGACCTCCACAACCCATTAACTAGATAACACGGTACACGGTTCTTATTTATTTATTTAGTTTAAGGATCACCAAAGAGTGTTACAAAATAATTAACAACTAACAGAAAACTGTGGTACACTTAACCTTATCCTATAATGCACAGCTTGCGTATAAATCGAGCGTACACTGCTCTAAATAAAAATTCTTAAAATCATAAAATCATGAATTCATAAAATCATAAAATAATAAAATCATAAAATCATAAAATCATAAAATCATAAAATCATAAAATCATAAAATCATAAAATCGTAAAATCATAAAATTAAATGAAATGTACCTTAAAATAGGATAACTTAAACCTTCGGGGGCTACAAACGAATTAGGTACCTACCACATTTAAACAGAATTTTCTTCACAGATTTCAGACTGGGAGTTTCCTTTTAAGAAGTCCCACCACCCGGTATGCGTGTACGGCGGTCGGCGCCCCCTGATGGTGCGTCTTCGTCACTGCGACCCTGGAGTAACCACTGGCACTGATGTCTTCCACTACATCGCTGCTGAGGATTGCAGATGCAAGGTAATAGAGAATTTGACTTAAAAAAAATTAATTAGTCCGTCAGCTAGATTTCCAAAAAAATATTGGACACGTATTTTTTTTGTCACATAAGCAAAAAAATTAAGAAGATACAGTACGTTGAAAAGTCGTGTGACGTCACTTACCAGTACACTTTTTAATGGATCCTTATCTTTGATGCTTTTTATCTTCGTATTTTTTTATTGCTTTCATAAAATAAAAAAAAACGTATACAATAATATTTTTCAATAGGGATGTTGCCTGTAGTATAGATTACACTACAGGCAACATCCCTATAGAGAAATGTCATTACCTAGTCGTTTCGTGGAATTTGATTCTTTACAATATTTCGTACCACCTTAAATTATTCGATTATACCATTTTTTTTAATAAACCACCCCTGTATTAAATCGAACAAAGTGAAGAAATGTTTTTGCATGGTGCAGGTGTTATTTCAAAAAGAGAAGGATTAGAAATGAGGTACATACCTACTGTATTTATTATGGTAGCTAAGCAATGACGGTTTTTTGTATGTTAAAGGCCAACATAACCCTCCTTTCTCCCCTTACGAAATTTGTCCATACGTATTTCTTCATAAAGAGAGAGATGAGATATCGTTTAAAAACGTGAGAGATGAAAAAGAGAGAGATGAGATATCGTGTAAACATTTTCTAAAAATGAAACCTAGCTAAATCGATTTATGGCCCCCAAAACCCCCTTTTTTTTAAGGTTGGGAAATCATCAAATGACTTCTTCCGCTTTGGGTGGCGCGGAAGTGCGTGTCAGACTCTTACTGACTAAAACTCATCCGTGTTCCTTCTAAAGCCCTTTGCGTTCCAGGGCCGCGGTGACTCTTTCGAACAAATTCCGCAACCCTGGCAGGCTCTGGCCCTACCGGGCCCCGTCCTCTATGCTGACATCTCTTTGAGGCGCGCGTAAAACACAACGTGCCATCGACCCAGGCCTGCTGGTGATCGGACAGCGAGCCACCCAACGCTCGCCGTCCGCAGGTCCGCGTCTACGGTGGCCGGGGATCGCCCTGCGACTCCCGACGCCCGGGGCGTCTTCTCCTGTAGCGGCGGTTGGGGCGAAGGCCTTGCCTTTCCCTCGCGCGGCCCGCCTCCTCCTTCGCTAGCATTACTGCTTCGCAGAAGGAGGTGACCGCTTCCCAAGCCTCCTCGCTCCGGACCATGGATTCAACCAGGGCCGACGCGAGAGGTTGCCGCCGCCGATCGCCTCGACAAGGACACGGCGGTGCTCCGCCCAAGCAGGGCAGACCTCCACCGTATGCTCCACCGTGTCCTCCGGGCGATCCACACAGTGCTGACACCCGGGCGTGTCCTCCCGTTTAATCCGAAACAGGTACCTCCCGAAACAGCCGTGTCCGGTAAGTACCTGCGTTAGACGGAAGGTGAGGACGCCGTGGCGCCTCTCCAGCCACTCCTCAAAGAGGGGCCCAGCGCTAGACCACAATAGTCGCAGTCTCCATACTACCATGGTCCCCAAAATCCCCTGCATACTGAATTTCATGAAAATCGTTGGAGCCGTTTCCGAGATTCAGATTATATTAATACAAATTTACAAGAATTGCTTGTTTAATGGTATTAGATAGAAGGCTAAATGTCGGATCCCAATCATAGCTTTGTTGAGTCTGGTCTAGTAGTCACTTAGCAGTGCTGAGTAACTTGAGATCTTGGGTCTGACCCAGGTCAGATCAAGAGCTATGGTTTTTTCCTTAAAAAAATTCCGAACAAAACTTTGATGGTAAAAAAACAACACGTTTTCACATTATCTGACGACATTTCAGCTGTTTCATTTAGACCTACCCACGCTGTCAAAAATTACGACACAGAATTATTAACAAAAAAACCTTTATTACACTTTCACTCGACTTAGAACTAGAATTAAGGAACTCGTTAGTGGTTCAAAAAAAGCTTGGTATCACAGGGCCAATGAGCCGTTGGTTTTTTCTTAGAAAATTAGCATTCAAATGGCCGACCCTCTTCTTAGGTGGTGTAAGAAGCGACTAAGTGCCTCTTTGTAGTTCCGCCGACTGCCACGTCGCTGCGAGGTCGCGGAAACGACACGAAGTCGCTGTGAAACTAGTAAACTAGTGGCTACTAGAGTCAATAAATGTACAAAGTATTTCTGCAGAAAATACTAATGTTTTCACAGAAAGCCTTTTCTTGCGCCTGAAAGAAAGAATATTTAATATCTATAATATATCTAATATCTTGGGACAACTCACACACGGTCATCCGATCCCAAACTAGGCAGAGCCTGTACTATGGTAACCAGACAACTGATAAACATACTTATACTTGTATATTTCTAAATACATACATATTATAGACAAATTATTAAAGACACAGAACAAATGATCATGCTCTTCACACAAAGATTTATCCTGGGTGGGAATCGAACCCACGACCTCCGGTTTAGCAGTCAGGGTCACTAACGACTCGACGAACAGGCCAGTTGTGACTCGCCCGGTACAAACAACAAAACATAATAAATGATAAAGTAGTATATATGTCACCGGGAAATGGCAAACTCCGTAAGATTATAAAATAACTTGAGAGATTATAAACTCTCGATAAATTGTCAACTGAACATTTGGAATACTTTTACGCATCAAAAATTGATAGCGAAATTGTGGATTGATAGCGAAATTGTGGACTGACATAAATTGGCGACCAATCAGCATTTCATTTCATTCCATTATTCCATCATTTTCATTCTTTACATCGATCTAAGACTACTTGCTACCAATAGTCTGTTTCATGTTTTCTGAAATGTATTAACTTAAAAAGCATTTACAAAAACCTCGATTACAACAAAATAAATAAACGTAAACAGCTTTTTTATTGGGCTTTGATACACAGCGAGAAAAAAGCACTAAAATTAGCACATAAATCGTGAATTTGTCGAATAAAACAAAGACCATATAACACAAACGAAAAAACATCGGTAAATTACCTATAAAAATCCTCTTTTAGTCTCTGAATAGGCCGTATTTGTTCGTTGGCGCACTTTTTACTGCATACAAACAGGCTTCTGAGGGAATATTTCAGGACAAACCTGTTTTATATGGAACAATCTTCTATTGAGCTCATTCTGCAAGGACTTGCGAAATATTTTGGTTAGTCATAAAAAAGTTATGAAAATATGCGCACTGAGATTTACAATTTTCTACGTGAGAAATTTGTTGAAAAATATTTCAATGCCAGGATTTAAATGTTTTTGGAGTGCCGTCTCGCTTTTCAAACTATGAGGTTGTCGACTACTTAACTGGTCTTATTTAAATGGCGCGAAGGCAAAAAATAAGTACCTATCTTTATAGCTGAAACTAGCTGTTGCAGGCGACTTCGTTCGCGGGTAACATTTTTCATTGATGCTCCGCTCCTATTGGTCGTAGCTTGATGTTATGAAGCCTTCCTCGATAAATGGGCTATCCACCTATCCAACACTCAAAGAATTTTTCAATTCGAACCAGAAGTTCCTGAGATTAGCGCGTTCAACCATACAAACAAACAAACTCTTCAGCTTTATAATATTCATTAATATTTTAAGAACAGATTATAGATTACAAGCAGTGAAAAGAACTATCATAAGATTAAAAAAAATATTATAGTTGGGGAAAGGCTAAGCAAATGATGATGTGAAATCATCAAATGACTCCTTCCACTTTGGGTGGAGCGGAAGGGAGTGTCACACTCTTACTGACTAAAATTCTTCCGCGTTCATCCAAATGTTCTTCGCGTTCCAGGGCCGCGGCGACCTTCAGAAGTTCTGAGCTTTTTAGACTACAATGGATGTTCTAATACCTTGGCTTCGGGTCGGTGCACCCTATTTTCTTCATTAATGCCTCCTTAGTAGTCATATCAGTAGCCAACCCTTTCTAGACATCACTTGTCACAAAATCACCACCGTATTCTTTGGCAGTAGCAAAACTTAATTCGTTAGAAAAATTATGATGCAAAAGTGAGACGCCCTCAATAGAGAAGATTTATTGATATAGACCCTAGTCCTTTCAGAAATGGAGTTCCAACACAAAAGCCTTTTACACCGCGGTCTTCTGTTGCCCGTAATACCTTATACACACAGTGTATTTTTGGGTAGTCTGTGTGCCCCTACTCTTGTCTAATCAATCCATTGTTAACATTCTATTCGCCGAGCTTGGGATAAAGGTCAGAGGCGACAGGACATTGACCTTTCTTCATATTGTCAAAAATGATAATATGCCCATTGAGAACTCGCAAAATCATTAACTCAAGCTTACTCCCATTCTTTCGAACAAATTCCGCAACCCTGGCAGGCTCTGGCCCTAGCGGGCCCCGTCTTCTATGCTGACATCTCTTTGAGGCGCGCGTGAAGCACAACGCGCCATCGACCCGGGCCGGGTGGTGATCGGACAGCGAGCCACCCAACGCTCGCTGACCGCAGGACCGCTTTTCCCACCTCAAAAAAAAAAGCATACTCCCACGACAGTTAGCAGAAACTACAGAATGTTTCTTATGACGATACTTACAAACTCTTTTTGCTTCGTTTATGTTCATACATCTGGACTTGATCATACCATGACGGGCTCGTCATGGTATGATGACCCATAATGCCATAATGGCACGTCATCATCATTCAGTTTTGAAAACAGAATAGTGCTGCGCGTCTTTTTTTGAGTTAAAAACCAGCGTCAGGCAACTCCTAATTGTCTGGTATTTTGCTGACCAGGACCTATCTGGCACAGCTGTACAATTTTATTGTTTTAAATTAAGGTTACTAAAATATACTTAAATTGTGTGTATTTATGTGTGTCAAATAAACAAGTTCTCTTTCTTTCTTTCTTTATGGTTCCGTCTCCCTCCCACACCGGAACCAAAACGGTTTTAAGACATAATAGTACAGCTCCAGGGGCTCTACACTGTGTCATTCTGTCAGCAGTAGTATGGTAAAGGCGATTGTCAAAGCGCCAGAAATGTAAGAGTTTGACAAAGTTTGTCGAAATGTCACGAGATCACTCCTTTTTATTTTGGTAATCGTATTCGTTGATGAATGCCATTTCAACACGCACGCCGCTTGAGAGTACAAACAAAATAATATTCAAAATGAGGTTGCAACCTATGGTATATAAATTAAAAGCACGTGAATATAAGTTTAGGCCTAAATGGCCCTCTGTTCCTGGGTCTAGACACATTTATTCCGGAGCGCAACACAAATCAGGGTTTTATGCCTCCCTTTTGCTGTCATCAATATCCTTTAGGCCGTACCTACAAATCCTTAAATTCCGCGGTTTATTTCAACAATAAAACGGCCCATTATTTGTGGGCTCTGAGACAAATTAATTCAACTTTGTATATACATTTGGATTTTCAAACTTAGGTGGAACTTGGAATAGTCACAAAAGTAACTTGACTGTGAACAATCATGTGTACTATAGACATTTAGTATAATTTCATTGTCTCGAAGTATGTCACACAATTTTGACTTTGAATAGAACTACCCTCTTCATGTTTATGAAGCGAGTAACCAAATGAAATTACGTAATAATAAGTAACGAGAATATTTTTTGAGATAAACATTGGAAAATTCCCATACTGATCAAACGTCGTCTTTTTTATCGAAATATCATATTATTTTCTTGTTATTACATTGTATGCCTTGCCTCTTCCTTATTTTGCTAGGGGTTTACATGGGGCAAATGCTTATCCCATCTCCACAACCCAAACCGCTTATACGACGGTTTTTCAGACTTTCAGCTTTTGACTACCTGAAATAATAGCCAGGATTAGGCTGACCGTCCACTGGAGCAGGAAAGAAGGGCTGTTCCAATATTAAACCAATAGATTTGTATGAAATCTCCGCTCTATTTCAGTGGCCAGGAATTTGCGAACTATGTAGTTTACAAATTCATACAAAACCAGGAAGCGGAGCGAGGTAGCGGTGCAGGGAAACGGAGTGGGGAAGCGGAGCGGGAAAGCGTAAAAAATCCGTCCGCCCGCTCAAATTACTCATCGCGTGAACTTGGCCTAGCTCTGCACAGTCAGTGGCGGAGGTGCAGAGCGAGGGAGTAGTGCGGAGTGGAGTTACAAAATATGTGGAACAAGGCCGAATTCACTGTTTCGGGAGGTACCTGATTCGAATTCAGTGGGAAGACACTTCCGGGTGTCAGCACTGTGGGGATCACCCGGAGGACACGGTAGAGCATACGGTGGAGGTTTGCTTTGCTTGGGCGGAGCACCGCCTTGTCCTCAAATTCCTGTTCTCTGAAGCGGAGTGGAGATTTTATGCAATTCCATTGGTTAATATTGACATAGCTCCACTCCGCTCCAGTGGATAGTCAGCCTTAACGAGGAGAGAACACGGAGGAGTCTCGGATATGTAATGGATGTAGTCCATCTACGGATCGAATTCACCACACGTGGGTTGACCTTTAATGTACGCGACCGACCGTTAAACCCTTCCCCTTTGTCGATAAAATGCCTCACATCTAAATTATAAGCCGTTATATTTTTCAAAGATATTTTTTACTACGTCTCAATCTTCAAGGACACGAGCCGAGTTACTACAAGCATGTGGCATGTAGTACAAAACAAAACAAGTGTGTTGTAACATGGTATTATGACTACCAATTAAAAACTTTCATCATTATGTTGAGGCAGCAACTTTATGACGTCACTCGACACCAAGTTAAATATATAAAGCAGCGTGTAATCTTCCTGGGAGCTAAGCTGTGTAATAAAATGTAATCTGTATCTTTTATTTGGCAACCGGAGACGCTCGTTCATCTGGGATACAAAATTACGTGGTTATTTGTCGTCTTAGGGAGTTGATTGAAGCGAGTACGATCCCTGGGTGCCGAAACGAGTTGATGCTGACTGAGTAGACAGCGACGGAAGAGTTAGATTAACCAAAAAAATGGTCCACGACTTAAAAGTAGGACATGGGCTCGAGCACAATGCAGGCTAAAGACCTCCTTTTCTTCTTTCCATTCCTCCCGGCTTTGCGGAAGTGTGGACCAACCCTGTCGATAGGCGTCAAGCTCGGCCCGCCATCTTCGCCTGATCCTTCCACGATATCACCGGACATTTTCTGGGATCCATATTGTGGTTTATTCCAGCCCAGTTACACCCCATGGAGAAGGCCTGAGTCTCGGCAGTGCAAAAATAATAAGCTGAATCATGCTTAGTTTGTCTTTAATATCATCATTAAGGGGGCAAAACTAGTTCAGAACTCAAAATCAGGTCTCAAAATTACTCAACAAAGTTAGGTACGTTGCGTCGGTTTCAAAGAAAACGGTTATGGCAAACTGAATCACGGCGGTTCCATGTTAATTCCTAAACACATTTTGCACGAGGATTGTTAGGCTGTGCCCCAAATCAATTTCCTACATTTAAGTGAGTTAGGGTGTTACCACACCAATCGATTCATTGGCTATCGATGCCATCAGTTGAT
Organism: Mamestra configurata; assembly: GCA_002192655.3. Lineage (NCBI taxonomy): Eukaryota > Metazoa > Arthropoda > Insecta > Lepidoptera > Noctuidae > Mamestra > Mamestra configurata. The sequence continues at coordinate 356,903 of NDFZ01005432.1, read as the reverse complement.
GGTAGAATAGATTAGTCGACGTCGATCAACAATTTCTACTTCATTCTTCAATCAGCCAAAGCCACCACACATCAGTTGTTAATCGCCCGGTATCCGTCGATCAGCCAAAGCTATCGCACCATTCGATCAACGTCGATCAATGGGATCGATCCACGATCGATCGAGTAGTAACACCCTCACATTTTTTTTAGTTCGGTTTCGTCTATTTTGGAAAAATGGACCGGTAAAAGATCGCGTGGGAGTTCACTTACTCGCTCGTCTGATCAAATCAAGGCATAATGTGACAATGTGACCACAGTGGTCACAGTGAGACCTATTACCAGAGTAGCGGGGGTGCAGCTTGTCAGTGATTCCGTCAAAGTTTTCCAAGACGGGTACGACCTTCCGTAATGAGGAACACGAATAAGACGAGTCTATATTCTGTCACTTCACTAATGAAAACGTCACTCTCATAGAGTGCCGCAATCTTGTGATTTATTTTTTTCAAAACTCACATGGTATTGGTTACTCATTTGTGAAAACCCACCTAGCCGTTAAGGAAAACATTACCCTCCTTCTATGGCGGTTGGGTAAAAAAGCACCTATTTAAATTAAATTTCCCTTTGCTTTTAACAAAATATCCCCAATTTGACTGTGTATACAGCTCTCACAATACGTTCTCGGACTTGGCTCGATCTCTGTTATTCAAATTCACTGACCCTGACTTAGCGTGTTATTCACAGTTGGCTTTGAGTCAAGAACATGACATCTCATAAATTGAATGCGGCAGTTAGATGCGTTTTTCAATTTCCTTTGAAATCGGTTAACGGACTTCTGGGCATTTCTTGAATTATCTTTTTCTTTCATTTCAAAGGTAAACCTTTTCTTTACATAATCATCTTCTTCAGTTATTCAAAAACATTTTATGCTTATAAGAAATGTATGGGTTAATTTGTTTTTGCCTTCGATTGAAAGTTAAGTAAACCCGCAGCGCATAAAGCATTATGCTGCTACACTGCGCCAAAACGCTTTAACTTCTTCAGTCCAACTTAATTTTAAATTCAACTTAACGTTCTAATTAAAAATACTGGCCAACTTCATAACTTCTTGGTTCATTTCCTTGTCAAGAAAGAAATGGCTTCTTATTTTAAAAAAACTTCGTTATGGGACCTGGTTTATAGGCTATAAAAGCTGGGTATGTGATTAGTGAATGCAAGCGGCTGTTAGTAATTCTTGCAGTTTCCGACAAAATCTACATACGGTACGTCCGTACCTCGTTTGGCAACGCTGGATGGAATAAATGTCGCTCGTTCTCGAATAGAAAGGTTTTTTTAATGTTCTGAAAACAGGGAAACGGTTGAAATGGTAGATAATATGTAAAAAATGTCAGTGTGTTGAAATAAGTTAAGTGAATTTCATTAGAGGGGTAGGTAAGCACCGGTGATTTGATCGTAAGTGGCTTTATATTTAAGAGGGTATTTATCGTTCATTGGTAGAATTTGTAAGTCCTAAATGGATATTGTGGTGGATCTCAAATTTCAAACATTTTTGCAATTTATAATGTTAACTAACAACTGTATGTTAGAAAAGGAAGGACGCTTTAATAATTTTCCTTATAACAAAGTTTTTCAGTTATCTATACATATTATAAAGCTGCAGAGTTTGTTTGTTTGAACTCGCTTATTCTTTTTGTATATGATAGCCACGTTCATGAGGAAGGGTATACTACTTATAAATATACAAATATATACTAAGGAATCAAAATACAAAATCGCGGGCAAAAACTAGTCTTTTAGTTAAATAATTTTAAACTACGGCAAATGTGGCAAATGTTCGTTGCTATTTTGTTTAAGAAACGACTAATTTCAAATGTTAAGATGAAATCTGCTAAAAACATCAATTTATTATTCATATAAAACATAGCATGCGAAGAAACAAATTTTCCTTGTAATACTACTAAGTATCTCAAATATTTCCTTCAGCATTTTCGTAATAAAAATCTGAAATGAAGGCATAAATTCGGCACTCTTTACATAAGTCTTCTTAAAATCAATTTTATAAATGGCCGTTTCCATGTCAAAGAGTGACTTGCGAGATAATAAAAATATTCTAATATTTCAGCGGCTTTTTTCTTGTAATGGACCTCGGGAAGAGATAGGTAATCCTTCTTTTTGTTCTGGCTCGTTAAAAAAATACCGTTTTAGGCCACGTTGACTAAAAAAAGACGTCATTATAATGAGATAAAAATTACATTACTATTTTATTGCCACAGCCTAGCTAAGTCTCAAGTACCAAAGGAACAATGTCGCTGTTTTGATAAACTTAATTTTTTTGTTAGAATCAGCTAAACATGTTATTTTTATAAATAATGCTTCACGATGACCTCAAGCCACTACTTATTGGATAAATTAAAAATTAAAAATTGTTTGTCTGTAAAGTCGGTTATCGGTTTATAGTTTAACGTGACAACGTCATAACAAAACATTGATAAAATGATTGCATACTTTTATGAATAAAATTGAATTCTGCAGCGCTTTTTCGTGCCCGTTCATCGATTTATTAGACGTTGTCACGTCAAAAAATGAAATAATTTGCCACGTAAAATTAATCGTGATGAAACAGGCCCTTATCTTGCAAATCTCCATAGATTTTGAACTCTTTATCTTAGATCATCTTTCAGAATGACTTTCAATGTGTTTTACCTACAAGTAGATTCAAAGAACCAATTTATTCTGTTTGCACGTCGTTTTGTTGGATATGAAACTTTAGTATTTTATCTCTTGCGATGTCTTCTTTGTAAACTAAAAGTGCAGTAAACCAGACATGCTCAAAATATTTTACTTGAATAACTTACATATGGCTATGCCAGGGTTGCGGAATTTGTTCGAAAGAGTCACCGCGGCCCTGGAACGCAAAGGGCTTTAGAAGGAACACGGATGGGTTTTAGTCAGTAAGAGTCTGACACGCCCTTCCGCTCCGCCCAGAGCGGAAGAAGTCATTTGATGATTTCCCATCCTTAAAAAAAAGGACCTCATACACAGCAGTTAAGCAAATTTTAATCAATGTTTATTAGATTAATAATTCTTTTGGAAAAGCAATTCATTGTACAAATAAACTAACTGAATGCATTTGTATGACTAGATAATTAAAATATATTTTATTCCAATGTAGGTGCACCTACATTGAAATGAAAATATATTTTAGGTAAGCTTATTGAAATCATTTGTATGATTAATGCAAAATATGTTTTATTAAACATTTCAATCTATTAATTGATTATCGTTGACATGTTATGTCAATGTATCAAACATATCAATTAGCTTTAAGCAAATATAATGCATTAGTTTCAATCAGGCTATTGAAGTCGTTGTTCCAAAAAGACATACCACAAACTAGGATTATTATTTAGGGGCGAGTTTAATACTACAGGCTCATCGGCGCAGGCTGGCTCGAGCAAGGGGGAAGGGGATGTCGCAACGGGCCTCGGATGAACCTAACCGGAAAATAACTCTTTATAAAGAAATAAGCAAGGAGACAATCTTCTATACTTCGATAGTAGGTACCTTGTATTATACCCAGTAGCTGGATTCAGATAAAGTGAGGAATGAGTTCATTAGAGGTAGCCTAAAAGTGGCGCCAGTAACGGAAAAGTTAAAAGGGAACCGCTTATCTTGGTATGGTCATGTGAAGAGGAGGGATGAAATGCACGTAACTAAAACAGTTATGAAAATAAATGTAGATGGATGGACAGGGAGAGGGAGGCCAAAGAAAAGATGGATGGATTGTGTTATGAGTGATATGAAAGAAAAGGGAGTTGGTGATAGCGTGACGGTTGACAGGACAGGTATTTCTAAGCAGTCAGTGACTCTGCTATGCTTTACAAGCACAAGGCATGGGACATAACAAAGTAGGTATTTAATTTTCTACCTGCTCAAAGTAAAAAACTCACACTTTTTCATTTTCTATGAAAGACTAGAAAGTGAAAAACGAAGACAGCAAGGCTAAATGCAACAACTTTTCATACATACTTATTTTACTTTGTCCAAACGAAGCCAAGCAGCCTTATTAAAGTGAAATTGGTTGAGCGATAGCTTTGTCGAAATAATCATATCAGCTGAAAGACGTCCATTGCTGGTCATAGGCCTCTCCTACAGGGAGGGGGGGGGGTCGGCATAATCACCACCACGACATACGACACCATAGAGACTTTTTCAACTTTGTCCAAACCAAGCCAAGCAGCCTTTTTATTGGATGGGAAATCATCAAATGACTTCTTCTGCTCTGGGCGGAGTGAAAGGAAGTGTCAGACTCTTACTGACTAAAACCCATCCGTGTTCCTCCTAATACCCTTTGCGTTCCAATGGGACTATTCTCTAAGCCCGAAGTCCGTAGTTTCGGGCTTAGTTGCGGGCGTATTCTACGGGCTTCGGGTTTAGAGAGTAGCCCCCCGGGGTCGCGGTGACTCTTTCGAACAAATTCCGCAACCTTGGCAGGCAAGCAGCCAAACAAAAGTGAAATTCGTTTAGCGATAGCGATGGTCGAAATGTGTATAAATATGTACTGCGATGTTGATTACGTGACACTTCTGTTGCCGACTGCCTTAAAGTCCAAATTGCATGGCTATCCATGCAATTTGGACTTTAAGGCAGTCGGTAAAAAGTCAGTCAGAAAGTGCTGCCTGACTTTTTTACAGTTGCTATTGGATAGTTAGAAACCAGAAAGTCAGACACCAAGCGAGGAAAATCTATAAGATGTCTATTAATTCATATAGGTTTTCCTTTAATCTATATGTAAAGAACTTTTATCTGCATTTTTTTTTTATTTTGACATTTTTGTGAATGATCATTAGGGTTCCGTACCTCAGTCTGCAAAAACGGAACCCTTATAGGATCACTTTGTTGTTCGTTTGCCTGTCTGTCAAGACCTTTTATCTCAGGAACGAACTTATAAAATACAAAAAAAAAAATGCGAATACAAACTTATATTTTTGGTTGAAGAAATTACCGTAACGTACATTGATGTATCCGTAGGTAATGTATACTCGAAAAGATTCGATCGGAACCCTCGTTGCGCGAGTCTAAATCGCATTTGTTTGGTTTTTTTTTTTCGTTTAATTCTTGAATAAGTTCATAACAATTTGTTTTTATATTACGAATAAAATATATTTAAAAATTTCACAATAAAGACAAATAAAGTATTCAGTTTGAAATGATTTGTTCTAGCTTGTCCCCCAAGTGACCCCCATACTTTTGAGTATTTATTTACGTAACGCGTGTTGGGGTCACAGAAGTTCACAAGTTTACGAAATTTCAACAGAATCAGTCCAGTAGATTCGGAGAAAATTGGCTATGACAGATAGACAGACAGACACCTGAGTGATCCTATAAGGGTTCCTTTTATTACGGATGTTCGGAACCTAAAAATAATTCTGTATCCTACTGGGCCTTCTACATTCACTTGCTTTCTGACCGATCCCATGTTAAAACGTGCTGCGTAGACGTAAGTCATGTAGAACACAGCTCGCGGCGCAAATGTGGTCACAATATTGATCAGCAGCGGTCGCAAAACACGACAGATCGTAAACATCCACTGTTAAACATGGCCCGACCCTGTAAATCAAGAATGGGCTTTAATCCGCTAGAGTTAGCCGGTTCAACAATCACTACTGATTTTCAAATGTTTGGTTAGAAAATCGGATTTCAAATCGCATGTCTGGTGCACTTGTGGTAGTTCCTATTTTTGATTTTAAAATTCGGGATGGTTAAGAAATTTTGTTGGAAAGTGCTACTTGCATTGCAACCTAAACTTTTTTTTTGAGTTCTAAATACAAACGGTCAGTTAAAAATCAACTTTAACTAAATGACATTAAAGTCAATACCTGAGTTGGTGGCGATGGAATGAAATGATCTCGAATTATTATTTCAAGTAAGTACCTTTCCAAACTGAGGTACCTATTTATATTTTTGATCTTTGATCACATTCAATTTTTATTATAAATTTTTATTAGCCATTAAAAAATATTGTGTTAGTCTATTATTCGACGAAAACCCGCATTAAATCTTTTTCAACAATGGTTTTCATCCTTAAGTAGACTTTTTCCATGCGGTGTTGATTATGACCATGACGACACCTTATTTGCCGAAAAAATACTCAATCACACTTCCGAATCAACACAGTTATGTAAAAAAAAAAACATTAATAATCCCACTCATCAGACTATAAATCCCGCGGCTGTATATCATCAGGCCACGTCAATGGACAACTGAGCACAATTTCCGACCGACCAGCTAGCAATCTACACGCAATGATTCAAGCTAATATTTAATCTCTATACCACAAGCTGCTACAACTAACTGATATAGATTTTCAGCAGTTCCACGGAATAGGAGTTTCCACTGAATTTTGGTATGTATTGATGATTAATTGAGTTTTAATTACACAAGTTTCCAATATACAATTATTATTGATCATTTGAAAATTTGCACATTTTCGTTCAACATTAACTTCTCCCGAACGTCCGTAAACAAAACCCCGGAGTAGAATGACTAACTAGCAAACAATTTGCTTTTAATAATAGTAAAACAACAAAGATCACTCGTGTGTCTGGCTGTCTATCTCTATGTCTGTCCGTCTGTCACAACCAATTTTTCTCAAATTCTAATGGACCGACTCTGTTGAAATTTGGTACACGTCTGAACTTCTGTAACCCAAACATGAACACGATACGTTAATAAATAAATTTTTAGTAAAGTAAAAGTAAAGTGAGCCCCATAGGCTCACTTTAGGGACACAAATTTGAAAATTATAAAAAACAATTTTTCGTTTCGAACCCCTTGCACTCGGGTCCGACTTGGCTGGTTATTTTTTTAAATATAAGGCTTCGATGATCTAAAAACGAGCGAGTCTTACAGTAGTCGCATAGGATGTGTAACATCTGACGTCTCACCTTGGTAAAAAGCAACATTAACATTAAAAGTACCAACTGAAAGCCAAGTCGACCACTGCTTGCGCTCATTGTTCAAATCAAATAGCGCGCGCTTCCTCAGCTTCCTGTTACACACTTCCGTCCCATTTTACGAAATCACTCCCACAGATTGCAAAAAAGCGAGCGGAAAGATGTTACACATCAAAAAAGCCGGACATGTGCGAGTCTGACTCTCGCACCGAGGGCTCCGTACAAACTCGAATACAATATATTAATGAATGTAGTCTCGATTCTAAGAAAGCACTTTTATCAATCTGTCAAAAGAGAGGTAGGCAGTAAGTATTAAGGGACAAACTTAACTTTTATGTTGAAAAAATGGTTCTCCCATACATAAATGTAAGCCACGGTCATTTTTTCAACTGAAAATATAAGTTTGTCATCGTAAAAAGTTTTTTTTAAGTGATAAAACTAAAAATTTTCAATTTACCTTTACTTGTGCTGTCTGAACTTGCGTCTTGCAAAATGTCATGATTTTAGTTTAACGGGAAGTAGTCTATAAGGTTTTGATTTACTTGCGATTATCAAAATATATTGCAAAAGTGATGCATAAAAAGTCATTTTTTTATTGCGTTTACTTAGAAGCTTGATTTTTCAGAGATACTTCAGAGCTCTGAGGCGCCATAAACTTACACATTTGGTATTAATTTAAAAAATGATAGCGTTCCTGAGAAAAAGGGTCGTGACAGACCGACTAACGGACAACGAAGTGTTCCTTTACTTGTGCTGTCAGACCTTGCTTCTTGCCAAATTTTACGATTCTAGATCGACGGGAAGTACCCTATAGATTTTGATTGACTTGCGATTATCAACATATGACGCAAAAATTCGTATTTCATGTTGACTTAGAAGCTTGATTTTTCAGAGCTCAAAGGGTTCATAAACCTGCGTACTTGTTATTAATTTCAACATGATATCTCCACGCGTTGATGAAAAAAGGGTCGCAACAAACCGACAGACGGACAACGAAGTGATCCTATAAGGGTCTCGTTTTTTCCTCCATCGTACGGAACCCTAAAACCCCATATTTTAAGGATTTCAAAAAACATGCTTTCTCATTGCAGGTCTGCTCTTCAGAATATACGAGCTGTGAATGGCTTCCACCAAACTCTACTCTCTTGAACGAAATCTACGACTTTGAAGATCTGGACGAAGAATGAAAACGGTTGCCACTCGTCGCCACTAAACATCTGTTCTGTATTTTAATAAGAGTCATTCAACTCGACAATGTCATCATAATGTTGTGTGAGAGAGAAAGAGAGAGACGACTATACAGGATGTAAAGCATAGGGTATTTTTGACAACTATCAAAAATCGAGACGAAAGAATACTTATCCGAAAGCTATTACTAAAATTGTAAGGTTTGTGAAAAAAAATATATATCGCAAAATAGAGGAATTACGAACTTTTGAAGTTATTCTTCTATTCTTATCATGCAAAATGTCGTTTGTACTGGATGACGCAAATTCACAATGGCGATGCTAGTGAGTGACGTCACATGCATTTAGTTCTGTATCTGTTTATCACAGATTTTAAAACACTCACAACTCTGTATTTTTTTAAATTTTAAAAAATATATTTTTTCTGCACCTAATCTTTCCTCTAGGTTTTGAGAAATTTACAAAAAAAAAATCAGTCAAATACCCTGTTATACCTAATTTAAAACGGGTTCATTTATTTATAATGTTAACACGGTTTGTAGACCAATTACATTAACACACAAAGTACACAAAATGTAAGCATTAAAAGCATTAAAAAAAAAATTAAAAAACATTAAGCAAAAAAAAAAAAAAGCATATTTATATATAAATATTTATAAATTTACGTACTTTCACAGAAGCAAAGACAAGCGCACAAAACAGTTTTGAGCTGATCTGCAAATAGGTCACAGTTCGGGTTAGCTTCCATGACGTCATTAAGCGCAGCCAGAGTGCGAGGAACAGGGGATGAGGCGCGAGCCATTGTTCGAGTTGTGGGCACGGCCAATAGACGGTGTTTTCGACCACGGATATAGTTGCTTGGAACGTAGAGACGAATCAGCTCATTATGAAGATCAGGGGCATCTGTTATCCCACGACATATTTTAAGCATAATGTACAGCTGGTCATAGGCTCTCCTAGTTTGTAACATATACAACCCTAGAGATCCTACGAGAAATTTTGTTGGATATAAAAATGGATTATATCCATAACGAAATTTATAGAGAAATCTAAGAAATGCTTTTTGAACCTTCTCTAATAAAAGTGCATAACTAGCCTCATGCGGGTTCCAGACACAAGAGCTAGCCTCCAACTTGCTTCTGACAAGCGTACTGTATAATAGCTGTACGACGTGCGCATTTTGAAAGTCACGCGTGTTTCGAAGAACAAACCCCAGTCGTTAGAATGACTCTTTAGCAACAGTTGAAATGTGGTCATGAAATGTCAACTTCCGGTCGAATACGACACCCTTTCTCCTTTTCCTTTCTTCTTTTACAGTGTTCGATCTTTTAATAACAGTGCCATTTAATTTGTATTCAAAATAAATTGGACGCCGCATTCGACCAAAAGTCATTACATAGCATTTAGAGGAATTGAATGCCATTTTATTGGTAACTCCCCACTCGCAAATGGCATCTATGTCTTTCTGAATGGCCTCACAATCTGATAAGGTATTGACACGAGCGTACAGTTTTATGTCATCTGCATAAAGAAGGCATTTTGAATGTTTGAGAACAGAAGGCAGGTCGTTAATCATCAGGAGAAATAATAAAGGTCCAAGGATTGAGCCCTGACTAACGCCAGAACGAGTGTGATAGGCGCTCGATTCGTAAATACCAAGCCGCACAAACTGCTGGCGATCCCGGAGATAATCAGCTAGAAGTCGTAGCAAGTCAGGACAAAAACCCATGGCGCTAAGTTTTGCAAGCAGAATGTCGTTGTTGACCCGGTCGAAAGCCTTTTGGAAATCAAAATACAGCACGTCAACCTGCTTCCTCTCATCAAGTTGTGCAGAAATATATTCCGTTAGGGTCAGAAGGTTAGTCTGTACGGATCTCTTGCATCTAAAACCATGCTGGGCATTACTGAGGTGTATTTCTACTTGTTTGTAAATTAACTTATGGAGAACGTTCTCAAATATTTTTGCTGGTGAAGATAATATTGCTATGGGTCGATATTTTTCTACATCAAGTTTATCTGATGTTTTAGGTATAGGTGTTACGCGTGAGATTTTCCATTGAAGGGGATATATTCCGGTTTTTAGCGATAAGTTAAATATGTGGCATAAAGGAGGTGCAAAAGAGTGTTTCAAGTATTTTAGAAGGGGGGCTGGTATACTATCTGGACCTATAGAACTACTTGTTTTCAATTTATTAATTCCGTATAAGACGTCCTTGTCGGTAAACTGGAAAATATTAATGTAGTTGCTGTTGTGACTAACATCACAACTGTTGGAGTCAGCAGCATTTAACCGTGGTATGTCCGTGAGAAATACACTTGAGAAAAACTCGGCAAAAACCTGAGCTGCTTCTACACCTGTGTAACATTCACTACGGTAGTTCACCTTTGGCTCGAACCCACCCTTAGACCGCAAGGAGCAGATATGTCGCCAGAATTCACGTGGATTGATTTTGATGTTATTTTCTACACGTCTAATATATGAACGGTAAGCTTGAGCAACCCGATGTTTTAAGGAACTTCTTAGATTAGAGAAGGTTTTATAGTCATCGTGACTTTTCATGATGGCAATGACAAGCTCGATCAACAAAATATCACAGTTCCAGTAGGCGGGTAATTATTGCATCAGCATGTTGTCACTGTTAACAAACTATATAACTACAGTGTGTCCTATCCTGAAACCGTGACAAAACATTCAAAGGTTTTCTACATTTTATCGAAATATGCGAATTTGAATGTACTTAACAACTCCTGTAAAGTTTCCGTTTTCCCGGAACCCTAATGATTTCGGAAAAACGGAATTATTCCTAGGGTTCCAAACTTCTAAATGTAAAAACGGAATCCCTTTTTTTAGTTTTTGTTTTTTAAGGATGGGAAATCATCAAATGACTTTTTCCGCTCTGGATGCTCCACCCAGGGCGTGTCAGAATCTTACTGACTAAAACCCATCCGTGTTCTTTCTAAAGCCCTTTGCGTTCCAGGGCCGCGGTGACCCTTTCAAACAAATTTCGCAACCCGGGCAGGTTCTGGCCCTAGCAGGCCCCGTCTCCTAAGCTGACATCTCTTTTCGGTGGTCTGTCTGTACCTCTATCTCAGCCGATTTTCTCCAAATCTACTGAATTGAATTTGGTACACATATAATCTTCTGTGACCCAAACACAGATGAGTAACGAAAAAAAAAATTTTTTTGGTGGCTAATTAGAAAACTTAAAAAAAGTTTTTCCAACTTAACCGTGTGATGTATCAAATGACCCTTTCATTTGATACATCACACGGTTAAGTTGGAAAAACTTTTTGCAATGGTTTCCAATACATTTTTTTTCATAATTTTAAAATAATTGGTTTTGTAGTTATTCAAGAAATAGGATGAAAAATGACTATTCCTCCCTTTATCGCCGAAAAAATAGAGAAAAAAAAAATTCAGATAATAGTTCTTTGCCTATAGATTACAGGAAAACATAAGACGTCTATGGTTTGAAAGTAACATGTTACAAAAATGAAATACGTTCGAAACCCTTTGCATGCGAGTCCGTCTCGCACTTGGCCAGTTTTCTACATTCTTCATAGTTGGTGTCATAGTGAACTCTATACTTAAATATACTCTATACTAACTCTAATGATTAAAATAATGTTATCCTGTCGTCCGTTTGAAAATTCGGTAGAATTTAAGTTTATCATCCGCACATATTAATTGACTGATGTCCATTTGATTTGAATAATACCTATTTGAGTCTGGTAAATCATATTATACAACAATGTTTGAATTAATGCAACTGGAATTCTTATTTATAATATATTGTATGTTGTATTTGAAATTTTGAAATATTATTATTTCATGAACTTAAGTATGCACGAAATTCATAAGTAAATTTTGAAATGTGTTTTTATTTTCATTCAACTTTTTCCATAATCTATGAGGAAGATTTTGAAATCGTAACTAAATTACTTATCGTATGTTTTTGGTCCATTGAATGTCCAAAAAAGTGGAAAGGAGCTCGTGGCTAAATAATGACTGATGCACGGGTCGATTTTCAAGGTTAGTTTAGGTTCGAGGTCGTTCTGTGGATGGATGACCATCTTAACATATCGAGACTCCTCCGTGCCTCGGAAAGCACGTTAAGCTGTTGGTCCCAGCTGTCATTTGTAGATCTTTGGCAGTTGTTACGGATTGTCAGAAGCCAGAAAATCTGAAACCATGCCAAGAAGTACCGTATAACCCAGTTAATGGGTTGTGGAAGTCTGGTAGGCAGCCGCTCCACGTAAAATACTAGTATTTAGCTGAATCCGGTTTGACTGGTAGCCGACCCCAATATAGTTGGGAAAAGACTAGGCAGATGATGAATGCCCAAAAAAGAAGTCTTCTCCTTCTTCTTATGGTGTCGACGGTTAATCAGACTATATTGTTTGGGGTGCATGAAAGGAGCCTGCCAAAGTGGCGTTAATATAAATCGTTTTGCGATTCCAAACGACCGGCGCAACCTGGACAGCTGGCACTTGGTTACGCAGAGTCTAGCCGACTAATCCTTTCACCACGATGGTACATCCAAAAATTAAGATATTTTAATCTACATAGCCGTTTCCCAACAGCATACCTATGTCAGGAAAAATCCAATCTTCCCGAAAGCAACTAAACTTTTTTTGTGAAATGTGTTCTATTTATCGACACTATTTGCACGTAGAAAAATGCGCACTGTCTCTGAACTAACCCTGTATAAACTAGAACTCTCTGCCTGCATCCGTGCATGTTTCCGAACGCATACAACCCTAATCTCTTCAAAATTACAGTGAACAGGCTTCTTCTATCATCTGTGACCTAGACTAGAATCAAGAGCAAACTCATCTCAAATAAGAAAAGTATTTTACAAAAAAAAAGTTAAATACTCCCAATGGCTACCGTCCTTTCACGGAAAGTTTAGCCAGAAAAGTGAGCATGGATAACACATAAATAAATAATAAGAAGGCACCCACGGAAAAGTGTTCCGCCCTTGACAGAATATGGCCAGTTTATTATACAAACAAAGGTTAAGGCTGTATCGACATGACCTTTCGGGGTCCAATTTATCGTTAGGTACTGAATTTTAAAGAAAAAAACCGGCCAAGTGCGAGTCAGGCTCGCGCACGAAGGGTTCCGTACCATTATCTATAAAAACGGCAAAAAAATCATGGCAGTTGTATGGAAGCCCCCTTAAATATTTATTTTATTCTGTTTTTTAGTATTTGTTGTTATAGCGGCAACAGAAATACATCATCTGTGAAAATTTTAACTGTCTTACTATCACGGTTCACGAGATACAACCTGGTGACAGACGGACAGACAGACAGATGGACGGGCGGCAGAGTCTTGGTAATATGGTCCTGTTTTACCCTTTGGGTACGGAACCCCAAAAATCACCAAAGGTCATGAGTTCTTCCAACAATAATCAAAGATAACTACTAATACGTCTTATATCTTGTCTATACTTCAAAACTGGTCAACTTTTAATAAAGGTTTGATAAAAGCAGCCTTTGCATATAGCAAAATAATACTCTGTGCTTAGAACAATAGAAGTTATCGAACCAGATTGTCTTCTCTGCAATTTTATTCTTCATGACCATTCATTCTTCCTCTAAGCGACATGCTTTAACTTATAAGATGAAACCATATTTTTTTCATAGACTAGCGGACGTCACGCGGTTTCACCCCCGTAGTACCCGTTCCCGTGGAAGTACGGGGATAAAATATAGCCTATGTTACTCGCTGATAATGTAGCTATCCATTGCAGAAAGAATTTTCCAAATCAGTCCAGTAGTTTTTGAGTTTATTCATTACACACTCAAAAATACAACTTTATAATATTAGTGTAGATACAGTGTTTCATCTTATGAGTTAAATCTCTTGTCTGACACACTATCCGGTCACGGTAATTCCGTCGGCTGGCACAGAGATTAGATCTTCACCTAAAAAGGGCTTATTGTAATAGTCAGTCTATTTGGATTTTTTTATGTTTGATAATATGTATTGTAATTTTCCTTTTGTACTTGATTTCTTTTTTGTTTCGAATTTAATTTAATATTACTGTTCTTTTGAAATTGTTTTAATTATTTTATTGTACTTAATTTTACTTATTCGCAATGTGACATACTATGCCTAAATTTGACTTCTTCATTTGTAAACGACATTTTTTTTTATCTTTATAACAATTGTATAAAGTTTAATTTATTTTATTTTGTAATGCGTTAATTGAATTTAATTATTATTATTTAGCTTTAAATGTACTAATGAATTGTTAATCTTTCACAGAGAATGTTGTGCATACCGATAAGTAATGTATTTGCACAGAATTGAATACTTATAATTTCCTGTTTTTTGTTAAAATTGTAAATATGCCGTTGGAGTGCCTTACTATAAATATAAAAATAACAAACCTAAATAAAGATGATCGTGACCAGTCTTTCAAACCCAGTCAGGGTAGTCTATAACACGTTATACCGACCACTTCCACGCATTTAGGCAGTGTACTGAATGACTATGACCACTGGGCACGTTGCCAACTAAAACCCATCTCTTCAATAACGACCAATAAATAAACAAACCGTTTAAACCCGCTTAGAGCTAGGAAATAACAGATTTCGGAAAAGATAGAAAGAAAATTCGTCCTTTTCGTTTTTCTTGATTTTAATTTTCCTTTCAGTGAAATAAAAGACGGTTTTTATTTTCGTTGACAAAAATAGGTTAATTCTACTGTATTTGATTAGATTTTTTTTTGCATAACCGAAATGATTAAAAATAATTAGCAAGAAATGTTTAGGAAACTTTATTAATGTGTAAAAGTGTGTTGCCCAAATGCAAGAACAAGACGAGACTTGGCCAGTCTTAGTCTTGGTCTTGCATCAATACACCTGGTCTTGGTCTTGGTCTTGCAGCAAGAGTCTCGCAAGTCTTGCAATTACCTATTAGCTTGTCGCTATTTATTAAACGTTACTTTAGATATTAGAACAACGCAACAGAGTAGGTACATTTTGAGCTCGAATTAACATTGCCATGGTAAAGACCAACTATAAATTAATAAATGTCTAAACATTTCATGAGAAATTCAAAAAAGCAACTGACACCGGTTGGGGTTTGAACCCACGACCTAAGCGGTCAGTGCCGATGCTCTAACTAACTAACTAACCAACTGAGCTATCAAATGTGTCGCGCGGGAGTCAGTCTGTTTCTTAATAAACGTTAACATTTAATAATCTTCAATGTACTAAAAAACGGTTTTAACATAGAAAACCAATTAATTNAATAGCTTATAATGCTTATGTGGCTTCCAGCATTAGGTACGGAATCATTTTCTGGGGCAACTCTACTGACAGAGAAGTTGCTTTTAAAGCTCAGAAGAAATGCTTGCGATCGTTTACCAAATTACAATCGATTGATAGTTGTAAACCATTGTTTGAGGAACTTAATTTGCTCACTCTACCGTCAATGTACATATATGAAATGGGAGTGTTTGTTCACTCCAACTTGCATTTATTTGAAAAACTGCGCTCTCGCCGTTATCAGAATACCATTCATGTTACCTCTCATAAAACCGCATTTTTCAGCAAAAGTGTGCTAGGTATGGCCCCAAAAATATATAATAGTATACCAGCAGCTATCAGAAATAAAGAGTGTCTGGAATCCTTTAAGAGGTCTCTGTTTAAATTTCTATTAAATAGATGTTACTACTCCATCACTGAGTTTACTACTGATAAACAGATGTATGTCGATTCCGACTTGCTAATTAAGCACTTTTGATTTTATTTATTGATTAAGCA
Organism: Mamestra configurata; assembly: GCA_002192655.3. Lineage (NCBI taxonomy): Eukaryota > Metazoa > Arthropoda > Insecta > Lepidoptera > Noctuidae > Mamestra > Mamestra configurata. Next base: position 341,000 of record NDFZ01005432.1, on the reverse strand, counting down.
TGAATGTTTTTATTTGTCTAAGATTGTAATGACCTGTTTACTTAACTGACATATTTATAATTGAATTATTTGTTTAATGTAATGACATGCCATCTGAATTGGAACTGTAATTGTAATTGCTTGTTTATGTAAATTTTGTACGCCATATATTGCCCCATACCTATGTTCAACAAAATAAATGATTGATTGATTGTTTGATTGATAATTACGGGTTCGATTCCCGACTTAAGGCTTAAATCGTGTTTAAGTTACAGTACCAGTACTACTTTGTGTCATTAAAACAATAAAAAACGCTTAATTTTAATAAAACATGTAGGTATCGTTCGTTGGTGCGGCGCGCGTTAGTGTTGGGGGCTTACTCCGACAAACCGACACTCGAAGGGGTCTACTGTGAAAAACGTGATTGTTTTAAAAAAAAATATGATTGCTTTTAACCCGGCGCCAATGACGTGAAAATAATTACGGTGACGATGACACCGGGTCATGGTGACCCGGTTTTTTTTTTTTTTTTTTTAGTTTTTTTTTTTTTTTTTAGAAGATTTTTATGGAACACCGCTTTTTTGTGTATTGCTAGTGAGTCCCCCTGTATTTGGGCACATACTTGTGACTAAAAGTGGTTCTGGAGGATCTTAATTTGCTAGTTGCTAGAGCCTATTCAAACAAATCACAGCATTTCACAACACTAGAAAGACATCTAAAAGTTCAAACTGACCTTCTTATCCACCAAAGGTATTCGGTAAAGTACCTAAACATAAACCATTAGTAAAGTCTATAACTAGTTTTGTTTCCCAAAACTCCTTCACAAAACCTTTTCATCACCGGATCTTACAATTTCCTGACATTCTCACGTACCTAATTAACAGCTGAAAACAATTATGACAACAAACACGTGTCGGCCTGCAAGGCTGCAATCAGCCTTCCAATTATTCAGGCGCTGAAGAGAGCCAAATTAGTTCAGTGAGCAAGTTCACGTGAACTTTGGAGTTTGCGCGTATTACGAGACGTCTTGGGAATTCTGCGCGCCTGGTATTGGGCTATTTTTGTAGGTCTACATAAACAAACCAAATTTGGTTTGTGCGCTAAATATCTTAACAATAATTATAAAAGAAGTCTATCAGAAGAGGAATGTTAATTTTAANTGCCGACAACGGTATCGCACTGCTTTGAGAAATTTGCATTGAACATTTCCCAGGATTTGTACGTATTTTTTATATAACGGATTCCATATTAGTACAGCGTATTCAAGTTGTGACCTAATAAGTGACTTATAAAGATGTATGTACGTATCAGGACGCTTAAAGTCTGAAGTAGTTCTCATCACAAAACCATACATTCGATATGCGTTATTTACTATTTTATGAATATGTTGATCAAGATGGAGCTTACTATCTAATATTACCCCCAGATCTTTCACCGACGTAACTTCGCTGAGAGGAGCACCGCTTAAAATATACGGACGTTTTATAATATTTTTGTTTTTTGTGAAAGTTATTGCAACACATTTGGAAGTGCTTAATTGAATTTTGTTCTTAATACAATACGCATGAAATCTATTTAAGTCGTCCTGAAGTAATTCGCAGTCCGCAAGAGTGCGTATTGTTCTGTATATTTTGAGATCGTCAGCGTAAAGTAAGAATTTTGAGTGCAAAAAACAATTCCATACATCATTTATAAATATAATAAAAAGTAAAGGTCCTAAAATTGAGCCCTGGGGCACGCCAGAGGACACTGTGATTGATTTGGATTGATACCCCCTAATTACGACTCGTTGTGTTCTGTTTGTTACATACGAAATAAACCAGCGAAGCAAGTCTCCGCGAATCCCGTTATATGCCAGCTTTTCAAGAAGTAGCTCATGATCCACCTTATCAAAGGCTTTCTGAAAGTCTGTGTAGACGGCGTCAGTTTGTATCTGTAGATCTATATTATTGAAAAGGTAATTGGTGAAAGTTAATAAATTTGTAACTGTAGATCTTCTTTGGACAAATCCATGTTGTTGAGCTATAATAATATTGTGTAGTGTGGGGTAAATTGCGCCATGTACAAGCCTCTCAAAAACCTTCGATAAGGCAGATAAGATGGAGATAGGCCGGTAATTTTCAACATCCTGCTTAGAGCCAGCTTTGTGTACTGGTGTTATATTAGCCATTTTCCAAACTTCTGGGAATGTCCCATCATTAATACATTTATTAAATATGAAGCATAACGGTACGGAAATATTCGCGGCGACTTTCTTAAGAAAGTAAGTTGGTAACCCATCAGGACCAGGCCCTTTTGTTGTATCGAATGAGTTAAGCTCCTTTAAAACTTGTTCATGACTAAACGAAATGCCATTTATAACAACACAATTATCTGCACAGCTTTATAGGATACTGAAGCTGGTATACCATTATTGGATTGACGATTAGAAACATAGCTCCACAAATACTTAACATTTTTCTTTATGTTTTGCTCAACACCATCTATATACTTACAATAATTATTGTAACATTCAGATTTAAACCTATGTCTTAAAAAAGAGAATTGTTCGTAGTCTGACAAGTTGTTGTATGTCTTCCATTTGATCCAAGCTTTATTTTTTTATCTGAAAATGCGAATTAACGACTTAGAAAACCAAATTGGGAATTTCGTAGATTTGGTACTAGTTTTGGGAGTATGCTTTTTAATCGAGCCATATAAAATATCATAAAAAGCACCGACACATTCGTTTGCAGACAAAGTACTGAAATCAGCCATCCAGTCAGTATCAGAAAGATCTAGATTTATATGTTCATAATTTGCCTTGAAAAAATTATATTTGTATGCCTTCGCTTGTGCGAGGGTCTTAAACGCGGATTTATATGTAATAGTAGCACAGAAAGGAGGATGGTGACCATCAATTGGCAGCAATGTACAGGATGGGGTGTATGTAGTACAATCAGTATTGCTGATTAATAAATCTAGAATACGACCATTGTTATTCCTTATGTTATTGAACTGTGACGCATTAAGTAAAGAAATAAAGTTGCTCAGATGTTCGTTAGCTGTTGAAGAATTACTGTAAAAACATTGTTGACCCGAGGCACTACTATGTTTGTTAGGTAACCAGCTAATGTCTGGCAAGTTATAATCTCCAAAAAAGTAAAATATTTTAGTGTTGAGATTGCATAGAGTACCATATAGAAGATTAAAGTGGTCCCGGTAAATATCCTCAGATAATCTAGGAGGAATATACACTCCGCTAATAACGCAGTTTCCATCAGTTTTGTTCCCCGGTAATTGTATTAGAACATGTTCAATATAAGGGCTTGCTGGTTGTGCCAAGGATACGAGAGTGGATGCCAAACTCTTAAGCACTGCGACCAAAACCCCTCCACCTTCTTTTTTGTTGGTTACAGAGCGGTTACGGTCACATCGATAGACATTGTAGCGGTCATCTATAAACTCACCATCAGAAATATGTGGAGTAAGCCATGTTTCCGTCAGGATTATAATGTCGTAACAATTCGATAAAATGTTCATATACAATATATTAAGTNATATAAAATATCATAAAAAGCACTGACACATTCGTTTGCAGACAAAGTACTAAAATTAGCCATCCAGTCAGTATCAGAAAGATCTAGATTTATATGTTCATAATTTGCCTTGAAAAAATTATATTTGTATGCCTTCGCTTGTGCGAGGGTCTTAAACGCGGATTTATATGTAATAGTAGCACAGAAAGGAGGATGGTGACCATCAATTGGCAGCAATGTACAGGATGGGGTGTATGTAGTACAATCAGTATTGCTGATTAATAAATCTAGAATACGACCATTGTTATTCCTTATGTTATTGAACTGTGACGCATTAAGTAAAGAAATAAAGTTGCTCAGATGTTCGTTAGCTGTTGAAGAATTACTGTAAAAACATTGTTGACCCGAGGCACTACTATGTTTGTTAGGTAACCAGCTAATGTCTGGCAAGTTATAATCTCCAAAAAAGTAAAATATTTTAGTGTTGAGATTGCATAGAGTACCATATAGAAGATTAAAGTGGTCCCGGTAAATATCCTCAGATAATCTAGGAGGAATATACACTCCGCTAATAACGCAGTTTCCATCAGTTTTGTTCCCCGGTAATTGTATTAGAACATGTTCAATATAAGGGCTTGCTGGTTGTGCCAAGGATACGAGAGTGGATGCTAAACTCTTAAGCACTGCGACCAAAACCCCTCCACCTTCTTTTTTGTTGGTTACAGAGCGGTTACGGTCACATCGATAGACATTGTAGCGGTCATCTATAAACTCACCATCAGAAATATGTGGAGTAAGCCATGTTTCCGTCAGGATTATAATGTCGTAACAATTCGATAAAATGTTCATATACAATATATTAAGTTTGGTGCGTATACCCCTACAATTTTGATAGTAAATTTTTAAATTATCCACAGTTGAAGGGTTAATATTAAAAAGTATAATTTAATAAATTTAGAGAGCGTTGATATAACCATATGGATGAAGTCTAGATTATATATAGGGCACTTGAATAATATGACAAGATGTAGACGCAGATTCGACTGACTAGAATTGAAATGATAATTAATGACGTAATTACATAGAATAGTGTACCTGCTAATAGCAAAGTGTTGGGGGCTTACTCCGACAAACCGACACTCGAAGGGGTCTACTGAGAAATACGTGATTGTTTAAAAAATAAATTTGATTGCTTTTAAAAACATATTTTTATACCAAGTATATTTAAAAAAAAGTCCTAATTGCAAGACGCAAGAGTTTCGCAGGCTTGGTCTTGTTCTTGCTTAAATCTTGCACAGTCAGTCTTGGTCTTGGTCTTGCTAAAATTAGGCGGTCTTGGTCTTGCAAAAATGCAAGAACAAGACCAAGACCAAGACCGATTTTGGGCAACACTAATTGTAAATATGTGAGTACCATGTCCTTTACTAGAAAATTTAATTTTATCTTTGCTGGTATTGCTTTGTTGTACTTATTAGTATATAAGTGTGTGCTGTATATTAGTGTAATGTTGGGTGCATTGTGCTCGCATAATTTAATCAATTGATCAATGTACCTATGTATACAAAATATTTGATGTTCAAAAGTGCATTTTAATGGTCTAGTTGAAATAAATGAATTAACTTTGACTTTGACTTTCATGAGCATATTCTGAGCGGTTAAGATTCACTAGTACCAGGATACCAGAATCATAATTACTTGACATCAGGCTATGACCCTTCGGAGCCCAAAGCAAGAACCAGCCAGAATAAAAAGAATGGTGCAAGCGGGATACGGCTTATACTTTCACACTTATAATATTCGTAGTATTTTTATTTCATAATTTCCTTCTAAATAAAATTATTAGACAGGTAATCCTACTAATATTATAAATGTGAAAGTTTGGATGTTTTTTGTAAAGTTTGATTTAAATCCAATTATTGCATTTTAATTATTATTTTACAGTCAGTACCGTTACGAGACTATTACAATTTTTAAGACCTTTTTGATTTTAAAAATCTCGTTAGGTATGTGTAGTTTATATCTCACGCTATTCAAAAATTGTTTTAAATTCCCTCTTCTTCTTACTTGTTTCGCTTCTTTTCAATATTTTTTTTCTTTCGTCAATGTGGGCAGACAGTCGTACGAGGCGTGATGCCAGGCTGTCTTTTTCTAATTATCCATCAAGCCTCTTGTCAAATGGCTGTCACTTTGACAGATGGCTCAGTGTTCTTAAATATCATAGAGGTACATGCGATGTGTACGACTTTGAGTGACGTGTTCTCGACAAAGGATGAATGGCAAGCTTTTATTACGCTGATGACTCTTGTAATTTTAGATTGCATGCTTGAGTTGTATATCTAAGAGAATACTTTTACAAATAATCTTATTCAATAAAATATAGTAGTTTATAATAAATCTTTCGTTATTACCACAATATTTGCTGCGTGGTACTTTATATATTTATTATTTATAACAAATTTCAATTAATATTTACTCATTTCAAATTAACGTAGTCAGGATAATTATAAAAGGCAAACATCATGAAAATATCAAATACCAGTTCCTGAAATTTAGGAACAAAATACACATTTTTGATTAAACTATATTCGAACATTTAGTAACATTCCCAGTGTTTAGAAATTTCCATGTGTGAATTGTATCAATATTTCACCTTAATTTTAGTAAAATGTTCCTGTTAATATATAATATATGATTATATTCCCTTCCCTTGATTCAGGCCAATCAAATAATATTAACACGCGAATCTACTTTATTATGTTCTAACTTCCGCCTCCCCGCGGCTTCGCTCGCATGAAAAGTGTTTCGATTATCACTTTGCAACTTTCTAGATAACTCTCTAGATTGGTTTAGAATTCGTGATACTAAAATATTGTTATCACTGTGAACTCGTTATATTTTTTTAAATTAGCTTCTTTGGAATTGGCTCCAGAGAGAAATAATCCAATCACATCAAAATGTGTAATCCTTCCTACTAACATTATAAGTCTAAGCTGTTTCACCGCTTACTCCATTTCTTCTTTCTGGCTCAGCGTCTTGGCTTTCGGCTCATAGAGGTCATAAGCCTGATTTCAAATAATTATGATCCTGGTTTCCTGGTACTTTGTCTTATTATAACCACTCAGAATTCCAGCTCCGGAATTACTTCGACATGTTTCTGGTGTCCTGGTGCTTGTGAATCTTTAGAGGTTACAATCCCAGCTCCGGAAATAAGTTCAAGTTCAAGTTATTTATTTCTTAACAAAAATACATTTGTGTCGAAATATTTACACAGCAGGTACACAAAAAAAAGCAACATAATTCAATCATACTAAAATAAAAACTTGCTTTACATATTTAAACAGAACAAAGTCCCTAGCAATATTCTAAAAAAAAAAAAACATACATTTAATGTCAAAATATGAAATATAAAAAGCAACGTTTATAACAAAGTCAAGGAGCATTAGGTACACATTTAATTTAAGTTTAATTTAATGCTAGTTTTAAGGTTTTTGTCATTATAAAATTCGTCAATGCTGTAATAAGCTTTATTGACTAACAAAGCCCTGAGTTTATTTTTAAACATGTTCACATTCTGAATATTCTTTAATTCTGCTGGTAATCTGTTAAACAGATTGACAAACTGCACGCGTGACGAGTGTTTGACAACATTAATTTTTGCCTGCAGAATAGTAGGAACATCTTTTCTGCGAGTATCTACTCTTTTTTTTTCTTTCATCGTCTGTTTCAAATGCGTTTAAGTTTTTGTTTAAATGAGTAAGTAGGACTAAAATATAAAGGCATGGCACCGTCAAAATTCTAAGTTTTACAAAACACTCCCTACATGATTCCATCTGGTTTAAGCGAAGCATGGTTCTTAATGCTCACATGACATGAGGTCACAATTTAATCAAGCGCTCTCTTCGTTCAATATTAAACGGACTTGTAATTTATTCGTATTAAATTCCAAATATGATTTTAGGAAATTACGAAAAGTGATGTTGTTGTCACTGGGATTTGAACTCACGACAACTCGTGTGCGGCTCGTTATTTTGCAAAAACTGCCTTTATTAGCCACTAAGCCAACCGAACATGATTAAACAGTACCAAATTGTAGATCATTTGCAGCAAATATTTTTTATTTTGTCAGGTAATTCCGTTATGATGATGTGTGACTGTTGAAATTTAAAACACTGTGTGAGTCACTTTTCTACTTCGTCTTTGTAATAATTGGTTCTTCTTTTGATCGTATTGATTAATTTGGGTCACAATTATGATTAAGTTTGCAATGTTTTGTTTATTTCAATTGTTATTTTCTTGTATTGTTTCTTGTTACAAGGCAGGTTTTATTGTTCAAAGTGTATTATGTATTTACTTCACAGTTTGAGTATGGAAACCGTGGATAACACTTTCACTTATGTATTAGGTGATGTTTTATTGGTTCACTAAGGTTTTGTTCACTTATCAGCACTAATAGTATTTTTAACAAATTTTTAAATAACAGCGTTTGGTTTTACTTTAGGCTAGACGCAACGCCATCTCGCGAGTTACTTTGACATGTTTCTGGTCTCCTGGTACTTGTGAATCTCGACCGCTCACAATTCCTGCTCCGAAAAACTATCATATTTTTGAGCATAGTTAAATTAAAAATGTTAATAAAAATTATTATGAAAATATTTGTAATTAATATTCGATTAATTCATATTTATTAATTTTATAGTCCCAAAATTAAAAATAATTTATGTAACGCGTCCGTGTTCACAGAAGTACATATTTGTACCAAATTTTAATTGAATTGACAGACAGACAGCTAGCCTGAGACAGATAGCCGGCCAGACAGACACTCGACTTATCCTATAAGGGTTCTGTTTTTCCAGACGAACGTTCGTAACCCTAAAGAGTAGGCCCTAACTAAAATAAGCGAATACTATGTAACTGAAACCCATCATAACCATCCATATGGTTCTTCTCATTAAGTGACATACATATATAACTACACTATGAACACGAAATACTCAGTCATAATGAACGTGTCGCTAGGGAAAAGAAATATTGTGGCGTTCATTTTACTTGGCCCAAATCTGGTTATTGCAATCATTAACTAACAGAATTAGGTGGACGTTTTCCTTCAACGCGCGTAATATAAAGAAATAAAGTGTTTCAAATATATTATATATAATGAAATGAGGGCGGCAATAGTTAGGTCGGTATTATGGTACTAGAAAAATAAATATATGATTCAAAGAAATAGTTGCGAGTTTTTGTTTTAGGAGGAATTTTCTTGAAATTGATAGTTCAATTTACGTCCAGGTATTCTTATCATTTGGGGATGACTGTGGACGGCTGTATTTTGATTTCAATTAATCTGGTCAGCCTTATCATAAATAAATTGAGGGTTTGCTTTCAGTTGAATGCAAAAAATGATTTAGAGTCAATCAACACGAAAAGAAGGAGATCCGCTCCTTCTTTTCGTGTTGATTGACTCTAAATCATTTTTGTCCGACGAATATTGAGCAACCTGAATTTTAGCACATGTGGTGCTTACCTGTGAAAAATTGTGACACTACACCATTGTTTTAAGCTAAGTATTTTGTAATATTTTTGGTATTAACAATTGTTGGTGAGCCTAATAAATAAATAAACCTGAACAGCTCTATCATTGGCCTCCATCAAATCTTGGATGGTGCAGGTGGTTGTGCATGACGAGCAACTAAGGAGGTGACGCATGTCCTGTGATGGTGCTCCACACTGGCACTGCGTTTGGATGTGTGGAGAATACCCGGCCAAATTAGTTTTACAGCGGCCAACCTGGGTCCGGGTGAAAATGTCCTCAACTCTTCACCGGCTGATATATGGAAGTTTCTCAAATCACTCGGCATAACAAAATCCTCTTCTAATGTTATTTCTTCTAACGTGTCCTTGAATGATTTGAATAAGCATTTTTCATCATCGGCTATGCTTGCGGTTGCTATTAGAAACATACCTATTCTTGATATTGCTTCCACGCCAATCTTACTTCCAGATTCTTTCTCTTTTTCCCCTGTGACCGACCCTGAGATCCTCAAAACATTCAACGCAATTAAATCCAAGGCTGTTGGCTGTGATGGGGTCAGCAGAACTATGTTATCCTTCATAATTAAAAGTATTATCCCTATTATGACCCACATAATCAACGCCTCCTTACAGACTGGGGTATTTCCCACAATCTGGCGTAAGGCCTTCATAATCCCCCTTCCTAAAATATCCAACCCTAGTTTATTAAATCACTACAGACCAATCTCCATTCTCCCTTTCCTATCTAAGATCCTGGAAGCAGTTGCTCTTAAACAAATATCTTCCTTTGTGTTTGGGAATAATCTGTTATCCCCATTCCAATCAGGTTTTCGGCCGGGCCACAGCACAGCCACAGCTTTGCTGAAGGTTACAGAAGACGTTAGGAATGGCCTGGAGAGGTCGAGATTAACGGTGTTAGTTTTAATAGATTTCTCCAATGCTTTCAATACCGTTGATCACGACATCCTCCTGGCTATTCTGTCTCAAATTGGGGTTTCTTCGTTGGCACGGGATTGGTTTTCATCATATCTTCGTGGTCGCCAGCAAGCGGTTCGTGCTGATCAGAAATTTTCTGACTGGTGCGCCCTGGAAACTGGCGTTCCACAAGGCGGTATACTCTCTCCACTCTTATTTTCTCTATTTATAAACTCTATTACCACCATTCTAAAATGCTCTTACCATCTGTACGCTGATGACTTACAGCTCTACGCGCAAACTGACATTGACAACATGGACAACTGCATCGCATTGCTGAATGCTGACCTTCTAGCTATCAGCGATTGGTCAAGCAGATTTGGGGTTACTGTCAATGTCGGTAAATGTCAGGCTATCCTCATTGGTAGTTCATATTTTCTGCGTAACTTGGACACCAGCCAACTGCTGCCGCTTACTTTCAACAATACCGTAATCACTCTCTCGCCACACGTTAAAGACTTAGGTCTATACATTGATGACCGGTTAAGTTGGAATAAGCAGATTGCTCAGGTTAGCCAGAGAGTAACATTCACACTGCGATCTCTCTATAGATTCAAGCATTTTCTTCCTTCAAGCACTAAAATCACTTTGGTCCAGTCACTTGTGCTTCCTATAATTGATTATGCTGATGTTTGCTACTCTGATCTATCCCAAGAACTTCTCAACAAACTGGATCGACTTCTTAACAACTGTATTCGTTTCATTTTTGGCCTTCGTAAATATGATCACATTTCTTCCTTCCGTTCTCAGCTTAAATGGTTGCCTATCCGTCAGAGAAGATCCCTCAGATCCCTCTGCATGCTCTTCACTATCATGAACGATCCTTGTGCTCCTGATTATTTAAAACAATATTTTAAAGTGTTGGGCAGTTCTCACAGTCTCAACCTTCGAGCATCTAAAAACTTACTTCTTCATATCCCTTCTCACCGCACCGGGTTTTTGTCTAATTCCTACGCTATTTCTACAATTAAACTCTGGAATATGCTTCCCCTTGACATCAAGAAGGCGGAGTCAAAATTTTCCTTTAAGCGTAAAATCCGTAAACACTACTTAAAAGCTTGTCATTCTTAGTCGTTCTTCGTCATGATTACTATGAATTCTCTTAATCGGTATGATTATTATATATCATATTTATTAGTTTATTATTTTAGCATATATATGTATTTTATTAGTATTATATATATTATCTGTATATTCTTTCCGAAATGTTAAAATTCAATTTTGTATCTTATATTTATTTATTGTACACCTACCACAGTATAGTCTTAATAACCCAAAGGTTGACTGGTAGAGAATGCCTTGATGCATTAAGTCCGCCCATGTACCACTATTGTACATAAAGTTTAAATAAATAAATAATAAATAAATAAAATTCCAGATTGGCCACTGTAGTTTACATCCAGAGGGTAGATGTTCTGCCGGGGTGATGAAGTGTGGTGGGGTAGGGTGTTTGTCTAATCGGATGCAGTCTAAGTATTAAACAGTGAGCAACTGCTAATCTGACCATGGACCTCCACAGCTGAGCAACTGGGTAACAAGGCACCGTTTGGTAAGACTGATGTCACATTATCTTGCTTCTGACTATCCGTAGCAATTGTCACAGATCTACAAAATAATGACAGCCGGAACAAGCAGCTTAACGTGCTTTCCGAGCAACGAAGAAGTCTCTGTTTGTAATGGATGGTAAACCATCCATGAAACGACCTCGTCAAGCGCTGCTTAATCTTGAAGATCCAACCATGCGGCTGTAATTAATTAGTCACAAGCTCATTTTGCTGTATTAAATAAACAATCATTATCATCAATGTCACCTACTTGAAGCTTTTATTGGTCGTAATTTGACGCCAAAAGCTAATAATACCAAGATATTAATATCGCCATGAATTAAATGTCTGAAGTGATTGAAAATGAAAATGTTAAAATAGGATTTACGACACAAAACGAAAATACTTGAAGAATGTTTCTTTGTCAGCCAAGCGATAGTTTGTCATTTGTCTTCTGAAACTATTCACTATCTCCGGCCACGATCGATCTTTGAAATACAGAATATTTCATAAGGCAGCGCGAAGTTTTTCTCAAATTCAATTTGTAGAGAACGAACTTTTTATAATAACAAAAGATAGATTACGTTTGAAAACAAGAAATCTTTTTGATGTGGTCGAGTGAGCTTCAAAATAAATACAAAAATGCTCGAGGAGAGTGTAGAGCAAACTCCATCTCATTACGGGGAGCTAACACACGGGCGACGCCGGGCGCACGAATGATCACACGCCTCCAATTTAATTTGGTACAGCTATAATGAGATCCGCTCTGAATTAATATAGGTTTTTGAATAAGGTATCTCGCGTACAAACCTCGTTTACCCGCCCTCTTGAAAACACGTATTTTCTCTCACACAATCACGCATTTTATATTAACTGCTATCGAAATGTTGCCAGCTGGAACTCTAGGTGTTATTTTCGCTCGTTCTCGCGTCAAACTTCACCAGTATGTACGTAAATTCAAATAAGAAAATAACTTCGGCAATATAAGTATGTAAATCGTGTATCAAACAATGCCTGAGACGGTTCAGTAAGTGCGTGATTATACTTGTTGAGAAAGTAAATTGTGAGGTTTTACGTGTTTACTCTAAAAATTGAAGTTAATTCTCAACGAGGCGTCACGTTAGGCAGTGAGTGAAATACAACGCTTACGTGAGCCTGATTAAGAAACGTTCTCTCGATTATTTTATTCACTTCCAGTTCCTTATAGGCAAGACCAAACTCAATCTATAGAAAACGAGAAAAATCCTCCATGAAACTTTTAAGACAATATGAAATGTTTTTAAATACTAATAAAAAACACAGTAGATTCAAAATAAATAATACAATGACGCACATACTCTGTAACAAAAACAAGCAGTTGCAATCAAGCTAATTCATCTATCAAAGCAAGTAAATAAATTATTTCGATGGCTCTAAACATTAAATTATGTAAATACCTAATGAACTAACAAAACATACTAATTCATAAATCTATTTAACACTGTAATAACTTTGTTTACGTTTGGTTGAAAGCAAGCATATTTTATGAGGATATTTCTAAGGTTTTTATTGTGTTTGAAGTAGAACAGGGCTGCCTCCATAAGCATTTGGTAAATAAATGCTCTTGGTAAACAAACAGCTTATCTTTTGAGCCATAATGAGTCATGTGCCACATCTGCAGGGCTCTACATACACGTTATAAAGACGTCAGGTTATTAATATTTATCAGAGTTATAGTGTATGAAACGGGCTATTCTTATAACCATGATTTTAGTTTAGCAGATGCAGTGGGAAGAGTGTCTACCAGGTTTGCGGAATTTGTTCGAAACAGTCACCGCGGCCCTGGAACGCAAAGGGTTTTAGTCAGTAAGAGTCTGACACGCCCTTCTGCTCCACCCAGGGCGGAAGATGTCATATGATGATTTCCTATACTTAAAAGAAAAAAAAAGTGGGAAGAGTCTGGCGGGGTTTTCTATGATGAGTGTAGAAAGTTGCGAAGGAATCCATAACTAATCGACTTAATAATGGTAATAATGGTGCTCGCAAATTAAAATATTTTTTGCGGTTTATAATCACAGTAAGTGTTTTTGAACTGAAAACATTAATTGTAATTGGAATGTACAGAGTGCTATTAAAAACTTGAATAACTAATAATAACATTTGACCTCCTACCCAAATATTGAAGGTAGGTATCCACAATATTTTAACGCAAAATCATCCATCCTACTAGACCTTTAATAATTAGACTTCTACTTCTATCTGACCCGTTTTAATTTTTCAGTAATAGGAAAAAACATAACAGGCCACACCTGAAGACTGGATTCTCTGAATGGCGACCGAACCTGGCAAAAATCATTGACTACGAAGCCCATATCACATGGCATTTTCTCAAATCATCTTAGATAAAGGAACAAGGATTACAGACAGTCGGTAGAAAGTCTTTGTTTTCAGAAAAAGTAAAAGCAGAACAAAAAACACAAAGTAAATTGTCACATAAGTCTATTGACCCACTGCTGGGCAAAGGCCTCCTCCCTAATACTATTCTAAGTATCCTCTTCTGAACCTGAAAACCAGCCCTTATGGACTGACATAAAATGGCGACCAATCAGAGCACAAGTCTGCAATTTATCCGTTTTCGTGTGATAAGGCTACAACATGGCTCTCATTGGCCTATTCGGAGAAAACAAAGACCAATGAGGGACCCAGTTTCCAATTTAACTAACATACCAAAACAGATAAATTGTAGACCAGAGAGCTGATTGGTCGCCAGTTTATGTCAGTCCACAATTTCGGATCGCACGGAGATATTATAAAAGAAGTAAAAGATTTTGAATCGAATAATTGCAGAACCCTAATCTCTTCAAAATTACAGTGAACAAGCTTCTTCCGGGCAAGCTTGCTCCATCGTCGACTTTGTCTCTGTCATCTATGACCTAGACTAGAGTCAAGAGCAAACTAATGTGAAATAAAAAAATAACAATTTATCGAGAGTTTACAATCTCTCAAGATATTTTGTAATCTTACATAGTTTTCATTCCAACAGAGTATGGGCAGGGTACTGTTACCTAAATATACCTATTTATTGAGTCCAGTCCACACACGTTTACTTATTACAAAGGCATAAATAAACACACGGGTCATTGATCCGGTAATGTGCACTGCTAGATAGACTGCGGTAGAGTACCCTGACAGCTTAGCCCACCACAACGTCTGACCGTAACAGTGGTTTGTGGTCACGCCAGTTACCTGTGTGTTCTAGTGTTTAGGTACTTAGTTAACTTTTCAGTTTATTAAATTAACTAAGTACTAGTTAATTTAGTAAACTGAAAAATTTCATCGCAAAATATTATACTGCGGTTTCAATACTAGCATTAAGCGCGGCCTATTTCACAGGATTCGTGCGTTTTTGAGGATACAAATACTAAGGTACCCAGGTTTTCCATCAATGAATCAAATAAAAAAATAATAATTGCCAAACAGTGTTTCACCTGGGTATAATATTAATTTAAACGAAGAAACATAACCGGCCTATTACCTAAAGATTTACCGGGCCTCTTTTGTTTGGCTGGAGTGATGAAATTAACATCATCATCAGCGTAGCCTCTTCCCAACTATATTGGGGTTGGCTTCCAGTCAAACCGGATTCAGCTGAATACCAGTATTTTACGTGGAGCGGCTGCCTACCAGACATCTACAACCCATAAACTGGGTAACACGGTAGTTCTTGGCAAGACTGGAGTCCGATTTACTGGCTTCTGACAATTCGTAACGACTGCGAAAGATCTACAAATGAAAGCCGGGACCAAAGACTTAACGTGCTTTTCAAGGCACGGAATTTCGGTATGTGTGGTATGTAGATGGTCACCCATCCACCGACCAACCATGGCAAGCGTTGCTTAACTTTGATCGACCCGTGCGGCTGTTATTCTTTAACCGTGAGCTCTTTAGTAACACAGCATAATTTTTGAGAGTCTTAGGTATCTGAGATCTTACCTACCGTCATTGGAAAAGACGCGGCGTTAAAACGTCTAAAGCGACGATAGATACAGATGTGGTAGGATACCCTCATTTCGCATAATTATATAGACGCCAGCACATCAAGCTACAACAATCTGTCAAATTTCTTTAATAGATTTTCAACTTTATCGCTATAGCATTAGGTTCAAGGTTGATCGGAAAATTTGACAATTTCGGGTAGCTTGAAATGCTAATAGACTCCCATTCGGTCCGTTGTGCGTAGGTGTCCTGGCTACGTTAGCCAGCCTAGCTCCGCCCAGAAGTACAGAAGTTTCCTGGGAGCTTCACAGGCTTCGTGGAGTGACCCCACCGTTGTAAGGATTTGTTCACGATGGGTAGCCACGGCCTCGCTTTCCAGGATTACGTGGGCGGCTGTTTCTTCGGCATCAAAGCAGCCTCTGCAGAGTGGGCTGTCTGTGGCGCCTATGTTAAAAATATGTTTGTTTAGGGGGCAATGGTCCGTAATTGTCCCTATTATTGTTCTGACGTTTTTTCTACTTAGGCTGAGTAGTTGTTTTGTTAGTCGTGGATGTAGACTCGGCATTGCCATTTTTGACTGCCTGCAGTCTGTAGCCCGTGACCATTTGTTGTTATGCAGTTCAGTGGATCTCTGGCAAATCCATGTACGAAACTGTGAGAAAGTTAGGGGAAGCAGTGGGGACGGGCCTCGCACTGCCATCTCGGAACCTCTCTTTGCAAGTTCGTCTGCGGCGTCATTGCCTAGGGATCCACTGTGCCCCTTGATCCACTGGAGGGTGATTCTGTTAGACAGCGACATACTCTTCAGGGCGAGGTGACAAAAAGCCTCTGTGTGCGCAACCGATTGCTTCGTATTTAGATACCTATCTATTGCCATTAACCGGATGTAGCAATCCAGTATGAGCATTAAAAATCTATACTAATAATAACGCTGAAGAGTTTGTTTATTTGTTTGAACGCGCTAATCTCTGGAACTACCAACCGGATTTGAAAAAATCTTTTTGTATATGATCACCACATTCATGAAGAATGCTATAAGGGAACGGGACATTCGTACGGGAACGGGAAAAACGGATTTGCGCGTACGAAGTCGCTGGCAAAAGCAAGTAAAATATAAAGCGACAACTTTCAGCTAAGTACATTACAAATCTTCCAACTAAGCAATTTTTCAAGGCAATGGTCGGGGTCCGTACATTTGTCGTTTCCTAAACGGTCTATAAAATTTTGATGAGCTTGTGAGGGTACCTAACTTCCAACGAGTTAGAGAGATAGTTCGCGTCCCGGAAATTTAAATACTTTTGCAGTGGCCTATGGCGGTAAAATATGTACCACTAGTTTTAGAACATTGTTTTACGAAAACTGTTATAATGAAGTAACAGGTAAAACACGGTCTACAGTAGTTTTGGTTCAGCATGGCATAAGTGGTAATAAGTTAATAACTTTCTCAATAAAATCCCTTCGGAGGAACCAGATCAATAAATTGTATAGTTTTTCGGCAGTAAATAAAGTTGTGGATCACCGTATACGCAGGATGGCTTTAATTTACATTTTAAGAATGTTATCAAATTCAACGAATCAATGACTATATTGCCATGCTTAAACATTACAACTATAATATCTACATAATGTTATACATTTTAAGACGACATTTTGCCCTTTTTAGGGTTCCGTACCTCAAAAGGAAAAAAACGAAAGGGTTCCGTTTTTTATGAATAATTTTTAAGACATTTTTGATTATCTCAAATAAATCAAGTTTCCGTTGATCTAGAATCATGAAATTTGGCAAGAAGCAAGGTCTCTTATATCACAAGTAAAGGAAAAAGTAAGAAAATTGTAAATTTGTAGTTTTATCACTTAAAAAAACAGTTTTTGCGATTAAAAACTTAAATTTTCGTTTGAAGAAATGACCGTGACGTAAGTATATAAATAACTTACTATATAAAATTAACTTACTTTTCGCCTGTCCTATTTTCTATGAGACTTAGTTTATAGTTTTTCCCACTTCGGACGCTTTTATCGTGCATTTTTTTCTATATCGTCCTCACATATATGTATATTTAATTTCAACAAGAATGATGTAACCAAAACATTGTAAAACAAAAATGATTTAAAAGAGTGTCCGTGAAGTTTCTTGCACGTTCTTCTCCATAGAAATCTACACTTTGGAACGTGTAAATAGCTTCATCTCTTTCAACTGACCAATCTTGACAATTCAAAAGTGCCTGTGAATGGTTTAATTGAAATAAATAATTTGAGTTTGATACACTTCAATAGCTAATGTATAGGCACTCAAAAAGGATCGAGACTTAGACAAACTTGTACGAAATTGTACGGAGCCCTCGGTGCACGAGTCAGACTCGCACTTGTCCGGTTTTCTATCCTTTACTATTGTAAACAGCACCTGAAGAAAAAATCTGTAAATATGTATTTTTTTCTTGTGGCTAAATAATAACAGCCGCAGGGTTCGATCTTCAAGGTTAAGCTACGCTTGCCAAGTCAAAGTCAAAGCGTTCATTTCAATTAGGCCATTAAACAACACTTTTGAACGTCATCAAAAGTGCCGTTGGTTTTCTGTGGATGGGTGACCATCTTAACATACCGATTTTCCTTCGTACCTTGGAAAGCATGTTAAGCCGTTGGTCCCGGCTGTCATTTGTAGATCTTTGGCCGTCGTTACAGATTGTCAGAAGCCAGTACCTAAATCTGACTCCAGTCTTGCCAAGAACTACCGTGTTACCCAGTTAATGGGTTGTGGAGGTCTGGTAGGCAGCCGCTCCACGTAAAATACTGATATTCAGCTGAATCTGGTTTGACTTGAAGCCGACCTCAATGTAGTTGGGAAAAGGTTAGGCAGATGATGATGTATTTCTAACAAATATAAAGCTAACATTAATTAAAGGGCCTTGGGTTTTCATCACAATGTAAGCAGCGAAGTTTCTTGATAGAATAAAACAAATTGCTTGTAAAAATATTTCACAGAATATAATGAAACAGACGTATAAAGCATTTCAGCAGTTTATTCATTAACATCGCAAATTTGGAATATTACGTTATTCAGTAAGAAATTCCCATGTGTGGCATTCATTACTTTTTCAGCGAAACCTTTCAAAAGAGTTGTGCGACTCTGTGTGTCCTGAGGGACCTGATAGTAAAGTCAGTGGCTTTAATAAGTTAGTATTACAGAACGAAAAACGTAAATGTACATTCCTACTATGAAAAGCCACCACTTAACTTTTGTGGAATCTTTGGTACAGAAATAAACGCTGCTTCACATTCAAATTCTATACAGCGTAAAGAAATCGCTCGAGTGCACATCTTGTGATATTTCTGCGCTAGTCATTATAGATGGTGATCTATAATGTCCACCAGTCCACCAGAAAAAATATAGTAAGTTAACAGTATTACATCATTAATTGTTGAAATTAATAATGTATGTAACCTTTATTTTATCACAATTTGCTGTTTTAAAAGAGTGTCGTCAACGTAAAATAGCTTCATCTTTTTGAGTAACCGCCATTGACGATTAAAGAGTGCCTGTAAATGGTTTATTTTAAACGAATGCTTTAAGTTTTTAGGACGATTTCAGAGGTATCTACAAGCAGCTAACCCAGCTTTTACAAAATTATTTACCTATATAAACAAATATACCCCACAAATTCTCTTTATGAGCTGACCTAGAGTGAACGGAAGCGTAAGGCCTGAATGTAGTAATGAGAGTTACCCACATTTAGACGTGGTTTCGCAGCCAAATACGTGACAAACAGATGGATTATTATATTTTAATATTTTGACAGATTCTGATTTGATTCGGATCGGACCGCAACCGCTCTAAAGCCTTAATTTTCATTTAGTTGTTTTTATTCATAGTTCCAATAGTTACAGATTGATTTATTTAAAACCATGTTTGGTAGTGTGAAATTAACTTTACAGTAGTTTGAAAATAAAAAAGTAAGTAGTAGTAAGTATTTTATTCACAAAAACATAGCACTTTGCACTGTATACATTGCTTGAATAAAATAATATTTACATCATATGATGCAATAGTAGTCTCTATCTTTTAAACTAGGACTAGCCTGTATCTTAAAAGATAGGGTTCAGCCAAATGGATTCTGTTTATAAAATATTACAAACGAAACAAGTGAAGACAGTGTCAATGTTTGTACTAATAGAACAGAAATGAAAATAAAATAAAACAAAACTAAACTAAATGCTAAGTCACACACATGCGTGAAAGACAGCAGACATGCATGTGTGGGTGTGTGTGGGGTGTGTGTGGGGTGTGTGTTGGGTGTGTGTGGGGTGTGTGTGGGGTGTGTGTTGGGTGTGTGTGGTTGTGTGTGGGATGTGTGTGAGTTGTGTGTGTGGTTGAGTGTGTATGTGGGGGGTGGGGCAAGTGATTCCGTGAATTTAAAAATCCCACTAATATTCTAAATGTGAAAATTTGTATGTTTGTGCAACAATTACGCAAAAACGGCTGAAGGGATTTGGATGAAATTTGGCACACATGTAGTTCATATCCTGGAATACACATAGGCTACTTTAGGGTAGGTAGGGTAGGTAGGGTAGGCAGGGTAGGTAGGGCAGGTAGGGTAGGTAGTAAATATATAATACTTGGGGTCAGCTAGTAAATATATACAAGTGCGAGATGTGATCTTTAGATATGTATTTGGTATTATATTAAGAGATGTAAGTTAGCAGATTCTCTGTTTCCACGTAGTCCTGTTGTAATAGCCATTGACTTATTTCTTTTTTTAACGTGTATCTATTTAAATCCAATATGTTTAGCTTTTGATGCAGATTTTTATATAAATGTTTAATTAAAACGTAAAATTGGTGTTTGGCAAAAGAGTTTTTATGTTTGACGCCTGACGGGATTTTTGTGCGCTTGTTAGGGTTTGATTTGGGCACGGATCTATGAGTCCTGAGGGCAGACTGCAGAATGTACAGTTGTCTAACAGTTAAGACCTGACAGTCCTCGTAGAGCTGTTTGGTTGGGTATCGGTACGGTTTTCTACACATAACCTTGAGTACAGCTCTTTGAGCTCTCTCCGCTCTCAGCACGTTGGTTTTTGATGCACCACCCCACGCAGTAATACAATATCCAATTATAGACTGACCCAGTGCAAAATAGACCATCCTCAGTGTGCCCCTATCAGCGGGTTCTCTTAGCGATTTGAAGACGTAAATGAGCCGCAAAATTCTGGAAGTTACCATATCGAGCTGTTTGTCCCATCTAAGGCATTCATCGATTTGCAAACCTAGATATTTTACACTATCTCATCTGTCCAGTGTAGGGCAAGTACACGTATAAGATGATCTCTGGCATGAGTAAGCAATTATTGTAATCTGAATACAGCGATTACAGATATGGGTTAGAGGAAGGACTAGTTCATGGCGGCATTTCCTTAACAGAGATGAAGATATTCCATCCCAACCTACAGTCATTACGCAATTGGGAAATTATTGTATCAACTTCAGTGTCATTGACTTCCAGTAAGATAAGAGAGTCAATTGGGGATAAACTTTCGCTTGGATTGCTGTTCGTAGGTGTCGTAGCTTGCCTATTTGTTTTAATTATATCATCCGCTAACTTTTTACCAATATTGCTAAAGAATGAACATACTTGGTTCACCGAGGATTTGGGATTGTCGTTTATCTTTAACAAGTTATCAGGACTGGAGCGTTGCTTACGCGTATTTGTTATATCTTGTATGGTTTTCCATAGTTCTTTTGGATTGCATTGGGCTTTTTGAAGTTCACATTTTTCATAGGTTAATTTAAGCTTTCGAAGCAAGTCATTGCAGAAATTTCTTTATCGTGTGTAAGTTATCTTTAGGAAAATTTTTTGATCTCATATGCATTTGATCCCTATTTTTAATACATTTCAACAAGCCAGGGGCAATCCAAGGTTTCAAGATTATTTGTCTCCTTGGAGTTCTAATTTTAGATGTATTATTTATTATTACGGTATTTAATAAGGATATAAAGTGTTTAGTAATTCATTTGTATCTTGAATGTTATAAATATCCGCGAAGTCCATATTTCCCAGTTCTGACTTAATCGCATCTAGGTTGGGACGAGATTTAAAAAATTTAGGATTTTGGGTTCTTATGGCATTTTTTAGCATTAACATAACAGGTTTATGATCTGTAATAAAGGATTCGATAACTAGTGTTCTGGTTCATGGTAATTTTGACTTTAACAAAACGTGGTCTAAGCAATTTTCTTGTCTAGTGGGGAATAAATGAGTAGGTATTAGGCCATGAGTAGCGTTAATAATCAGATATTCCAGGCTATGCAGGTTACTATTTCCAGGTTTTATATCAATATTTAGATCACCAATTAGAGCAATATTTGGATTTGAAGAGATACCCTCTAATACATTATTTAGGCTTGAAAGGAAGTTTTCTATATGTGCAGCAGTACTGTAGGATGGAGAGCGGTAAGTAGCGTAGCAGTATAATTGCAAACGTGAAGTCTATTTGACACACCAGAGTGTTAGAGTAAGCTGAGCCGGGTTCCCAAAAAGCGCTCCACATTAATTTTAATAAATTTTTAATCAATCAACACATCATCTTGTAGACGGCATAGTAAAAACAAATAGCGTCCAAATATCGCACTCAAATACCGAATTCAGTCGGCCTTCGCCCCGCGGATACCTCAACGCAAGTGCGGACTGACGAATCTGATGATGGACTCGTCAAGGCTTTATGGAGGAGCAGTTCATCAACTCAACGTATAAGCAGCACAGAAAACAGCATAAACAACACGAAAACAATTTAGCATACACGCAACGAAAATTGCAAAACGCATATTATCGGACATTTTTTTTTGACAATTTCGCGTTTTGACATTTGTGTTTTTTTATCAATCGATAAAATAATCAATGAACCAATAAAAATAAAATAGTACGTTATTCAAGTCTTTAAAATTTTAACTAAAACAATGAAAATTAATTAGAAATAAAATTAGCAATTTTCAACAACTATGAAGTCTAAGTCGTTTTGTAGAGACATCTAGTACGTCCTATGTGAATTATTTGCGAAAAATAGCTGTGAACGTGAAGGTTACTTTACCCCCCCCCCCCTTGCTTAGGTGTATACTGTGGCATTTTTAGTTTCACAATACGTATGATCTTAAAATGGTATTCAGCTAAATCCGGTTTAACTGGAAGCCGACACCAATATAGTTGGGAAAAGGCTAGGCAGATGAAGTTTGATCTTAAAATTTACATGTATACAAATCAACTTCTGATGAGCCTTGACTCTTGCCAAAGTCTCTTCGAAGATAGACTAGGCAAATTCCGAAACAAATTATTTTGCTTTCGACGTTTAACTTGACAGAAAGTAAGGACTTCTTGGTTTGCCTAAAAATCATCAGTCAACGGCAAAAATTAAAATTTGGGTTTGACGAAAAGCGCTTTAACTACAACGTGTAACAGAATAAACGTGTAAAAAAGTAATTCCAGTGTTAGTCCCTTAGTGAAAATTGTTCATAATGATGTGTACAATGACCCCTTTTACAATACCTCAGACATCACACAGAATAAACGCAATATCTCTTGGTATTACGTTTATTCTGTTACACATTCTTTAATATGAAATACGCGAAAGTGAGTTCGTTTTATTGTTTGTTTGTTACGCTTTCACTATTGAATTGCTGAACCAATTTTGACGTATTCCGGTACAGTCTGAAAATCTATATTAATGCAAGCAAAGCCTCGGACAAGAACTAGTATGTAATTAAAAACAACATAATACTCTCTGCTCACCCCTATTTTTAAATCGCTTCTATGAAACGGTGCTGTTATGTTTTGGATAGTATGGTTGTTTGATTTGGAATATTTATGAAGACTAATTGCTTCCAGTAGGTGGTACAGTAACTAGATTTTCACGGTGTGTCGAGTTTAATCTGTTGGGAAATCCTTTCAACAGCTTAAAAATAATTTACGTAAAGAAAAATATGAGAGAACGGTCTGATAATGTTTGTATGTAAGAAAAGATAAATTATTCTCTATTATCTAAGGACCTAGTTGTAACAGAAAACATGTCTAAAGTAACCGAACCGTAAAGTAATATCATAACAATAACTACTGCCTTATAAAGTCAGTAAAATGAATAGTCTTGAGTACTTCAGACGAAAATATATGACGGTCGCGTACCAGGGGATCATACATCATGCGAAAGTTGCCACAGTCCCAGGTAAAGTTTGGATATCACTACGACTCTCCCGTGACGTACTATAATGTGACTTTCCTAAGGAAGTTTTTCGCGTTTTTTGTAAGCCGTAATATGATGAACGGAGCGACCATGTCACGGTAATGTTGTTTCGTGATTATATCGTAGAACAAGACAAAAGTAACTGGTATTTTTGTGATCTAATATTTCTTTTAGGTTGGAGAAAAACAGTGAAAGGCAAGTTTATTTGTGTTCTTGAGCCCAGGATTTGGCCAACGTGATATTTGTATTGTACCCTTGTATCCAGGTTGCCAGGCTGAAATGAGTTCAGGCGGGGTCGTCAGCCGCATGCACAGTCATTTTCTGGGTAATGGTCTCCACAAAGTGGGTGCCTCAGGATGGTCTAGGCGAGTCGGCCATATACGTTCGTACCAGGGTGGTTTAGTCAGTAAGAGTCTGACAGACCCCTCGCCGGCCCCAGGGCGGAGGACATCCATGAGGATTTCCCCCCGACATAAAAAAAACCAAAAAGGTGAGTCGCCCAGAAAACCTAGATGCGTAATACAAGGGTTAGTTCAAGGTGGCTCGGAATAGTGCAGACAAAACTATAATTTTAAATAAATTCAGTGCCAAAAGGAGCCTGTTCCTACAAGTGCTTCCAAAGCATTGATTTTGTATTCTGACGGTCGGTTTACGTTTCCTCTTCCCAGAATAAATAAAGCTGCAAAACATCTCAAGGAGACCGTGAGTGAGTGTTTATAGTGACAATAATGTAAGGGTAGCGACAGGTTTCTTCCCTGAACACCATTAAGGAAACCGACCCACGGGTACCTGATTCTTATATATTGCAAGAGACAAGAAACGACTGACACCAAATAAATGGGTTTTTGCATTTTCAGTTGGTTGTGGCCCAATACTTCAAAGGTTACTTGTATTTTGGGGACCAGGAAGGCATAAACTCGGTAGAGCATTTTATTCTTCCCATGTGACAATGAGGATGAAATATTTAGTTCTGTGTTCTGCACATGTGTTGCTTCTACTTTTGTTTTGTACTTTTATGTGCGTTAACTTTGAGTGCTATGTCGGGACTGCTGAACATGGGTGATATTTAAAAAAATATTAAATTGCAACGCGCTTCGTTTCGGCGTTAATTTTTTAGTACCTGGATGACCGAGCTTTGCACGTTTTTTTTGGTTAACGTTTTCTAAAAATGAAACCTAGCTAGATCGATTTATCGCCCCCGGAACCCCCTGCTTACTAAATTTCATGAAAATCGTTGGAGCCGTTTCCGAGATTCAGATTATATATACACATACATTTATACAATAATTGCTCGTTTAAAGGTATTAGCTAGATATACATAGTTTTAATAACTAAAAATCGATTACTTTATGGAAACTCATATAAAATCGGTCCAATCCATAAAATCCCATTATATTTCTTCATTTCATCACACTAATGAATAAGTGAGCGGCGTCTATACAATTATTATGATTCGAACAACCATTTCCAACATCAAACAAAATTATGCAAATGGTAATATTACTGAAACGTACAAATTGACGATTATACCCAAATCGATTGTTCCAAATCATATCGGTTGAAAGGCAAATTAATCATACCGTATTGACGAATCTAACTAAACACAGTTTGCATAACAAATGCGGTGTACATCACTAGTAAATTTTGTGTATCGATAAATTTAGAATCGATGTTTGTTCACTTGCTTGGCTTGTTGGTTATCAATTTGGCATAGTAATGTCGAATCAACAAACGCACAAAAATTGCGCTGTGTGGTGAATTGAATTACTTTTGTAGATATTGTTGCGAAAAAGAAAGTATTTTTGCAACATCTCTGATACTTACAACAGTTTTGTGTAGCGGTAAATTTCAATTCACTTAAAGTAGGTTTGCATTAAGTGATGCATACTAATATTATAAAGAGATATTGTTTGTCTATGTTTGTAAAAACCGAGCTGAATTATTTTTTTTTCCTTTTAAA
This sequence comes from Mamestra configurata, assembly GCA_002192655.3. Lineage (NCBI taxonomy): Eukaryota > Metazoa > Arthropoda > Insecta > Lepidoptera > Noctuidae > Mamestra > Mamestra configurata. The sequence goes on along the minus strand of NDFZ01005432.1, from coordinate 315,301 downwards.
CTGTTATCCTGAAAAATGCATGGCTGCGGGTTATTCCAACCGAAAAAAGTAAGTTCTCAAATGCAATGTACCTACTATTTTTGGTGTACAATAAAGCATATTCTATCTATCTATCCACGTATTATGTATAACAAGACGTCAGTCATTCAAATACCTCTTTCGGCATTAGGTACGCCCAAAGCCATTGCCAGACATTTCTCAAGCTTAAACGACCTTCCAGGATTCCACAGGATCTAAGCCTACGACTTATCTAACCCACTAAAATGACGGGACCCCAAAAGTTGTTTGGATTATTAAAAAGTTTTATTTTAAACCGACTTCAAAAAAGGAGGAAGTTCTCAATTCATCGAAATCTTTTTTATTAGCTGAAGGGAACTTATTCCCGGGATAAAAAGTATCCTATGTGTTATTCCAGACTATAATCTACCTCTGTGCCAAATTTCATCAAGACCTGTTTCGTAGTTTTTTGCGTGAAAGAGTTAACAAACATACATTCATACATACAAACTTTCGCCTCTATAATAATAAATACATTTTATATATACATATATAGTAGGAACGATATAGAATAGAATAGTATGGAATAGATGTATATTCCCCTATACCTTGAAGACGCCTGGAACGATTTGGATTTTTTCTTGAAAGGATAAACTTCTCAGGTGGTCCCATGGTCATCAGGTCAGGATCTGATCTCTGGAAAATTGAGGGCAACCCTCAAATTTTATAGGCACATTCAATGTTTTTCATATACATTCAACTCAATTCAGATATTTTTGCCTGGTAATCATCACCTTATGTTGCTGAGCTGATGATGGAAGGTATAATTCAGGATCTGATGATGGGATCCCAGGACAAATGTTTGTTCAGCGAAACCAATTCGGATGATTCTTTTTTTGTTTCGAAGATATTTTCTGAAGATCCAATGACGTACTTCGGAGGTACGCAACGGAGCTCTTCAATAAATGATTTAAAATTTCCCGGGATTGCTGAAATCACATGACGCAGTTCATAACATAACATCACGCCGGCACGCTATGAAGGGGTGGGCAGATGAACAAGTCAACCTGAATTTCCGTTTTGTTGGGGATATCATTTCGGGCATAACTTTATTGTTTGTGCTTCACGGCTTAGTTATAGCTATGTTGCATTTGCATTTGACGTTGAACTTCAAAGATAAACCAGCGACCTCCTCAACTTAAAATCAATAAAATCTATATAGTAAAGTGACATATTGTTAAGTTTATGTCAATCCAAAAGCGAAACTGCGAAGGCACACAAAGTAACTCCTTAACGGCAAATAGCGCAACCACTACAGGAATAATGTCAATTTAGTTGTGGGGTATCACCACTAAAAAGTGAAAAGTAAAAAGCTTTTTTACAAAAAATACAACCGACTTCCAACTAAAAAACACAACATACATAGTACCTATACCATAACTTTTATTTCCGAAGTCGTTGTCAAAAAACAAAAAACCAACCAGAAACACTGACTTTTCTTACTTTGTAGTGTTTGTTTTATTTTATAATACAACCGACTTCTAAATAGGAAGTCAGTTGTATTTTTTTTTGTAAAATAGTTTTTTATTATGTTTCTTGTCTGTTTGACATGAGATTTTTAAAGTAACAAGTTACCTTGATAGTACGCAGTCATAATCTTTGCTCTAGCCGAAAAAAAGTCACTGCTGGACATAGGGCAACCTCGAGCGTTGCCACATTTTGACCAATCTTGTACTAATGCATGCAGCAGACTCCTGTGGCCCTTTCCATTTGTTTAAGATTATTTATAATTGTTTTTTTTTTTTATAATTTTCCCAGTTGTTCGTCTTGTCTGGCAGAATGCACAATTTTTATTTCTCTCTTTCTTTTCATTCACGGAACTAAAGCTTCGCAGAACTGTTTTCTTGATAGAATCTTCTATTTTTACGTTTACCACGAAAGCCCATTATAGGCTGTAGCCAATACTAAAGCCAATTAGAACTATTATAAACCCCGGATGGTTTCTGAGTTACCAACAATGTGGGTAGCAAAAATAAGCTCGTAGTACACTGAATATTGAATAGGTATCGGTACTGGTAATATCTTCCGTGGCAATTGAAGTGATTCACTGACTGCATGACTAATGAAGTGAATAAGGTAACCTGAAAATGATTTATTTATGTAAAGGCAAGTGGCCATCATCAGCCAATTTTGACTGGCCTGTTGGTCGAGTGGTTAGTGACCCTGACTGCTTAACCGGAGGTCGTGGGTTCGATTCCCACCCAGGACAAATCTTTGTGTGATGAGCATGATCATTTGTTCTGTGTCTGGGTGTAATTTGTCTATAATATGTATGTATTTAGAAATATATAAGTATGTTTATCAGTTGTCTGGTTGCCATAGTACAGGCTCTGCCTAGTTTGATATCGGATGACCGTGTGTGAGTTGTCCCAGGATATATTATTATATTATATTATATATTAATTCTAGGTTAATTGCGACTGCCGAGCTATCGTGGGTGCATACCCATGGCCCCACATGGGCGAGGAGAATTAAAACCACGTGTTAAGGATGATTAACGATGCACGATTATTATTTTAACAAAATACCAACACAATTACAATCAGCACTTCCTAATCAATCAAAATATAGCGACGCTACACCGAACACGTCTTGCTTGGGTGCGATGCAAAAGAGCCCGGGGTTGCGTCAGAGTGAAGAAACGTCAACCCACGCTTGTCAAAATGGCTGCTGTCATTCTTGACGTTTTCTTGACACTCTCAAAACGTCGAAGCGCCGTCATATGTATTTTATTATATTTTGGAAAACTTACAGCTTACAAGGCATGCTTACTTAATCTATTTATTTTGGGTGAATTAAAATTTACTGGTTTACTTTTACGGGGGGATGTGAGCGTGAGTTGTTGATTAGTTGTATATTTTGGATGCGTTTTAATGCACATAATAACATTCTTAACAATTTAAACGTGAAATAATTGATTTTAGGCCATACAAAAAAAAAATGACAGCAAGCCACAAACAAAATGTTTTAAATATTTGTAGCAGCATGTTATGTTTTTAATTCCTTGTGTGTTGAAAAATATTTCTGATAAATATTTAAAATTTTGTCATTGCACTATCGGACCCATAACGCCAATCCTACTTTGGCTGCAATGACAAACTTCTCCTACGTATCAAAATGAACTAGTAGCACGTGAATTCCACGTCATCAATTCATGATCTAACTAGATCATGAATTGATGACGGCATTTTTAGCTTTTAAGTCAGCTAAAAGTTTAAACCCGTAAGCCCTTATCTATGTAAAACACGGAACCAAAACTCCGTCTTACTACCAGCGACTAAAAAACACCAGAAAGTGGGTTACAGTCTGTAAAAGTTAATATAAGTGCCCAAAAAACTTCAGTTCCGACCAAGATTCGAAGTAAATCCTAACAGCAGGTGCGACTTACTGCCAACTTGAATACAAGTAGACTTTTGGGGCTCATAACGACATCTTTGAACTTCACATTTCTCTTGGTAACCAGTAAAAAGTGCCAGGAAAAGTTTTGTGCGAGAAAAGTTACTTAGAATTTTCTTAAAACACTATTGTTTACACAAGCTTTTATTTCACTTGCACTGTTTGTATGCAGTATGTTTGTATGTTGATGCAAAATTTGCAAACCATTTTTCGATATCACACTAAATTCAACATGGCCGTCGCTCCAAGATGGCGGATCAATTTTTTCTTTCAATCCCCTTAACATGGGTATCAAATGAAAGGGCTTGAAGAGCAAAACACGATAAATTTAATATACGTCTCACTTAATTGTAAAAGCATGCATTTTTTTTTAATTAATCATTATTGCTTATTACCTTCATTGAGATGATTAATTATATTATTGAATAGGTGGCTCTAGAACGCCTTTACTCAGCATTGGGACACTTGAATACTACACTGTTGCTATTGACGACGATTTAGTTTTAGCCTGAATGAGGTTGGCGTTGACCTGTTTTCATATATGAGCGGAGTCGGGCTCTGGATGATGATATAGAAAATTCATTTAATTTCGGACTTTACCCCGTGCATGCTATACCTAGCAGCCACTGGTTCTAAGGATCTTATGACACGGAAAAGTTATAAGCCAAGAGCAAGTGCTTTTTGCTTTGGGCTAATAAAACCTTAAATTTATTTTTCAATCACAAAGCCACATTGATACTTATCAGATTACTATACATTTTCAGATTAATATACCTACATTTATTGACGTGACAACGTCTAATAAATCGATCAACGCCGGCTGCACGCACGAAAAAGGATGACTCGTTGTAACGTTACGCTCATTGTAATGTTACGATCATTTCATCAATGTTTTGTTATGACGATGTCACGTTAAACTATCGTCCGTAAACCGACTTTAGAGACAACCATTTTTTTTTAGAGAAACACCTGCTCATTTATGCTCCCACAATTCTGATTAATGTTTCAAATTCTTCTTCGGTTATTCATAACAATATCTATCGCCAACAATTTCACAAAACATAGCACGAAATCACTTTTGCATAACCGAACGCGTAGGTTGTTGGCACACCAAAAATACACGTCAAACGTTACCGAATTAAACGTACGGAATCGAAAATTATCCTATACCGTGCGTATAACGCTACCGAATCAATTCCTAATCAATGCCCTAGGCGACGCAGATGTGAACTAGACACGTCTTGTTACCTAGATTAAAGCGATATCTTCTTGAATTTACAACTACAATTACAAGATCCTTACTCCAATACGAGACCACCTAAATATCTCCAACCCGCCTAATAAAAAGATTTGTGCGTGCAAGTCTTCGCGCCAAAATTAAACACATAAATATAAAGAGAAAATCAATTTGTCCATTTTACGGTTCTTTTCTCAATGTTTTTTTACTACTTTACAGCTTTTTCTCGCTTCCTTATATAAATCGTAAATCTATTTGCATAACGACTGTCGTTAGGTTTATGAAGGCGGATCCGAATTATCCAATTGAGTTGCTTTTTATGTTGACGTTTTTTAAAGCGAGAGCGACTCAATGAAGTTACTGATTGAGGGTGTTGTTTTTGAGGGGAGGGGTAGAGTTATTCTGTGTTTAAAAAAACAACAGTTTCAAACTTTATTTCGTTGGAATCTTTATGGTTATAGCAACATTCTCTTCGGTGATTTATTGTTTAAGCAATCGTGTAAAAATAATAGTTTTTGTGTGGTTTTAACTAGGTAGGTAAAGTTTTCGATCAAGAGTGTATTTAGCATAAATACGGTTACTCAAGGAATCACTTTATTTAGAGACGTAGGTGCATAAATTATTTTCCAGCACAGAGCAGCAAGTAAATAAACCAAATTATTTAAATTAGCCATAGAGCCTATTGCGAAGATCGAATGCGGTTACAAGCTTGAACTTTCAAGTTATATTTGACTGATAGTTTAATCGGGCTAAAGGCGAAGATCGCTGTGTGAGTCGACTTTCACTCAATACCTTAGAAACCCAGGCGTGATTTCATCATATCAGCCGAAAGACGTTCACTGCTGGACAAAGGCCTCCCCCAAGTGTCGCCACAAGAACCGGTCCTGTGCGTCTCGTATCCATCGGCTACCCGCGACCCTCACCAGGTCACCGGCCCACCTTGTGGTGTTGTTTTAACAGGAACAAAACACGTCCACTCTGAACGTAGACTCCTAAACTTGGACATATCGATTGGTCCCAAGCTGAATTAAAAGTAAATAAAATATCTGTCTAGAAAAATAAATACCTGTTGTATTTATTTTTAAGGAACCCTTACAAAGAGTTAAGCAACTATGTGAGGGAGATCGTCCAAGGATATCTTTGTGTATGGTCGTTGTCGCATTGTCGCGTCGCACCTCACTGTCGCATGTTTCAGTTTGGTACTTAGTGTGGACAACGCTGAATACCTCTGGTATTACAGATCTTTACGGTGGTACCGATGACCACTAACCACACAGGTGGCCTGCATGCTAAAACAGCATTTTGACGAACCTTAATGTGACCGAGACTGTCCAACTTTTCTGTCGTTCCATCTTCTTGCCCGTTTGTTAAATATGTATGTACATTCATTTGTTAAGTAAAAGCCCTTGAATGTATTATAAATTACCTAGTATTATAAAGTATACTGAGAATTTTATATAACTTAAAAATAAATTAATGACGTATCTAATTGATAAAGCTTACTATGATGTAAATGATTATTTAAATGAAAAATGTAATGAGGATGGAGTTAATATTAAAATTTGTAATGGATAAATAATTATGATTGATGAATAATATTTGACATTTTGCATGTAATATTTATTTGCACACCTGTGCAACTTTTGTAGTTTGTAACACCTCATGTATTTCACCCATATTCTAGCAAATATATATATATATTTTAAACATGGACCGCTTCTTTGTCTTTATGACAGTCAGATAGTTGAAACTTTCAGTTTACTGGGAATTGCTTTCAAAGATAATGGAGTGAAGAACAAACTATGTCTCTGTCTTTACGGACTATAGGTCAAGCCATAAATTAGGATCGGACTCTAAACTGAATAGAATATCCACATTATTAAATTCTCAATGATCACTTCAAATTGACTGTTACATTTGCATCACTAGTTGAAGTAAGTAGTTCGAAAACCCAAATTGTTGGCGAAGTAGCATTAGACCTGAATTAAGTTATATGACGAAGTAAATGGACCATGACTGATTGTTTCTAAATACCTGAACATTTGACGATGAAGAGTACCTACGTATACATATATATTTTAGCGTAATAAAAACAATTCACCACAGTCATTAGAACGTATTTTTTTTAACTTAGTAAAAAAAACAAACAAAACAATATGAAAAAACAGGTAAGTAAAAGGCTTTTGATCTTATTGTACAGAGAAAGCCGTCGTTAACTCAAATAATATTTATTGGAAATATCAAAGGTGTCGCACAAAAACGTAGACGCAAAATGAATAGTTTTGAAATTAAAGAAATTAGACGAAAAATTACCATCCCTTCTAATCTCCTAAACTACTGGGCCTAAAATTATGAAAAAATGCAGAAATGGTTCTTTACCCATAGATTACAGAAAAATCTATAATAATTCTATGGTGTTAAAATAACATTTGTTATTTTATTTAAAATGAAATTCGTTCGAAACCCTATGCTCGCGAGCCCGACTTCAATTCAATTCAATTTATTACTTTAGTTACAATATACATTGTGTCCGAATATCAACATCATAGAAAAAAAAAAACATTAAAACTAAAAGTAAACACCAAACTTAAATTAAATTAAATACATTAAATTGACATGATAAATAACATGCAAACATAAGTATAATGCGTATTACGGTGTTCAATAAATAAGTAATTAAATTAAATAATACACTTAAATCTAAAAACACAGGTGATTACTGGGGCATTTCCATTAAACTTTTGATTAATATAATAAATGTAGTAGCGCCTTATCTTGCTGTTCATTACGTTTAATAAATGCGTGGATTTAGGAACTTTTCCTGACCTTATGAAGAGTAGTAAAGTCATACCTTTATTTAAATAAGGTAATAAAAATGACACAGACAACTTCCGGCCTATCTCCATCTTACCTGCATTTAGCAAACTATTTGAAAAGTTAATTCTCAAGCAGTTGTTAAAACATTTTAATTTAAATAGACTACTCCATAATGAACAGTATGGCTTTACAAAAGGACGTTCGACTACAGATGCGGGTGTTGCTCTCCTGAAACACATATTTAACGCATGGGAAAACTCGCAAAATGCAATTGGGGTTTTTTTGATCTCTCCAAAGCCTTTGATTGCGTACACCATGGCACGCTTTTGCGTAAATTACGTCATTACGGTCTCCAAAGCGAAGCTCTTAACGTAATTGATTCATTCTTATGTAATAGGTTCCAATATGTTGATGTTCATGGTGTGAAGTCTTCCGGGCTGCCAGTTTATTTAGGTGTGCCTCAAGGCTCAATACTGGGTCCATTCTTATTTCTAGTGTACATAAACGACTTACCATTTTTCTTAAAGGGTATCTGTGACGTAGTATTATTTGCGGATGATACCTCTCTTATCTTTAAAGTAGATAGGAATAGACAAGATTTCGATAGCGTAAATAACGCTCTCTCAATGGTTACGGATTGGTTTACGATAAATAATCTATTTCTTAATGCCAAGAAAATAAAATGTATAAAGTTTGCTTTGCCAAATGTTAGAAATTTAGGACCCAATATCATCTCAAGTGACAAGGTGCTTGAAACTGTGGACTCGGCAGTATTTTTGGGCATAACTGTTGATTCCAAACTACAATGGGGCCCTTATATGTCCAGCTTATCGGGTAATCTCAGCTCTGCCGCTTACGCTGTCAGAAAAGTAAGACAATATACTGACGTTGACACAGCCCGGTTAGTCTATTTTAGTTATTTCCATAGCGTTATGTCTTATGGTATTCTATTGTGGGGAAAAGCTGCTGATGTACAAAATATATTTGTCGTATAATATTAGGATAAACTTACAGTTTATCATAATAACTACGTTGGCTCTAGTTCATCACTTCTTGTGGTTCAATCCTGTTGTTAGATTATACCATTGCACGTATAAGCGGGCACACCATTTATACCGGAGGCTTAATTAGTTTGATTTACTTGTTAACGCTTGAGTTTGTTTGTTTTTGATGGCATAATGGAGTGTGCTAGCTAACAAGTGTCAATTAATTTCATAAAATTTGATTTACATATTAGACATATAATTTTCTGTGTCATGTTTTGTGAACTTTGCATACTGCTGCATAAATCATGTTTTTATAACTTAACAGAAAGATGTGTTGCTGGGGAGTTTGTTGCGCCACTTCTTCTTCCCAGCTAAAATACTAGGAAGTGGTGACGGGCGGGCGCTTTGGGGGACTGTCTTTATGTAGAACTTTGACGTTCAAAAAGTGCTGGCACTGAGCCTAATTTGAATAAATGACTTTTGATTTTGATTAAATGACTTTTGATTTTGAATTGGTAATTAACATCACAAAAATTATAATAATACATTTTAAAACATCACAAAAACAAAAAAAATACTGTTCACCAAATCTATACAAACAAAACACCCAATTATAACTCATCTATTGAGTAGTCCTCCTTACTTTGAAAGAGCCTGTGTACAAAATGCTTTTCAAATCAAGAGGTAATTTGTTAAACATTTTAACTGCCTGATATTGTGCACTAAGTTCTGTTTCAGGTCTCCAATATGGTCTACAGCTCTCCCGTTGAGACATGCGGACAATACGAATCGCCCTTTTTTGGAGTATAAGGGCTCTTTGACAGTTGTAAAGACAGCTATTTCCCCAAAACTGTATGCTAAACTAAGGTATAGCATACAGTTTTGGGGAAATAGCTTTTTAGCAAATTTAGATTTGGACTCGATCAGCGCACAGTACACCATTTTAATATGTGTAATGTTCACCACATCTCTAAGGATTCTTTGAGCATCGCAAGCACATGATAATGATGCATGGATCCAGTGCTTTTATCTATATGCTTGCCTGCAAATATGCGTTTATACGAGATTTAAATGTTGTATCATTTAGAACTAATATCTGGGGTAGTATTTTATTGTAACATTTTAAACTAAACAGTACCCCATGAAAGATGTGGCGTGGCTACTTTGGCAAGTCTGAAATGGTTGAACTATCAACCAGATTTTTTTTAATGACATAGTTATGTCTGTCGCCTCGTTTATCTCGAGAGGTTATTCTTTTGATATTTTTATCGACATTCACGCAAGCGAAGCCGCTGGCAAAAGCAAGAATTGAGGGTTCTGTTAGATTTATCGCCTAACCTCACAATTTGGATTGATTGCATAGTAGGTTCTTTTAAAATGCAGTATCTTTGTAAAACAATTGTAACTAATAAGATTTAATGACTGCCTAGCAGTGGTTGCAGGTGCTACTGCTGAACATAAGATCCTAGGTTTGATCTGTGTTCCGACGTTTGGCTCCCAGACTGGAGCGGGCTGGAGCTGCTTTCAAGCGGCTCCTGCCCAATCTAGGGGGTCCAAACGCCTCCTGCCGGAGGCTCTATGCGGGGATCGTGCGGTCCATGGCCCTTTATGGGGCCCCTGTGTGGGCCCTAACGCTGAAGGGGCGACCAGCCCGCCAGCTCAACGCGGCCCAAAGGGTCATGGCCATCCGGCTGGCTCGGGGATACCGCACGGTCTCCGGCGAGGCGGCGAGCCTCCTTGCCGGATTACCGCCATGGGATCTGGAGGCGAGAGCCCTCGCGCACGTTTACGCGTGGCGCGTGGAGGTGCTTCGCCGGGGCGAAACTCCGCTGCCACGGCAAATTGCGTCGCGGCGGACGGAGCTCCGGCAGGATACTATGGCGGTATGGAGACTGCGACTATCGCGGCCCAGCGCTGGGCACGCCACAATTGCGGCGGTAAGGCCCCTCTTTGAGGAGTGGCTGGAGAGGCGCCACGGCGTCCTCACCTTCCGCCTGACGCAGGTACTTACCGGACACGGCTGTTTCGGGAGGTACCTGTTTCGGATTAAGCGGGAGGACACGCCCGGGTGTCAGCACTGTGAGGATCGCCCGGAGGACACGGTGGAGCATACGGTGGAGGTCTGCCCTGCTTGGGCTGAGCACCGCCGTGTCCTCGTCGAGGCGATCGGCGGCGGCAACCTCTCGCGTCCGGCCCTGGTTGAATCCATGGTCCGGAGCGAGGAGGCTTGGGAAGCGGTCACCTCCTTCTGCGAAGCAGTAATGCTAGCGAAGGAGGAGGCGGGCCGCGCGAGGGAAAGGCAAGGCCTTCGCCCCAACCGCCGCAACAGGAGAAGACGCCCCGGGCGTCGGGAGTCGCAGGGCGATCCCCGGCCACCGTAGGCGCGGGCCTGCGGACGGCGAGCATTGGGTGGCTCGCCGTCCGATCACCACCAGGCCCGGGTCGATGGCGCGTTGTGTTTCACGCGCGCCTCAAAGAGATGTCAGCATAAAAGACGGGGCCCGCTAGGGCCGGAGCCTGCCAGGGTTGCGGAATTTGTTCGAAAGAGTCACCGCGGCCCTGGAACGCAAAGGGCTTTAGAAGGAACACGGATGGGTTTTAGTCAGTAAGAGTCTGACACGCCCTTCCGCTCCGCCCAGAGCGGAAGAAGTCAGTTGATGATTTCCCATCCTTAAAAAAAAAAAAAAAAAAAAGGTTTGATCTGTGTGGTAAACGCACCTATCAAACCGGAACAAAGAGACGATTATTTGCAAAGATTACCTATAGCTAAATGTTTTACAACATTCTAAAATCATCTATATTAAGTGGCAGTGAGCAGGTCATATTGCTCGCGGAACAGAAATTCGATGGAGTCGAAATATTTTAGAGTGGCGTCCGCGTCCCTGACGCAGTCGTGGACGGTCTCCCTAAGATGGACCAATGATCTGATGAAGGCCGTGGGGGAATCCGCTGGATGTGAGACGCACAGGATCCATCGATTTATACAAATATATAGCAGTGGACTTTTGGCTGGAATTATGATGATGATGATAATTCCAGCCAAAAGTCTCATGTTCATTCAAATCTAACCACTATTAATAGGCCTATACGGAAAATATTGTATAGCTATCTATAGTACTTTAGCAAGAATATCCCTAGCTTAGAGGTTACGTGACGGGATTAGCACGGCAGGCTGGGCTGCAAAGCTGCTCTAATTCTGCGAAGTACCAGACATTCGGAGTGTAATCAAAAGATTAGCCTGTATTCGACGATCTTCTGATTTTAAAGGTTGTGAGGCTTCTTTAGTGTGTTTACTTTTTGTGATTGACTTTGACTATTCTTGATGGCATACTGGAGCGTGCTTGTTAACAATTATACGGGCTGAATTTTTCAAGGAGGAGCATGTGGCCAAGGAATTTCGAGACCCGTTTTTATGAAAACTCACTTACGGATTTGACCACCCACGCCCACTTGAAAATTAATTCAAATTTGTAAATAATTTGAATTACAAATTTAGGTTACATATTATGTAGTGTACCTATAATGTGTTCTTTTCCTGTGTCATGTAATATTAATTACTTTGCGCTTTGTTTTCATTCAAGTTCTTCCAACTTTAAAGACAGATAACAGACTTTTTGCTGGGTCGTTTGTTCTGCCACTTCTTCCCAGTTAAAACACAAGGAAGAAGATGATGTGTGCATTTTGGGCGACTGTCTGGTAGCAAAACAGACGTTCAAAACATGCTGGCTCTCAGCCCAATTTGAAAAAATTACCATTGATTTTGTTTATTTTGTTCTCATTGTTTCTTAATTATTCGTTGTGTTTTTATTAATCGACTGCATCGTAGGGCTTTTTGGTGCCTAGAGCTACGACTGAGCATGACATCCCGATTTCGTGTTCCGGACCGGGCAAAGTGCTATTTGGTTTATTCATCCCGGATTACTCAGTAGAAGCCCGGAGTCCGGATTTGGTCCCGGACGATGGCAATATACTTATCCTCTATTATATGGAACTTAAATATAACTGATGAAATAAGGGTATACTGTCACGATGTGAACTCCTTAGCTGCAGGTCACAGGGCAGACAAGTTAGCCGATGGAACTTTAAAAGGGTTTGGTCAAAAATATAAATCACATTAAATTAGGAATGCAAAAATGTGTATTGTTTTTGTACAAAAACAAGTATTAGCTCCCTTCTAAGACAGATAAATAAGTAATCTCTGAATCCAAATTAAGTTGTTTTATTTACTTATTAATAAACAACACTGAGATAGGTCCTCCGGTGTAACAATACTATAAATACACCTCTCCCAAGTTTAACCCTCTGAGGAGTACTGGCGTAATGATACTCGTATGAGGTTTTGGAATTTATTGCCCAACAGGTATCGAATTTTGTGGACGCGGTTAGAGGAAAAAAAATAATTTAATTATTTTGACTAACACTTGATTCAAATCAAAATTATAATTACTTTGGACATTTGTATCCCCACCTACCTCTATATTTTACGATTGATTGACCGCTGTTAAAATTATTATAATAGAATCTTAATTGCTTCATGCTAAAACCGAGCATTAGGTTTAATTTCCTTTAAAATTCGTCAAATGGTTCGGCTATTAAACATAAATGTGAAATTAGGGGATTTCAAAGCTTGTCAAAAGAGCTTTGTATAGTATTAGCGCTTACACTATTTAGGACCTTTACTACTCGGTATTAAATAAGGTCTGCCCGAATGAACACGGAAAATCTTCAAAATCTGAAATTACTTACAAATCTGTCCTTATGAATTTCCAAGAACAACTTGAGTACGTATTTTTATGAGGAAAGCCTCGAATCTTGTCACCCTTTTAGTGAGTGTCAGACGTAAGTAAAGCTTAAGCACTCTGTTGCTGAAAAACTGAGTTAGTCTCCGATCAATATATACTAGTACTATAAATGCGATAGTTTGGATGTTTGGATAAATGGATGTTTGTTACTCAATCACGTCAGAACGGCTGAACGAATCTTCATGAAATTTGGCATAGAGGTAGATAATAGTCTAGAAAAAGAAAGAAAAAAAAAACAGAAACACCTTAAAATTAAACGAAATAAATAATTAAAACCAAAAATGCCAAAAAGGCCTTAGCTCAGCATAATTCCACCTGACGCCGATTTTCAGCTGCAGCCCACGAGTGCCATACCTACGCTCGAAAACATAGACACACATAAATATTTTGTACAAAAAACAACCAAAATAAAATGTTGCGACTCTTAACTTTAAAACAAAAAGAAAAACAAAGATTTATGTGCTCAAAAATAATAAATAAATAAATACTATACTTTTAATCTCGAGAGTATGCTCCCTTGGGATAATTTCCGATATTGACGCGGGTGGCAGCTAGTAATGTTTATGCTTTCAGTTCTTGTAGGTTTGTTTCACTACAACTTTTACCAAAATATCAAAAAGCGAAAAGCCACAAATCATGCTTAAATTCACCGAAATAATATGCAGATGTCCAGTTGCGGAATTTGTTCGAAAAAGTCACTGCGACCTTGGAACGCAAAGGGTAATAGGAGGAACACGGATGGGTTTTAGTAAGTAAGAGTCTGACACTCCTGAGAAATTCTTATTGAGAATCTCTAATAACACTTCACACACCTCGTTCTCAGTAATATCTAGCATTTACCACCACAAGGCAGGATTGCTTTGGCTTTTTAGTAATTATGATGATTACTAATTAATTTATAAATGACCCGGTGACCTTCCACCACCACCACCACCACCTACCACTTTAAATTCAACCTTATTATAATATTTACAAGCTGTGCCCGTGGCTTTGCTCTTGTCACCTCCCGTCAACCATTACCTACCCTACGTACCGTACCGTACCTACCGTACCCTACCTACCGTACCCTACCTACCGTACCCTACCTACCGTACCCTACCTACCGTACCCTACCTACCTACCATTTTTTTATGTAATCTGGGTAACAAAACAAAAAAAAAGAATTAGCCAAATCGGTCAAGCCGTTCTCAAGTTATAGCGTGACCAGGAGAAATAGGGGTTCATTTATAGTTATATATATAAATTCAGATAAACCCTTATTCTTTCTTTTTAGATTAGTATCGAACAAAACAAAAGAAAAAAAAACAAATTATTCGGGAAAAGCTGTTGCAACAGATAATATAATCAAGACATTTAGAAATGCCAAAAAACCTCACTGCACTAGATAAGTAGAGATTATATTATCTGTTTACCCCACTAAGAATAGAAAACGAAGTCTTGCCCCCGATTCAAAAGCGTTCGTTCCATCCTCACTTCGTTGAAGAAATGACATCTCTAGAAATAGAGAAATATTTTCCTGAGACCGACCAAGCTGCTCAATGGGGGTGAAAAAGAAACATTTTCAAGTTTCACCTCGTTACCCGTGTGTTTCTTCCTATTTGCCGCGGCTACGTGGAAACTGGATATCTTAAATTGTTTATTTAACATTTAGATTTCAGACTTGGTAACCTAAATGTGTTTGCTTTTTAATATTTTTGCTTTTTATTTCTTGACTAACCTTGGGAAAAGGCTAGGCAGATGATAACCAACCTTGTAACGAGAAAATTAATTTAATTTTTTTGCCACATTACTTTCCAAAATACGAGTATTTCACAAATCTAATGCAACAGTATCAAAGAGTGTTATTAGGCGTTTTATCCTGAGATAATGAGCGTTTTCTGATTTATTTATTATCTTTATTTATATCTGGACGCAAACATAAATAAAGATTATTATCGGTTATCTACTGGGATAATTTGATGCTAAACTACGTGTTAACTACATTCTGTTATGTTTGGATAAAGAACGTGTTAACTATATTCATCATTCTGGAGGACAAAATGCGCGTTTTCTCAGGATAAAAACCCTAGTAACACTCTTCGATAGAGCAGCATTAGATCAGTGAAAGATTTTTTGTAATCGCATAAGTTTTTCCTTTTACAAACATAAACAAACAAACAATAATATAGAAAACACATTAAAAAACTGGCTAAGTGCGAGTTGGACTCGCGTGCAAAGGGTTCTGAACAAATATAATTTTTGTGACATTATACTTTAATACTATAGACTTTTTATAGGTTTTCCTGTTATCTTTAGATAAAGAACTGCAATATCTGCAATTTAAAAAAAAAATCAAACTCAGTGACTGTGGTTTCGGAGATAAGGGGGGGAGAGAATGGTAATTGTTCATCTTATATCTTCAAATACTTCAAAACTATTTATTTTATAATTACCTTCATAATAAGCCCTTTCATTTGATATGTGTGATTTTTTAAATAAAAAGTTTTCAAACTGTACCGTAGTTTGAAAACTTTTTATTTAAAAAATCCAGTTATTTAAAACAAAAAACGTTTCCCCACACTAGGAATTTCTCCTGTATCGTGGGTGCGTTTACAAACATACAAATTCACATACACAAACAGCCAGACCCGGAACAAGTAGGCCATACAAATATTTGTTTCGTGCGGGAATCGAACCCGCGACACACGCCGCAGCAGTCAATCGCTCAACAGCAGTTTGTTCTCCACAAGTGACCCCCAAACTCAATGTGTATTTATTTATGTAATGCGTCCGTGTTTGGGTCACCTAATTTCATATGTGTACGAAATTTCAACAGAATCAGTCCAATAGATTCGGAGAAAATTTGCTGTGACAGACAGGCAGACACCTGAATGATCCCATAAGGGTTCCATTTTTACGGATGTTTGAAACTCTAAAAACAAGCAAACAAACAACAATTATAAATAAGCAGTTAAGTAACCTCATTTTTAACTTTGCCATAAGTAACTTTACCAAGCCCTAAACGGTTAGGTACTTCCAACTTCCCAAAACATTGGCTTACCTTTGATTATCTTCCGGCCGGAAAAGAACTAACTGAAATACGGGTTGGCAAACATGCGGTCACTTAGACCCCAGTCCTGTATACCCCATCTAAATAAATACGAAGGAAGAGTGGTCCAAATAAATCGAAGCCCCAAGGACGCACTTAAGCCCTTTTATTTTATTTATCAAGTACTTAAATTATTATTTTGACCCCTAACCAGTCTTGTTAAGAGGCACTTAGGCAAACAATGTGCTTCTAACGTCAATTGCTTCTTAGAAACTATTCAAAGGACAAGATAATACGAGTATATAATGATCTTGGGGTGAAGTGCTTACAATAATGTAATTAGAATTTGGTTCTTCAAACCTACATCAATACATAGAATTAAAGATTTCATAATTTTAATTTTATTGATCACAAAAGAAAATATGATGACACAATGACCATGTTCTCAAATCCTGACTACTATACACTAGAAAGTGGTGGCGCATGGCGGGGCGTTTTGGGGGACAGCCTTTATTTAAAATTAGCTTTTGACCGCGATTTCGTACGCGTATATCCCATAACAATTTCCCGTTCCCGTATATCCTACAACATTCCTCATGAATGTGGCTACCATGTACAAAAATAATTTTCCAAATCCGACTGGTAGTTCCAGAGATTAGCGCGGTAAAACAAACAAACAAAATTCAGCTGTAACGTAAAAAAAATGCTGGCCCTCAGCCTGATTTCAATAAATGACTTTTGATTTTGATCCCAACTGATATTTCAGGTGTACATGTGGAAGTGAGTCGTTTTGTTACGTTTTTAGGTCTATATATCCCTGAACTAAATTTGATCGATGACTATCGAAAATATATGTTAACGCCAGCGAAGGCGATGGCAAAAACTACTTAGTTGAGTGAAACTGAAAAAAGTCAGCATCGTTATATATCTCATCCAGTACAACAATGGTCTTCTCAGAGACGTAAAGACCGTCTAAGAACTTTCATAAGCTGCCCTCTTCCGGCCCCCCTAACTGGGTCCAGGGGTGGCGGACTTGGGGATGTAAATCGCCCCGGACCCGAGGTGGCAGCGCGTGGTGTTCCCGTGCACCCCTTTTTGATGTAGCGGGGGGAGTCAAACACCTCACTACTCCCGCTGACGCGAGGTGGCCCGCAGAGGCCACCAGCCAGGGATTACGGAAGTCGCATACATTCGCGCGATCCCCGGCTAGGTGGGAGATGGAACACCGAGGTGGTTTTAGTCAGTAAGAGTCAGACCCCTCCCAAAAGAAGGGCAGCGGAGCTGGAGACATCCTCGAAGGAGTTGCCTTCGATAATGAGCTCATCCTTCTCCTTGGGCAAGTTGACGACGGTCACACCAGGTGCCATTTTAACCCTCTTGATGTATTTCTCGCCACGGAAATTACGGATTTCAATGACGCTGTTGCACTCATTGGTGACACAGTTGATGGGGAAATGGGTCACACCTTTGATAATGTTCTCTATGTGCGAGCAGACTGTCCTGAGCGGTCCCAGCGGCGTTGACAGAGGCATTATTTCAACAGAAAGACGTCCAAAGATGGCCTCCTCCAAGCGTCGCCACATCGACCGGACTAGTCTTTTTCGTATCCAGTAGATTTCACCCCACATTTTGACAAATCCACCTTACGGGATAATGCAAAAAAAATATGTCCCTACTAATAATAAGTTTATTTTTCAAATCATTTTAGCTTACATTACATGTCGAGGAGTCTCCATTTAGGCATAGAAGATGCCTGTAGTTGAAGGCTCCGCTCTTCCCTTACATTATAAACTTATAGTTGTATAACAAAATAAATAAATAGAAAAAAAAAACAAAAGAAAGAAAATTTAACATAAAAAATAAACACGATCAATTGTAGTTTATTGCATGTGTGTGTGTGTGGGGTGTGTGTGTGTGTGTGTATGTGTGGTGTGTGTGTGAGACTGGTGCTGAGTGTACATTTTCACATGTGTGTCTAAATAAGCGAAAAACATCACTTTACATTAGATATTAAGTCACACGTTGCAAAAGCAATTCTGTATCATCATAATTTAAATTTTGTAACCATATTTTTAACTTTTTTTTTGCATTCATATTTTTTTATCGTAAATATATATTACTTTATTGATTTTATTGTATAAAAGGCTGAGCGTTTTTTTTTATATTGTACCCTACTAGTCCACAGAGAGATTACATTACAAAGTTATCACAGCTTTTAATAAGCTAAACAATACGCTAACAACCTGGGATGTACTAAGACTTGCTTCATCTCATTACGATTAGCTCCAAGCTGTATCAAATATAATTAATGTTTCCTCGGATGCGTGTGTTAGTTAAGCTCCTAGTTTATGCCCCAAAGGCTTCAAATTTCTCGCTTAGAGTAGGGAGGCTGATCAGTAATGATTTATTAACTTTGAAACGTATTACCTGTGGCATACAGTCTTTATACGTACCTAATGAATGCGTTTCTGTTAATACCATATTCTATAAGTGCCATGTTATTATAAGAATCATTTTATAACCGTAATTCACAAAAGGCGAATGTAAGATTTGTTAACATCAGCTATTCGGTGTATCTATCTGCGTTTTTAGGGTTCCGTAGTCAACAAGGAACTGGTCTGTTCATCCGCGGTTTAGCTCAGAGACGCTTAGTACCAGAAAGTTGTAATTTGGTATGGTCACGCCGACAAAGCGGTAAAAAAAACGTTTTTTTTTTTTTTTATAGTAACTCGTCGAGTTGCGATGAATTTTTTTATCGTCTATCCCATGGTTTGGGGTATCGTTGGATAGGAAATATAAAAATATTGTTGATGATGTGTTAAAACCATTTTTCTATCCAAGGATCCATTTGCGAAATATTAAGCTTTAAAGTGCTATTTTTTGTTAGAGTCAAGTGTGTGTGTTCCATGTAGTTAAACGGTTATTTTTGGAGACGTGAAAAAATTCATGCTAGTAGCATATATAATGAATTAAGAAGGGAAACTATCACCGTGGCAACGGACTGTCGCCCGCTCCGTCGCGACGTCGCTTAGCCATTCTGTATTATGACGAAAAATCCCGAAGTCATCAATTAATTTCTCAAGTGTGTTGATTAAGCAGTAGGTAATTCCTCTCAACCTGTATTTTGACCTTATAAAAGTATATTCAGCAATACATCTTTCTGAGAATAAGCCTATTCCATACATCTTTACTAATATTATAAAGAGGCAATGTTTGTAAGTTTGTATGTAGGGAGTAATCTCTAGACCTTTTTTTTTTTTTTTTTTAAGTTTGCGAAATCATCAAATGACACTTGAAGGGCGTGTCAGACTCTTACTGACCCATCCATGTTTCTTCTAAAGCCCTTTGCGTTCCAGGGCCGCGGTGACTCTTTCGAACAAATTCCGCAACCCTGGCAGGAATCTCTAGATCTACTGAACCGATTTTGAAAACTCTTTTTTTATAAGATTACCACGTTCATGGGAAATGCTATAGGCTATACGGGAATGGGAAATTTCACCGTGAATAGGGGAAAACGGGATATGCGTGTACAAAGTCGCGGGCAACTGCTAGTCAATCATATATATGACTGACCTATGATATTTTACAAACTACATATATCAACTACACATCCAATTTCACAGTATTGAGAATTATAATGGTAAACCCTTCAAAACCGCTTGAATAGTTGGCATAAGAATGGGGTCAAAATGAGGTAGAATTTATCAGCACTAGCTTCGGTGCAAATTGACAACTATTATCCGATATAAATTGGAGGGACTTGCATAACTGTGACCTGTCATGGTGATTGCGCAATCGACGTCCAATTTAGCATGAGAATATGTTGAATTTGACAATTTCTACAACGTTTGGGAAATGTTAACAGTGGCTCGATACAGACATGTTGGAAAAGAGGTCAATAACAGGCTAAAGAATTTAGGACAAACCACTCCAAGGTGGTCGTTAATTTAGCATGTTTTAGGTTTTAAAAAATCGTTCTGTGGGTTTGTATCAGTAAGGGGGCGTTCAAGTATTACGTAACGCAATTTGGGGGTCTCGTAAAACGTTATATGGGCGGGAGGGGTGTTCGAACAACGCGTTACGAAACATTGTTTTTTTTTATTTAATCCTAGCTCATTAAACATATTTTCGAGTTAGACAGTAATTTTGCCAAACAAAAATGAAACGTCAATATTTTCCTTGAAATGACCCTTATTCATTACAAAAGTAGGTATCATGAGAATAGTAGAGACTTAATTGTGACTTTTAGGTAAAAATAGTCACTTGGGTGTTACGTAACGTTTCGGGAGGGAGAGGGAAACGTTACGGCGCGTTACATGGTGGGGAGGGAGGGTCAAGAATCTTGTGTTACGTAATACTTGAATGCCCCCTAAGGCATCGACATCGTCACTGTTACTAATGTCTGTGTAAAAACCACGTTTCTACTTGAAATCTTTGTAATAATTTATACCTACATTAGGTTTGTTGGTAGTCATAGTTCCTAGTTGGTTTGTTTGGAACTGGCTTGTGACACGAACGTCGTCGCCAAGTGGTAAAAAAAAATGAAAACAAACATTGGTACAGTCTCCGGCTTACATGTAAGTCGTCAGTCGTGTATTGAGAACCGCCCTACTATGACGTGCTAATGCCATCCAATTCCGACGATGTAAAAAGGATAGTGTTATTCGCTATGTATAGCTCCGTCTCCCTCTTAGAGCGGAATCATGATCGTTTTAAGACTTCATAGTAGGGCCTCTGCAGTGGTAACATTAGTCTGATAAGGCTCCTGTGTCTTGATTGATAAACAAAATATTTATTTGATATGTACTACGAGAATATATAATCTTTGTAGTCCATGGCACTAGCCTTGTATCCTTAGATAGAGGGATAAAAATCTTAAACATATTGTTTGTGTTTTTGATTTTTGAACGTAGAATGAGCGTATTCGCATGAGCCCGAAGCTGTTTTCGCGAAATTGTTTTTATTATCCACATTATGTATTAGTTAACTTGGAAATTGCCATTGTTTTACATATTGTTTACTTTATATTATTATAATTATATTAGCTGTAACTTTTCCTAAACTAAATAAAATAAAACACAATACAAAAAATCCTGCAAAGTAAATAAAATGTTGCGATTCAATTTTTTAAAGCATTTTTCGATGACGTTTGATAGGATTGTTTTGTTTTGTTTGATAAAAATAGTTATTCACTACAAAAATGGTTTATATTTCCGCTATCCATAAATTTTCAGTTTTGAATTGATGTCAATAATACTTCATTGATCAGATAATATATTTCATAAAATGGCCTTTTCACAGTACCTTTTACCTTTTGCCTGCAGTTTTTAATATTAAAGAACATATTGATGTAATAAAAAAACTGTAACACTAAAAAAATACAAGTTATATTTTATGACGTTTTTGAATGTATCTCTCTGTGTTTACATTAATAAAAAATCCAACGTACATCAGATACTTAGAAAATATAGGCTTTTTCCACGCTTTCCGATAATTCTCGCAGGTTCGCGGGGGACACGGCGGCAACACTCGTTCCAAACGAGTGGCGTACAAAGCGCTGAATACTGGAGTAGTCATTTTGCGGAATGACAGCCAGAATAATAAACCAGGCTGTAATTGATCATGTTTCGTGCAAAATGTGATATTTGCATAATGTTGCCCGATATTTACATTAATTTCGGAAGCTAACGGGTGTGTTTGAGGAAAATATGTAAAAATACCATGTTGGCTAACAATGGGGCAAATGATCAAAGAATGAAATTCTGTAGAAAAACCTCTATCTGACTTTCTAAAGTTACAATTCCGTGCATTGCGGCCTATCGCAGCCGCGCGCGATCTATCGCGTGCGACAGTAGTCAGAGTATGAAAATGTATGGCGCCATTTCCGAGGTCTGCGACAAACGCGCGCGGTCGACTTTGGAAGCGGTGCCATACATTTTCGTACATTGACTATTTGACAATAGTCAATGCGCGCGGCTTTGATCGGTCGCGATGCACGGAATTGTACCTTTAGGGTAAGTATCCACAAGCGAACCTGAATGTCAGGTTAGTACCTAATAACAGGTTATCATAATAAAAAAATCTGTATGAAACAGTGTATAACTTGAAAAAACCAAATACAAATACAAACTTAAAATGGTTTAGAATTATTTCGCTAACAATTTCGCTATTATTTTGAGCACCACAGCATAAATTACAACTTGAGGCCTCGGTTACCTCCTATCCGCTGCGCAACGTGGTTAGATGCAAAACTCTCATACAAAATGTATGCAAAGGCCAAAGAATTCGAGCACATGTGTGCGAATTGTTGCGTAGAAATAACAATAAACATATTATGAAAACCTTTATTGTTGTCGGGTTTTGTTTTATAAAACAAAGGCCACTTTCTGTATTATATTATGGCGGCCTGTGGCCTCGAGTTGAGCGGGGAAGTGTTTACGCTTATAGAAATATAATGACTTCCTATTTTGAATACCACACGTGCTTGAATCAACAGAACCATGTTGTTGTTTTCGTTTGACGTATAATTTGTGGCCTCTCGTCACGTAGGCCTAAAATATGCCTATTGTTACTGCTTCCAGTGTAGAAAATTACTTTATGGTAACCTTATCTTAAAACGTTTCAACTAAGGCTCCGCGCACAGCACAAGCTGTTTACATGATTTTCGCACACGTGTAGTGAGTGGCGTCCACTTGCAACTCAGTGGCCGCGATACGCCACCAGTGGAGGCCACCGGTGCGACCATTTGCGACTCAGTGTCCGCGACATGTCACCGATGGCGGCCACCGACCACATTCGTTCGCGGTACCAAAAGACTTGGCGCACGAGAGGACCGGTGGCTGTAGTCGGTGGTCCGTTTTCACAGACTAAACTATTAGAGGCGCTGTTGATTTTCAAAGAATTCACTCAGTTATAAAAAGGTTACAAAAGCGTATTTTTTCAACTAGATTTCTAATTGACCATAAGTCTGTCTAGCCTTATCTCAACTATGATGGCTTCAGCTTCCAGTCCAAACAGATGCCGCGGAGTACCAATATTTTACATGGAGAGACTGCCCATCTGATCTCCACACTTCCAGTAATTGGTAACACAACTTCCAGTAAGGGGTCTGCCCTTGGTAAGGCTGACTTAATATTGACTGTCAATGGTCTACAAATGACAGCATTGACCAAATTGTTATCGTGCTTTACGCGGCTCTGAGGAGTCTCGGTGTAAAATCAACGGGTACCCACCCACGGTCCGACCTCGGCATGCGCTGCTTAACCTTGAAGATCAACCTGTGTGGCTGTTATTTCTTAGTTATTATTTACACTAATATTCACAAAATGCTTAGTATTTTTTTCTAAATTGTCCTTAGCTTAAAAGCCTTGGCGTTATCCGCTCTTAACCTCTAGTGCTTTAAAACGCCTTTTCTAAGCCCTAAACTAAGTAATGTTAGGCATTCAGTTATGTAGGGTCACTATGTAATTACCTAAACTGTGGATCACGATGTAACATTCCCTTTAATAACTTCAATTTAAATAATGCCCGCACTGAGGAAAGCCAATTAAAAATAATGGAGCATTTGCTGAGTGATCATCACTAATACTTATGCCCTAATAGGATCTGGGGTTCTAGAAATCTTGACTTTAGAAATAAAAGTTCGGTCGAGGTTGGAGCACGGTACGATTAAATAATAGGCTTATTTGCGAGAGACAAAGGACATTTTCTTATTAATTAAATTATTTTTACAGAACTAATAATATCACCTACGGCATGACAGCCATTCTCTCATCCTCTCATCTGTCCTAAGTTTCGAATTAGTGTATGTCTTTTCATTACCCGACTACGGCTAAATAAAAGGAGGGTTAAGATTTTGACCGCTATGTATTTCGGTTTGTCGTTGCCACCTACCCTAACAAATCAATACACTCTAAAAGTATGGTAGGCGCCAGATAGAACTTGCAATAAAGTAAATTGACCTTTCCCTAATATCTTTTCGTAGATACTCGAACAATAAATTATGAACCGTTTTTCATTACTAGAGAATGTGAAGGATCACGATAGAAGTCTATTCAGGACAGCTTTATGTCTTTATTTCTGTTTTTGAAATTGAGAAAGACAATAAATGTATGTAGGTCAATGACCGTTATTGCACATTTATCTGGCGCCTACCATAAACTTTAAGGCAAAGTCGAATACCTACGACGTACACGGTTATCCTCTGAACATCACAGTGAATATTTTTTTAGTTCATACTTTTTAGAGCGTGATTTTCCAGGTTTTAGTTTTTTTCATATTGTGGCACTTAGCTTTTAAAGAGGTCTTGGTGAAAGAGGTCGGGTCTACAGACTATATCTGTGTCAAATAAAAAAAAATTGATAAATTTTCCTTGAAGCGTTAAAGTCTGTCCGTCATTCTTAATGTTCTTCGTCATGATTATTATATGAGTGATTTCTCTTAATCAATAAAATTATTGTAAAACATCATATTTATTATTTTAGCATTTATTAGTGTTATTATTATTATATATTATTTGAAAATTCTTTACAAAACACAATTATAATTTATTTTTATTTGTTGTACACCTACCACAGTGTAGTCTTTTTAACCCAAAGGTTGACTGGTAGAGAATGGCTTGTTGTCCGCCGTTGTACCACTATTGTAGGTTAAGTTTAAATAAATAGCTTTTTCACCTTTGCTCCATTTCAATGTGATAAAAGAAATCTCTTAAAAACAAAATGTAGACTTAATTTATTTCGCTATTCTTAGCTTTATTTCTCGAACCTTTTTTTCACGCATTATTAAGTTGATGGTACGTATCAATATACCTACTTAGGTACTAGAAGTTTTTCGTCTACGAGTAATTTTGTATTGAATAAAATAAATTGCGTGAAATCTATAAGGTCACTTTTGCAGTTATCGTACGCGAGGGCATGAAATCGAATAGTCTTATAAGAGTGCGGCTACACAAACGTTACAAGTATTTACGTTTTGCAAAGTGAAATGCCGGGAATACGTTACATTTTAAAGGTGTGTAGTAATATAATAATAATATATAATATAATATCTTGGGACAACTCACACACGGTCATCCGATCCCAAACTAGGCAGCCTGTGCTATGGCAACCAGACAACTGATAAACATACTTATATATTTCTAAACACATACATATTATAGACAAATTACACCCAGACACAGAACAAATGATCATGCTCATCACACAAAGATTTGTCCTGGGTGGGAATCGAACCCACGACCTCCGGTTTAGCAGTACTAATCACTCGACCAACAGGCCAGTCAAATGGTGGTTTGTAGTAATAGGGTGAAATGTAACATAATCTTCATTGAAAAGAGAGGATCCTCCGACCAATGAAGTGTCTGTTGGGCAACTGGTCGATGACTGTATTAGTATGTATGTGTGATGTAAGATTTGGCTGACATCCGGTCTATTTTATAGGTCTTAATCTTTTTTTCTTCGACTTCCAAAAAGGAGGAGGTTCTCAATTCGACTGTTTGTTGTTTTTTTTTATTTTTTGTGTGTTTCTTATGCGATCATTCCGTCAATTATGAATTGATTGAATCTTTTTTATTCGAAAGCCCTCCTCTTCCGACTGTTGAGGTGGTCCCATCCCATTGACTCCAAGTCAGAATCTGGTGATGGGATACTAGGGAAATCGAGGCCATTAATGTTTGTTCAGCGATATTTTCGCCAATTGGCAACCGATTTGGATGATTTTTTTTTTTTTTGTTTGGAAGAGTATTTTTCTAAACTGATACCGTTTCAATTTCATGAAGCAGAATTTGGAAAGCAGAATTTCGGAGGTGGGCAACGGAACTCTTCAATAAATGATAGCAAATCTTCCGGGATTGCTGAAATAGCATATCTGTTTATTGATTACACCAGTTCATAACAACATCACGCCGGTACTGGTACGCTGTGGGGGTACGGAGATGCAAACAAGTCAACCTGAATTAACATGTTTTTAGGGTTATCTATTCGGGCATAACTTTATTGTTTATTAACCGATCTTGATGATTCTTTTTGTATTGGGTTTGGTTATAGATATTTCATTTGCACTGTACGGTGAACTTTAAAGATAAACCAGTGACCTCCTCAACTTAAAATCAATAAAATCTAGTAAAGTGACATATTGTTAGGTTTATGTCAATCCCAAAGCAAAGTAGATATTTAACTATGAGCTGAGTCTTCTCCTTAATGGCAAATAGCGCAACCACTCATTGTGGGAATAATGTCAATTTAGCTGTGGATTATCACCACTAAAACGTGGAAAATAAAAAACTTTTTACAAATAAATAACTTTAATTTCGGAAGTCGGTGTCAATAAACGAAAAAGCAACCAAAAACGCTGACGGCCAAAATTATTTATTTATTTATTTATTAAAACTTTATGCACACTAGTGCATAAAGTAATATAATATAATATATAATTTAGAAAATTGATTCAAAGTTTAAACGTGATTCCGCAACTCTTTTTGAGCGACTAAAATGGATGATGCATTTTAGAGGTGATCGTCGGTGAAAGGTTCAGTGAGTGAATGAAAAAGTGTTGCAAAAAAAGTTTAAACGTTGTGAAATTATTTAAAGTTTAAACAAACAAAGGGAAAGTTAAAAAACGGCGCAGTTTAAAAATCGGACTCGCACGAAAACGGTTCCAAACAATTATTTTTTTTCAGTGTTTGTTTTTTTTTCTAAATTGTAGGCTCAGCATCTATTTTTTGACTAATATTAAAAAAATGTTTATTGCTACTAAAATCCCAAACACTACAAGAGTATTTATTTGATTTACTCCATTCTAACGTGATCCTTACTAGGTTTACACTTGTATTAGAAACAAAGTTTTTTCTTTATTCTAGCAGTTTTCTGCCTATCGATCAATTCATTTTAATTACAAAGTTCTGAACTTCTAGATTGTGTGTGATTTGGTAACCAAAGTGTTAATCAAAGGTAACTAACTTAGTTTAATCGGAGCTTTTAATCATTTAGTAAAAGTTTCATACAAAATGTATGATTAAACCTTAAAATCCACGAGGCTCGGACTAATAATTATATATTTGGACGATGAACTGGTTACTTAATTATACTAGCTATTGCCCGTGACCTCGCATATGTCACCGTCATACTAATTAGTATGTCTAATACCACGTGTGCATTATGCCATTAATTTAAATTCTTTACTCAATTTTCTTTAGTAATCTTTATTCTAAGGGTGATATCACACCAATCGATCAATTGTCGATCAATGCCATCGATCAATGGTAGAATGGATTATTCGACATCGGTCGATACTTTCTACTACACCGATCGATCGATCTTTGATTGATGGTAGAATTAATTAGTCGACGTAGATCGATAGTTTCTACTTCTTTCTTCGATAAGCCAAAACTACCATACCAATCGATCACTGTGGCATCGATCGGCGGTCGATCAATTGTTTATCGCCCAGTATCCGTCGATCAGCCAATGCTACCACACCAATCGTTCGATTGGTGTAGTAATACCGTAAGTATTTTTTTATTCAACCTATTCTATCAAATTGATAGGCAGTAAGCCTGTTTTATAGACACTAACGTCTTCGACTCGAAAGATGTTTGCCACTGTCGTGGCAACCGAGTTGAGTGAACTGAAAGAAGTATCTTCAAAATAAAATATGGGTGTTTACTTTATTGAAAACCAAAAAACTTTTACGCTACTTCATTCTATGGATACAGTGGCCGTCTTATCGCTGACAGATAATCCACAGCGATACCAACTGCAGTCGTTGTTAATATTTCACAAAACCAGTTGCAGGTAACTCGGTGTATTTTCAAGTTTATTCGAGTGAATTGAGCTTTCAAACATACGCAATAAGATAAAAGCAACATCCATGTTCCATATTTTTATCAATTCTAAGATATGCATATTTTATTGCACATATAAAATGGGCATCTGTTGGTTTACGTATAAAACAAGGGAATACACCAGCTATCTACGTTTTATAGCGAAATAAAAATACTTTTGTGACGGTTTGTACGAAAAATTGACATTTTTTTATCAACATCTTTGAAATACTGCTTTTAATGTTGTCTGTTGAGATATGGTCATGTCCATAAAAGACAAATACATTCCTGTGTAAGGTTTAATAAGGTATAAATTTATTTTCATTAATTTAAGTACCTGGTATTTGATGAAATCCAGATAATACTTTTTCTGTCAATTCTGTAGCAAAAGCTGTATGCTTCTGACATTTTTTTCTGATAATTAATAAATACAAAAAAAAACGAGCGGGTCTTACAGTAGTCGCATAGGATGTGTAACATCAGACGCCTCACCTTGGTAAAAAGCAACATTAACTTTAAAAGTACCAACTGACACCTAACTCGACCACTGCGCGCGTTCATTGGTCAAATCAAATAGCGCGCGCTTCCTCGGCTTCCTGTTACACACTTCTGTCCCATTTCACGAAATCATTCCCACAGGTTGTAGGAAAGAGAGAGGAAACATGTTTCACATGAAAAAAAAAAAACATTCTATCAGCTATCGTAGCGAATGCCGAAAAGAAACATGCATTTTTATCTTTTTGACAATCTCTGATATCTCCAACATTAGCGATTGTAACCCTTGTAAACCTTGAACACGACTAACTTCTTCTGAAGGAAAGAAAAAAAGAAGAGTAGTTTATTTGAGCCAAACATGACGCAAATAAACAACGGTTGAATGTCCGAAGTCAACCCAAGAGAACATACTTCCGGCATAAAAAGTATCCGACCTATCTCCTCATTCTGAACACAGTCTAACCAAATGCTCCTTCTGCTCAGTTTCATCCAAATCCGATCAGCAGTTAAGACGTGAAAAGGCAACAAATAGAGTTCCCTACATAGTGTCGCTAGGTACAAAAACCACAAAATAAAAACTGTTCCTATTAATAAACTGTCAATCTTGTATCCAGGTCCACCCGCAATTTCGATCTTATTCACAAAACAAGGTCACCCAATTCAGGCATTATCTCCCGCATTTGAGTATTTCTCAATAGAACCTCGATACAGGGTCATTCTACTATTCAGGGGACAATTTATTTGCAAGTACTGAACAAACATTGCGTAACCAAAGAAGGACAACGCAGTTACCGTAAATCAATAAACTTATTAAATTAATTTATTGGGTCGTCGTGGACTGCCTCGTTGGTTTAGTGGCCGCAAGAGCTACTGCTGAGTTTGAAGTCCTGGGTTCGAGAGTCGGGCAAAGTTATTGGGGCTTACCATTCAGCATTTCTCAGTTTGGAGTTTGGACTTCTGACCAGTAGATGACAATAGGCTCGCCCAATTCTCTGTAAGGCACATAGTACTTCAAATAAACGTTACTGGCTAAACGTGTGTAGGCTATAGGTGCATCTCTGTCTAACCTTTCGGGGAATACAGGCGTGATGATAATTATTTCATAATTTATACAACAATAACTTTATGAAATAAATGACTAGGTCATCATCATCATATCAGCCGAAAGACGTCCACATAGGCCTCCCCCAAGAGTCACCACAACAACTGGTCCGATGCGTCTTGCATCCATAAGCTACACGTGACCCTCACCAGGTCATCGGTCCACCTTGAGGCCTTCCAAGGCCGCCTTCTTCCGGTACGCGGTTGCCACTCCAGAACTTTTTGGCCCCATGGACCATCTGTTCCGAGAGCAGAAATGACTTGGTAGGTATTATGCACGAAATACGATCAGTTTTTCATAAAAGTAAATAGTACTTAACTGGTTTAAAAATTTTCTCGCTATCTTTTATAACTGTATATTACGGACGTGATTAATACACGAACAGAATCGCTTTTAATACACGAACCCGGACGCGCACACGGTCGATATCATCGAGCGTCCCCACCTTCGTCCATCGTTACCGCACGGTGACATGTGATTTCTTGACAAAAGAGGAAATTGGTTTTGCTTTTGGATCGTCAAAAGCAAAACTAACATGATAAGATCCTAAAATATCCGAAATGCCATACAAAAACTTAAGAAACGCAAAAATTTAAAAGGTAAATTGTTACTTGCACACAAAGGGGCAAGATTTTCACTGTCGAACAGTAGAATGGCCCCTTTTTC
Organism: Mamestra configurata; assembly: GCA_002192655.3. Lineage (NCBI taxonomy): Eukaryota > Metazoa > Arthropoda > Insecta > Lepidoptera > Noctuidae > Mamestra > Mamestra configurata. The sequence continues at coordinate 284,894 of NDFZ01005432.1, read as the reverse complement.
AATAATACCTTGTAACAATACAATATGGGGGCCAAATCCGGAACTAATACCCCACTTGTTATTAGCTGTCAACTTGTCTACCAGCCAGAGACTTTACTTCTAATAAATCGTGGTACACAATTTTCCTCCTCACAATTTCGACCGAAGTTTTGGTTATAATGAGGAGGTATTTTTGATTTATTGGATTTTGTTAAGGGTTATTACAATGTAGGTACCTATTTGTGTCTTTTAAGATTTACTGCTAATGAGCTGTAAGATCATCAATTACAACTTTAGGAAAGTCATTTCAGTCAAAACTTAAGGTTAGCCAAGGAGCGTAGCATACTACAAATTGAGTAGACCGACCAAATCCACAACGTGAAAAAACGCCTCAAAGCAGGCGTCGCCAATTTTTCTCCAAAAAATTGGCATCTGGGCTGGTTATACTTACAGGATATGACCAGATTGGCCAACATCGTCACACAGGGCCTGAAGACCGTCGGTGTCACTGAGGCCGGGATCAGGACTCGTTCCAGACAAGTCAGCCGGAAAAGACAAGATATAGGAGAGCTAAAATAATATGCGGGAGACTTAAGCCCAGCTCTGGGACAATAAAAGCTGATAAAAAAAAACAATTAGACAATAACCGTGTTTCAGAGTTAATTACTCATCATGACATTATTATGCGACATGGATACCTCATCTTACGGTAAAAGTAATCTAAACTTATATTATTATTAAAAATTTTGAATAGTTAAATAAAACTTTCAACCTACAAACTAAAGCGAATGAAAAAACATTGGTCCACCATCTTTGGGAGTCCACCATATTGGATTTAGAATGATATCATTTAGCTGACCGTGCATTGTCATCCAAACCAGACGTGCATACAAAATTCCAGCTCAATCGGTCTGGGATAACTGTTTCAAAATTCAGTTTCTAGATTTGACCCATATATACATATTGTAACTATCATGGCAAGTTATATAAAAACTTGAAAGCGTAATTGTTTGTTTGTTAGAAATATACATAGTTATATGTTCTTTTTACAGGAAGTTGTAACTTGCGTACAAATGATTGTATGATATTTTTTTTTCTTTAATTTTTCCAATGTTTTAATAGTTATTCTGCTATTCGGGGCAGAAACAAATCCAACAAACTAAAGATCTTCAAAATCGGTCCAGCCGTTCTTGAGTTATAAATAGTGTAATGTGTAGTGTAAAATAAATAGTGTTAATGCCAAATTATAAATAAATTTTAATTTTAAAAAATACCAAAAAATAAAAAATTTGGGTTGGACCACCCTTATCACTTAGGGGTATGAAATATAGTCTACGTCCTATTTTCAGACCTACTGAATATACACACAAAATTTCATTAGAATCGGTCAAGCCGTTTCGAAGGAGTTTGGTCACAAACACTGTGGTACGAGAATTTTAAATAATAGATATAAAAAAACAAACTTTGGCCCCACACTAGGATTTTTCCTGTATCGTGGGTACGTTTACAAACACATAAGCTCACATACAACATTGAAAAACATTGGTTTTTGACGACACGGTTGGCGCAGTGATTAGCTGCTGCGCTGCGTGTCGCGGGTTCCATTCCCGCACGGAAAAAATATTTGTATGGCCTACAGATAGTTGTTCCGAGTCTGGCTGTTTGTGACTCGGAACAACTATCTGTAGGCCATACAAATATTTTTTCCGTGCGGGAATGGAACCCGCGACACGCAGCGCAGCAGCTAATCACTGCGCCAACCGTGTCGTCAAAAACCAATGTTTTTGTCAGCACTGAAGTGACTTTAGCAAGCGCAAAGCGTGAAATGACGGAGCAACTTCGGTAGCGAGCGATCGTCTTTTGTTTAACCCTGAGGAAACACGCCTAGCCTCCGCCCGTTATAACAACACGTAATTCACTGTTGCCACCTAATCGCGCTCGCCACCGCTTTCACTCTGAACAGAGCCTTAGTCAGAATAGCGTCAATGTAATATGTGAACACCCGAAGCTTTCGGGGTGAAAGTGTGTACCTCTTACTTTTTTTATTTAAAGCAATAGATGTAAAGTTTTAATATACTTTTCTATTGATTTATATATTTTTTTATAAATTAAAAAAGTTGAGTAGACGCAGTAGTAGATAGTTATAAACTGGCTAGCTTTTACCAGCGGCTTCGCCCGTGTTAATTTCAAAATTCCTACGGAAACGTACTTTTAGAGAAAACTTATCTACTTCTTAATCCAGGCCATGGTCTACTCGTTGCGGATTTTTTTCGTAAGAGTCACCGCGGCCTTGGAACGCAAAGGGCTTTAGAAGGAACACGGATAGGTTTTAGTCAGTAAGAGTCTGACATGCCCTTCCGTTCCACCCAGAGCGGAAGAAGACATTTGATGATTTACCATCCTTAAATAAAAAAAGGCCATGGTCTACTTACGCTCTTAAACCTTTCAACTGTTATAGCCTTGTTGAAGTATTTAACAAAATGATATATTATATGTATGTATTTATAATATTACATGGGAATTTCTAAGTGTCAGGCAGGCTGAACTTCCACCATCAACCACCATGCGTCGGAAAGCACGCGTCCTCGTTGGTCCTGCGCCTGATCTCTTCCCGGTCAGATCGGATTGCCGTCCTACCAGCTTATGACAGCAGAACGGAACAGAGAGTGCACCTGTCCTTGTGCACATACTTGTACAGCTGATCTCCGTTAAGATTGGCCACCATGACGGACATTCGGTCGAGGGTGTGGTAGAAGCAAAACGAGTAATATTATAAAGCTGAAGAGTTTGTTTGTTTGAACGCGCTCATCTCTGCAACTCCCAGATGGATTTGGAAAATTATTTTTGTATGTGATAGCCACATTCATGAGGAAGTCTATACGGAAACGGGAAATACTTACTGGAACGCGAAAAAACGCGATATGCGCCTACGAAGTCGCGGGCAAAAGCTCAATTATAACGTACTAATAAAAAACAGGACAAACAATATAACTCAAACATTTTTTTGTCAATGACGATACAATATAACGATCACTACACTATGCAGCCAGGTAATCATACTCGTAACCTACTCAGTACCTATAGTATAGTTTATATCGATAAAAATAATGTTTCTGCCAAACCGCTTAAAACCCGTCGTTTCAGTTTAACCGCGCTATCGACTATTGATATTTTTACACGGAGTGACTGATTTAATCCCCCCCGGCGTTACTAGTAAGTTATACGGAATGGCTGAAATATTTCCTTTTTATTTCAGGAAAATAGAAGAAAAATAGTAACCTCTATTAATTGAATATATTAAATTGACTCGTTTTTTCGAAAACTTGAATATTTTCTTAAGAGAACGTATTTCCGGCGCAAAAAGTATCCTATGTCTTTTTCCAATGTCAAGTCTATCCTTATACCTAAATTCATCCAAATTGGTAAAGCGCCTTGTAGGCGATAGCGTAAACCAGAGTAATCTTTTTACTTAGAAAATTGTTTTGTGCAACCTAATGGATTGGTTGTGGTCCGAGAGCTGGTAGACATTTTTGGGTAGACGTTCGAGGCAACCTGAAACTTGTCCTATACCTCTCCTATAGTACCCTAACACAGAACAGTAGGACCGGAACAATAGCGGGGCTAAATAAAATAAATCCTTATGTTTTCATAGTGGAGATTTTTTTTACAAATTAAAATATATCCTTGAGGCAATCTGTAATTTTTATACCACAATCAGTTAGTCGGCTTTTCAACTTCGCCAGATTATTATTAAAAAAAAAACGAAAAAAATGTTTTTTTAGGCAAGTTGAAATTTATACAATTTTTTAAATAAAAATTTCAGATTCCCTCAAGGATATTTTTTGTGAAAAAAAAATCGTATCTTTGAAAATATAAGGGTTGGTGTAGCCCCGCTTCTCCCCAGCCAAATCTGCAGATCTGTATTAGGGTAATAGGAGAGGTATAGGACAAGTTTTCAGCTTGCCTCAAACACCTCCCCAAAAATGTTCACTAGCTCTTCTACTATTGGCTTTTTCGACAAAGTAAACATTTAAGTCGAGTTTAATCTTAGAAAAAAAATGCTCTTTCGTTTGTATTTTTGGTAAATAGGTTCCGGATTTTTTATAAAACTTTCAACTGCTTTAATTCCAATTCCAATTTCAAATTCCAAAACAAACCGTCATTTATTTCCGTACCACGATTTTTCTAAACAGTGGAAGAGCGATAGTTGTTTTTAGTTTCCATAACTTTTATAGAGCCAGCAGCGTTTGGAAAAGTTTTTTCAATCAATTCAGACGACCCACTTGATATTCAGATGGTTATTGAGTGTGGTGAACTTTTCCGGTACCAGAGCGGGAGATAGGTGGCCCACTAACTTTGGCTTTGAAATCTTTACCGGGCTTTTTATACTTGTACGAGCACTTATACAGGTTGGAGAGGTAAGAGGTGATAGTTATAATAATAATAAAATAAATAAAATAAGTTATGGAACGTTTGGTTTAATTTCATCAGCTTTCGGCGATTATTTTAATTTGTTAGTTAGAGCATATTAGAATTTATTAATTACTCAAATGAGTTTCATTTTGTTTATTTATTATAATTGTATGAACTAAGTAATAAAAAATACTGTTCAAATGTGAATTTAGATACCTAATGCCTTTGGCATTTTTTACCTGCTAGGCTGGCCTTATGGCGTTGCAAAGACAGAACATGGCACGTGAAATTTAATGCAAGAGCAGTCTTTGGGGACTGCCGATAGAAGTGAAAACTAAGCGGAAGCTAAAGCGTTCCATGATTTTTGTTCACCCAAAAAGTACACATATGTATACACAGTATACATATACCTCATGGAAAGCGTTCGGTGATGATGACGCGAGTTCCATGATTTTTGTTCACCCGAAAAGTGCTCAACGCGCCTTAAGAAGTTTTCACTTCAATATACACACATTGACATGTAAATTCTAAAATTTTAGAGCCCAATTTTATTTATTAATTATAAGGTTACGGTAGGTACGTTACAATGGTGGCTGACCACCTAAACTATATAGGTACCGACCCCGCAAGAGCACAGGGTTACAGGTAAGGGACCTACACTACTAACACCACCCTGTGTATGTAACGACATACACCGAAATTCCCTTTTTAGCCGCGGTTGGCGTAACTTTTTATTAGTGTGCTTACCTTCATGGATCGTGTTAAAATTTACGAACCCTGAATATAAGAAACATTCTATGAAATTAGTTCATTTTGGTTGCCATGTAGTCTTGTATTGTTGCGTGGTATTGGATTTTTTATGACAGAACAAAAAAAAACATTGATCATTACTGAAAACGGTCACTACCCTCTTACTTATTATTTTAAGCGTGATCTGTTCCACTGTAAGGCAAATAAATAAACATATGCATCCTTCTTAAGAAAAGTTGGTTATGTTATGTGTGAATTCAGAGCAGAGAAGGATACATTTTTTTTTGTCGGTTTTTAAGCGGCATCACGGGCTTGAACAGACTTTTTTTCAGTAGTAAAACGAGCTGTATTTTCAATATAATAAACTTTTTGGGAACAAAACAATTTCTGCAACCGCTTATGAACACATTCTCAGGTAAATTATTAACGGTATCATATTATTATTTGCCAACTAAAATGGACGATTGGGCTACGAGCTACCACAAATTCATTGAATTACGAAATATTATAATAAATTATAGTATTTACGTAATTCGAGAACCACTTGGTTTATTATGGGTTGAGTCGTTGGTACTCGAATATAGAGAAATTCTTTTCTATTATTTTATCTTGGTAATGAATAATTTTTAAATAACAAATAACAAGAATAATTTTAAAGACAGCAAATATCACAAATACCAATTAAAATCTATATAAAGAGGAAAGATTTGAATTTTTGTATGTAACGAACTTAAAAACTACTAGACCGATTTGAAAAATTATATATATATTGTTTCTCGCAACCTAACCTAACATGAACAAGCTATATAATATAAAGCTTGTTCCAACTATCGAACAGCGTAAAATATCAAAAAATAAAAAATGTGACTTTTTTCAAAAAACATTTACTTTACTTCAATCACAGATTTGTGTGTTGGTGTCACCAATTGCATCAGAATGCTTGAAAAGCCATTTTTTCGGGACTTTTTATTCTCTTTTGAAAAAAGTATTTTTTTTTTGTTTTAATAATAAAAATTCTTTATTAAGGCACCAAGTCCCAATATTAAAATACACTAGCTTAAACACAAAATATTAGAAAATCACTATTTATTGATATTTTGTCGTACCCAACATCATCCTTAAATATGATCACGCACGTCTGGAACCTAACCTACTCTTTGAAGTGACGTATAGCATATCTAAAGTAGAATAAATTAATAAGTCAGAAAGGTCACATGAAATCTAGGAATTCGTGTATCAAAAAGCTAGACCTGTCACAAAATAAACATTTTTGTTTATTTTTTCAAGCTTTGACGTTACGGTATATTTTCCAATTAAAAGACAAAGCACTCTGTGTCACTCTGAGTAGGTTTTCCATGAAACTGAAAGATTAATAAAAACGGAGTTTTAAAGGTTAAGTTGTTTTGTACGAGGGGTTTCTATGTGTGAGATGTGCTCACATTTATAAACCCGGTACATACATATTGTGGTTGCATTACATGTGGTGAGAGCTAATACGAGATAGTAAAAACAATAAAAATAAATGTTATGTTTAGTATGTAATTATATTGCGAAACCTACACCGACGTTTTGGTGCATAAATACAGGCTGTATTTTTTATTTATTGCCCAATAAACGTTATGCCAAAGCCAGGCCTAAAATGTAAATTCGGAGAGCTGCGCAGTAAATGGTTCACGGTGAAAACGTTATGAATAATATTTCATTTTTTACCCATTTTTTTTAATAAAAAATAAGTATGTGGGTACATAACAGTTGATTTAACTGCATGCCAGTTATTTATTTTAAGACCTTTTTGAAAGTGCTGACAGCAAAAATGATGTTTCGTATTTTTATGAAAAATTTATTTGAAAATGCTGAAAAGATTTTCATGGTCCATATTTTGAATCGGCTATGCGTTCAAAATGCATCGTGAATAACGCGTGGGACAGTTTTCAAAAATCTTGGCTTAAAAATACGATTCATGTTGACACTATTCTGAGATTTATGACCAATATGGCCTCTCTATATTAATTTTGCTTTATTTTTCAAATTATTTTTCGAAACTAAAATATATTTTATTCAAACATAAAGGGTGATTTTTTTGCTGGTATCTTTTTGGAAACACTGTTTTTGACAGATCACGCGTGAATCGTGTCTTGTGTCATTGTCAAACTTGTTCAGTTTGGTCTATAATTTAACCATGAATCGACTTGCGAACGAACAACGCTTGCAAATTATTGAATTTTACGATCAAAATGCATGCTCGGTTAAGAGAGTGCATCGCGCACTTCTTCCAATTTATGGGCAGTTTGGTCGGCCTACTGAGGCAGCTATTCGGAAGCTTGTGACTAAATTTCGAACCCAGTTTACATTATTGGACATTAAACCACGAACACGCATACGTAGAGTGAGGACCGAAGAAAATATTGCGGCTGTATCCGCCAGTGTTAGTGATGACCGTGAAATGTCGATTCGCCGCCGTTCGCAGCAATTGGGCCTCTGTTACTCCACTACGTGGAAAATTTTGCGAAAGGATTTGGGTGTAAAACCTTACAAGATACAGCTGGTGCAAGAATTGAAGCCACACGACCTCCCACAACGTCTAACATTTGGTGAATGGGCATTGGCAAAATTGGAGGAAAATCCACTTTTTTATCGAAAAATTGTGTTCAGCGACAGATCGTGTGATCTAACGCCTTTGGACTATTTCTTGTGGGGCCATGTTAAGGCTCATGTCTACAGGGATAAACCAGCAACGATTGATGCACTGGGAGCCAATATTGAAAGCATTTATTCGTGATATACCGGCTGATATGTTGGAGAGAATGTGCCGAAATTGGGCCTTGCGAATGGGCCATCTAAACCGGAGCCGCGGCCAGCATTTGCATGAAATCATCTTCAAACATTAAATTATATTGATCGTTCTATCGATTCCAATAAAGATTTCATCAAATTTTTCAAATTTTTTGTGTTTTTTTTGAAAATCAAATCCTATACCTCTTAAAAAAACACCCGTTACATACAAACTACATAGTTTCAAATAATTCTTACTTTTTCAATAAGGAAGGCTTTATATAACAAATAATACTTCTTCTAATATAGTGTTAGCTTGTTCAGAAATCAAGACTTCAAACATTTAAAAAAATCTTTTTAGGAATAAATAATTATTATTTCATTTGTATTTCAGTCCATTTTCGCCTGAGCGTTTTCATCAAAATGCAGACATCGTGCCTGTTTAAATAAATACCTTATGTAATGTAATCGAAACAAAGTCACACGTTTCCTTGTAGCAGCAGCAATGCGGACATACAAACTAGGTACCATCTAGAACGGAGATCAACATTCATCTATCCATATTCCTTCATGTTACTTATGTCCGGACAAACATACATTTCCATTTGCAGTATCCTCGGGTCCATGTCTTATAGTACTACAGCTTTATGTCACGTGTATGCAATCTCCGTAGATTTCCGTTGATATATCAATGTGATTTTGTGATGGTATGTGGTGTATATTGTTTAAAAGTGACTGTCTTGTGTGTTGACTCAAGCAGTTTTAAATGTTACAGGTATTATCCCAAATAATCCTATTATAATATCATAGTCGATCGAACCTGCCATAAAAGGTGCAATTGTAAATGCGTGTGCTATACTGTTTCTAAATATCAAAAGGAAAGGAAAAATATTTTTTGTCTAGATATTGAAGAGGTAAACAGGGGTCGGCTTCAAGTGCGGACGCAGATCGAGTGCGAAACCCTCAACGATCATGAACGATCCATTTTGTACTTGACCGATTTTTATTTGTTGAAATTAAAATGCTTAGTTCTGGATAGACAACATGTTCATTTTGCTATCCCATAACTTTAAGATTATATTCTGTATGTATACAAAAAGTCCTAGAATAAGTGTTTCAAAAATACATAGTTTCCAAGATATTACTAACACTAGACTCTCGATGTGTGTCTAAGTTTCATTGAAAAGTACGAGTAAATCATTTTCATTCAAATCAATCATTCATATATTTAATTTAAAGCTAAGAAATTGTGACGTTGTCATATTTCACGTTATAGTTATTTATGAAACTAAACAAACGTAATGAAACAAACTTTTGTTTTTAGATGTCAATCGGAAAGTCGCAACAATCTTTGTCGTTACTTATAAAAAAATGTGTGACTTTGTAAGTGGCGCCATGTGCGTGTGGTGAAAATTAGAACTACATCTTTCCTCTCATTTTCTCTTTAGTATAAAAGTGAGACAAACGTATTGAGCCAAAGCGCTTCCAAGGAGGTTCGATCATTTAGCGTATTTATTCTAGTAATGTGAAACTCCTTGGTGGAATTATTATATTGGTACTTAGATGAGAGTACCTATTTTATCGCACGTTCCATTGTTAGGGAGTTTTTAGTAGTTTGTGGTGCGGTGGTACTCATCAGCTCGAGATGTTCCTCAAAGAAGAGTTTTGGCCGAAGGGTGCGTGTATCGACGTTTCCGCAGCCAGCTGCGTGACACCAGTCAGCGAAACACGACGCCGTCATTTCGTGTGCAATAGTTTAATAAGGTTTAGTTTATTATTTTATAAGATTATTTTGTGTATTGTGTCTGTGGGCTTCAGTAGCCTGATAATAAAAGTGTTTAGAGCACCAAAACTATTCCCATTAGAGCTCCAATCAATATTTTTGCTTGGAGCTATATCGAGAATACCATAAAATTAAATTGTATTCCCTTTAGAGCACTACCAGTGCATTCTAGTGATGGGGTGTATATTAAAACATATCGATTAAAATCTACTAGTGGATCCACACGATACAGACTGTTGTTTGCACAGACTGAACTCTGATTAAAAAAAAAACAATCACACCAACATTTGTCTGCATGGACTTAGTTGCAAAGACCAAATTCTGTAGAAGTTTATTGAAGTCTGTATCGTGTAGACGGTCCACAAGTCACAACTCAAAATTATTTATTTCATCTAGACCAGTTTCTCTTTAAAGTTTAAAATAATTTAAGAAAAAGAATGGTCCCAGCACTTACAAAATTGACCTGACTCCGACAAAAATCAGACATATCCTATAGTTTCTTTGTCGTCTGAAATAGAAGAAAAATATTTTATTTCTCTGATATCGTTGACTAACACATAAATAATTATGATGTAATGCATGTGATGCCGTTAATGACATACTACAGGGACCATTCGGGTTACCCATTGAAGTCGTTTTCGTAAGGGTTATTTTAAGCGGTTAATCAGAAACTCATACGATAAGGGTAACACTTTTGAACTGCTTAATTCATATCGAAACCATACTGACTATATTGGTTACCTATTGAAAGGTTTTTCGATTGGGTTTTTCTAAGCGGTTAATCAAAAACCCATACGATACGGGTAACACTTTTGAAAGGCTTAATTGAAGCGGTTAATAAGGGTTTCAACGAACACTTCCAAAGTATATCACAGCTATAACAGCTTGTAAATAGGGATCTATGATCGTTATTGCATGTAACATCCCTAATTATTTCGGGAAATAAATATAGCTTATATTACTTGGTGAAGATCTAGTTTTCTAACGGTGAAAGAATGTAAAAAATCGGTCGAGTAGTTTTTGAGTAAAATCGTAATAAACAATCTTTCCTCTTTATAATATTAGTTTAGATACGTCAATTTTTAAACCATTTTAAAATTTAAAAAGTAGAACCCATTTAGACGTCATTAATTAAAAAATGGCTAAATAATCTTTTCTTTTCACTTTTCAATATCTACGAAATATCTCAAAAAGTAGGTAGGTCTTTATAGGTATACCATTTATGACAAGTAGTATTTATTGTATACTTAATCATTTTTTTACCTGTTTGCAATTAGATTCAGAAAAATATGTAATTTTATTTTCCATAATTATTCAAGTGTAATATTTCAAAAAGAATAGTCATTAAGGACGTTTTGTCAAAGAGTATTTGTTGTTTTTTTCTCTGTCGATTGGGCTGGCGTATGTTTCTTAGGTGTACACCAAAACACGTTATTTTAGATACATGCAACTTTAGGTATGCCAAGCTCCACACAAAAAAGTCCAAATTCTTTAATCCACATAAATATTCTTATAAGTATAATTTACCTACCCATTGTTATCGTAATAAATAGAATAACTATTGACTACGATAACAATTCGCAAAATAACAATTTTGAATGTCAGAAACTCAGGAAGTTTGGACACACACCTTACTATGTAGGCTTTTAAATTCTAAATATTAATATTTACACTTGTTCCGTCTGCAAGCCTACGATGTTTAGTGGATGGTGCGTGGTGCTCTACCACCTACTTCGCACAAGTTTATTGAATAACCATATGGAAACCCGAATAAAATATTATAAGGGTTTTCATAACGAGTGCGTAACCCTTTCACTGGGTTTCAAGTTTAAAACCCATTCAATGGGCTATCATAATGATGGTGTGACCCTTACACTGGGTTTTAAGTTTAAAACCCATTCAATGGGATATCATAATGATGGTGTGACCCTTACACTGGGTTTTAAGTTTTAAACCCATTCAATGGGTTATCATAATGATAGGGTGACCCTTACACTGGGTTTTAAGTTTAAAACCCATTCAATGGGTTATCATAATGATGGTGTGACCCTTACACTGGGTTTTAAGTTTAAAACCCATTCAATGGGTTATCATAATGATAGGGTGACCCTTACACTGGGTTTTAAGTTTAAAACCCATTCAATGGGTTATCATAATGATGGTGTGACCCTTACACTGAGTTTTAAGTTTAAAACCCATTCAATAGATTATCATAATGATGGTGTGACCCTTACACTGAGTTTTAAGTTTAAAACCCATTCAATGGATTATCATAATGATGGTGTGACCCTTTCACTGGGTTTCAAGCATAGTATCGAATCAAAGGGGTAAACCGTTTATGAGGTTACCTCTATCCTGATGTAACTCCTTGAATGGGTTTCAAAGAGTTCCATCATGACAAAAGTAACGGTACACAGTACGTTCGAAAGGGCTGAAGGCCTGACTACAACCATGTATTTTTATTTATTTTTTTGTTTACTTTGATCGATTATTTTAATACATTGCTATTTGTTACTATCTACATTTATAAATATAAGCACTGTGTTGGTTTTCAATAATGTTTGTAGTTATTTGTCTGGTTAGTGTAATAGTTTGTACAGTAGCAGTTATAAGCTACTTCGTCTTCTTATGCCTCTACATGTTCTTGAATATTATTATACATAAAAGGTTTTTGGTATTACAGTGACAGCAGAACACTGACTCCTAAGTCACAGGATCAACTAGTTTAGGACTCAGGGTTTACCTTATCCGTACGACCTTTGATAACCAGGTTATGTATCCAAGTCTTAAGCAATGTCTAAGGATTTTGTGTCAATAAAGATTTTATTATTATTCAATAATAATTAATTAGTGTTGTACCTGTACAAAAATTATCAACAATTTCAGACTTTAAAAAGTGCCATTGGTCTAGTTGAGATAAATAATGTTTAGTTTTGACTTATAATTTTAACGACATGTTTTAATATAAGCCCCACAAACAACACAACATTTTATTTTTATTATAAAAATCAAAATCAAAAGTCATTTATTCAAATTAGGCTGAGTGCCAGCACTTTATGAACGTCAAAGTTCTACATAAAGACAGTCCCCCAAAACGCCCGCTCGTCACCACTTCCTAGTGTTTTAGCTGGGAAGAAGAAGTGGCGCAACAAACTCCCCAGCAACACATCTGTCTGTTAAGTTATGAAAACTTGAAGGTAAATTGTTTTTTTCCGATAGAGCACCAATCAATATTTTTGATTGGTGCTCTATTGGGAATAGTATTGGTGCTCAAAACATTGGTGCTCTTAAAATCGGTGCTCTAAGGGGAATACTCCATTGTTAGGTGCGTAGTTTTAACTTTATAACAATGTATACAGGCTTCGCAAATGCAATTTTTTAGCAAATTTGTTGAAAAGGTGTTTTACATAAATAATCGAGACATTGTCTAACTATTTTGTATGGAAAAGAAAAACGAAAAAAAAATGCTTCATGTGCCAGGTGATTCTTGAAATGGTCTCAGTGATACTTTAGAGTTATGGTATATCAAAAGGAACACGTTATTTTTACTATAATTTGGGTCTTAAATAGTGTTGTTAAGTCATATTTTGGATCAGAAATAACAAGGACATATTAAAAAAAGGTTTAAAGACGTTTTCTTGGTTTCTAGAAATAAATTAAAGATGTGATGATGTTAACGCAAATGAAATGATGCTATAAACTGTTAAAATAGGTATGTTGCCTGTGTTAAAAAAAAATATTCTACTAAGTCCGTCAGTTAGATTATCGAAACATATTGGATACGTATTTTCTATCGGGGGGCACTGTATAGCGTAATTTTTTTGTTTACGTGCCAAAAATAATACGTGTCCAATATTTTTTGGAAATCTATTTGACGGACCAATTAGATTTTTTTTGTCAAATACCCTTTCATACATTAAAACACTGCCAATGCGCATTAATTGTCATAATTTTCACTTTCATTTTGCGCTTATTTTGTTCCAGAAACTGGTCTTTTGTTTTTCAATATTATCTTTAAAAATATTATTAATATAGTAAATAATTACTGATTTATATAAGAATGATTACTGGAGCAAATAATAGAGACAATACATCTACCAGCGTATTAAAATTAAATAACAAAATTAACCTCGCATAATTTTCTCAAAATTAAACTAACATTTTTAATGCTTTAAGCATTAAAAATAAATACATATTTGAAATACTTTTATTAGTACCCAGTTCACAGTACTGAAATCGTGCTCCTGAACTAATTTTCTTAACTAATTCCGAGTTTGTCAAAGTGTTCGTGGCTCTGAACGTTTAGTGACCGAAAGATTTTCGCCCACTCCATTTAGTGCCTTCTCATGCCCTAATTAAGACTTTCAAAGTTATTAATTTCAGAATAAATTGGAATTTGAAGTCAGATCATTGAAAACTGTAAAGTCTTTAATTAAATTACACTGAAAATTTAATTTTATTCTTTGGTGAAGAATGTTTGATGCTGGTAGTCAAATATTTTACGATTAAACTGCTTTGCTCCCGATATTTAATTAAGACTTAGAAGCCATTTAGATTTTAACACATGATTGAATATGTCTGAGCATAGCATCACGGAGATTAAGTGTTTTTAATTAACCAAGGTCAGTGATCTTTATTAGAAAATAGTGACCTGACCCGGCTTTGCACTTTACAACACTAATAATAATATTATTTTTTTTGGTTTTTGTATTTTGTAAAAACTATTTAAAAATGTAAAAAGTATGTAAGTTTGAAAAAATGAATAAACGAAATAATAATAATTTGTTATTCTAATTTTAATTTTTGTGTGTGTAACTTTTAAATTTTTCCTACTGTAAGTACAGAGAGTAATTAAAGCTAAATAAATAAATAAATAACACAAAACTGTGTGCTAATTAGACATATACAAATTATTTACACAAACCTTTTTCGTTAATCGCTCTTTCAATAAGTGGATGCCGAATCAAAATCCAAGGAGAAGGTAAAAAGTTCCCCTTTCCACTCTCTTTTAAGTTGAGATTTCCAAAAATCCTTTTTAAGCAGATGCTTACGTAATAAAATAAACCTATATTCCAAAGAGGAAGGTTAAAAATAACCCCACTTTCAACAGTAACGAAACGTTTCTCACAATGAAATTATTTCTAAAAATTGCAGCATTTTTACACATGCAAAAATGTTCATACTATTTTTTTACAGGTTAGGTAATGTAAGGACGAGGTTTGGAAGTATGCCATATTTTAATTCACCTTTTTTTCATTTTTGAGATACTTTTCTTTTCTGTACACCGTGCCACTTATTTTTTCAGCTTTTTAGACTAAGTACTTTTGGCTAAAAAACGTGATGTTAAAAGTCAGTCATGACCAGAGATCGGAATAGGTTGACTATATTTACCTAATGTTCGTGGAAGTAACATAGAGTTGATAATACCTCCTGTAAAATCCCGGAATCATAAATGGAATCACGACACGGTTGGCCCATTGGTTGAGCGATTGACTGCTGCGCTGCGTGTTGCTGGTTCGATTCCCGCAAAGAACAAATATTTGTATGGCCTACGGATAGCTGTTCCGGGTCTGGCTGTTCGTGAATGTGAATTTCTTAATTCCTAGTATGGGTCAACGTTTTTTAAAAAAGAAACAAACAACAACAATCATAACAATTTAGATTTTTAGAGATTTGAAGAATCAAAAGAAGAAAGAGTTGTGCGAAAACAAAGGTATTTTATATGGTAATTTAACAGTTTAAGTAGATACGGAACTCTAAAAACATACTAAGATTCTTCAATATAATAATTTTGTTCAAATGTATTGAAAGCGCAAAAATTAATTTGCAATTTCTTAAATCCCGGGATACAATAGTCATGTTTATGATTCCCGGGTTTCAGAGGAGGTATTATAAACTCTATGTTTCTTATTCCCACGAACATTAGGTTAATAAAGTCTACCTATTCCGATCTCTGGTCATGACAAACGACTATAACTTTGCTATAGATTATATTTAATACCACTTAATTATTATATAATATTTTTGTCTATTTATTTGGATAACACTTTTAAGATCAATGATGTTAAGTAGAAGACTTCATATGATTATAAAAGTATAAGGTGTATTTCCCAGTCTCGATTGATCAACCTACTGATTTTTAAACGTTCTCATGGTGCCCAAAACACCCCTAAGTAAGTACTTTGCCAAATTTATTGAAGTATAGATATATTCTATAATAATGATTATCCGTGTCAAATACAGAAACCCTAAGCCAGAAACCAGTGCTGCCTACATCAACAAAACACTTTTTTATAACAAACACTTTTTTCTGAAAACCTGAAGCCTCTATTATAAGATATTTTCTCTGAAAAACACCAACGCCTTATTTGTTTAATACGTGTTTCGCGCTTATTTTCCAATAACAAAGCTGTTATAATAAAAACAGTGAAAAACTTCCAGCCTGCAGCTGCCGATATTCTAGAAAAATTAAATAAAGAGCGGTGATTGGTCGAAGCAGGCTAATGACTGTTGAAGCAAACTTCTTTTATTTTCCATCGGTTTATTTCGGACTAGAATCGGCTGGCTCTATTTTCTAGTGGGAATACAAAAATGGTATAACTATTTTAGTAGTTTTAGTTGTTTAAATATTAACGTTATTTGGGGAAGTATAATTATACTGAGATTTTATTCTGTAATTAAATCTAAAGCACAAAAACAGCAAGAAAAATAACAAAGTATTTCTATGGTAACACAAAATTAAACTTGATTACATATAATGTAAATATTGCTTTTTGAATTGTGTACTTCTGATAAGGCGTCGTCTTAAATAAAAGCAATCATCGCGTGAATACGCAATCTTCAGGTTAAATTGTTTGGCAAAACAGGAAGGCGCCATCTGTTGGTGCGACGACGTCATCGGGTTTGCAGTACAAATAAAACAATAATTGCAATGATTGCTTTGTATTAGGACAACACTAATGGCCTTATCCCACTTAGACGGACTGTCTTTTATTTAAAAAAGAAACAATTGATTGAATTCTATGTCAATAAAAGCCTTTCTCAATTTGTGTCAACATTTATAATGAATGACTGTATTATTATAAGTAAACAAATTATATTAAAAAGTGTACTTATAATATTTGCGAGAATATTATCAGTACACTTTTCAACATCCATAAATATTTTGATGCTAAATCTAGCAGAAAAGACTTAAAAAATAGGTGTTTCCTCGTAACTCTTAAAACAGGCAATAGTAAATAATCTCTTCAAAAGGTTTTCCAAAAACAACAAAGTCCAATTCAACGAAATCGTGAGCAAAACTAAGTTATTCAAAATTAAATTTGTAAACGCTGAAATAAGGCCCTTCACTCCCGTGTTTAAAACCGTTTAATAAAAGGAAAAGCTCAACATCTTTTCACAGCATTGCTAATTATCGCGAATACAGGCCAAACCGCAGAAAACGGAGGAAAAACTTCTCAACAGCTTGCCTGGATAGTTTATGTTCTAAACGCGCTAAACTATGATAATTTATTTTCGAAATATCCCGACACCTGGATATTTACAGAAAACGAATTTCTGCAAAAATTTAAGTACTTAATGGGTTTTTCAACAAGAACTTTGTTTTTTAAAAAGATGAATACGATTCAAATTTTTATTGTATTATAACGAGGAAGGTTAATATAAAGAATATAGATATAGATATATAAAAAATAAATGTATGAAAAATGAAATCTAGCAAATGTCCACCACGACCACGCTGTCAGATGTCGATTCTTTTATCAACATTTTTAATTACTTTTTGACAAAATTACGTCGTTAATTACGTCACGGATTTTGAATTTTAAAGCTGCAATCGATTCAATTGGCTCCGTATAGACTGTCTTTAACAAATCCCCAGAAAAAAGAATCCAGTGGTGTTAAATGTTAAATCACACGATCCGGCTGGCTGAATTACGTGAAATTATGCGATCGGGAAGTTTGGTTTGCAATAAATTTATCTTTGATTGTTAGAATCAACATCTGTCAGCATGGTTGTGGTGACATTTTGTTTTAAAAAACAAAGTTTTTGTTGAAAAACCCTTTACTTTACCTAGTTTTATAAAGTGGTTCAGTGTACAGTTCCTTCGGTTTCTAATCACAAAGTTTGACGCGTTATAATTAAAAGCAAGTCAAGTGATACGACTGGCTGTATTGAAGTATGCGGAACAGTGTGTTAAGAAAAGGGAGGATCCTCCGTGAAGAAACATAACACGCCAAGAATGGTCTCTTTTGATGTTTATTTAGAAAAACCTGTTTTTGAGAAACATCAACACCCTCAAAGGAACATAAATCTTATTTTCATGTTGTTATTTTTAGCGTTTACGGTTTTATGTAATCCCCGATCTGCTTTTGGTGTAGGTGGACTTTGTATTCGCTTTTCTTTTATATTTAACGAGGTTTTCATTCTACAGATATTCGGCACTGAAGGTATGTGTGATTGGTGGAATGTAGGTGTTCTATTGGTACACCTCTGCCTAACCTTTCGGAAAATACGTAGGTGGTGTTACTTCGTTGTATCCTTTAAAGGCGTATAGATTATTTGTGAGTGCCTGACACACAAAGACCTGGCAACATCAAACGCAGATGTCAAAGATATTTATCCCGTATTGAAGATGTATAACAAGGATGGCTTATTTCATCAACGTGTATGATTAACAGATAGACAGTCAGACAGAGAATATGTGATCTGCTTGGATCACAAAGATAATTCTAGCTAAATAACTGCGCACGTATGAATTAAGTACTAGGCATACATACCAAGTCAGTGAGGTGTAGTCGCGTTAGAGGACACGACTTGAAACATGGGTCTTGGAAGTTCAGGGCACGTCAAGTTTCCAACGTTTGACAGGTTTTCAGGTTAAATAAGAGTTTTAAAAAACATAACCCTCCTTCTAGCGCAGTCGGGTAAAAATATATGTATTTTCTTTTAGAAATCTTGGTTTAGGCTTGTATGCTTTCTCAACTAGTACTTCAAAGCTTTTTTCGTTCCTTTTCAGAGGTCATACACATGGCTACTTAAAGTTTATATTGGTATACTTTGTGTGAGCATAATCCATACATAAATTACAAATGTGTGGGTGCACTAATCATATTAGGTAACTATCTTTTGCCCGCGTCTTCGTACGCGCATATATTACCTATCCCGTTTATTTCCGTTTCCGTTGGAATTTCGGGAAATCCTGTCTTAGTGCTCCCCTACACTCCCCAAGGAACAGTTTTTTTTTTTGAAGTATGGGAAATCATTAAATATCTTCTTCCGCTGTGGGTGGAGTGGAAGGGCGTGTCAGACTGTTACTGACTAAAAACTATCCGAGTTAAAGCTCTTTGCGTTCCAGAGCCGCGGTGATTCTTTCGAACGAATTTCGCAACTCGCCAAGGAACCTATATGCCAAATTTCAGCTTTCTATGACCATTCGTTTTGACTGTGCGTTGTCTGTCAGTCACTCGGTCAGTAACAGAAGAATGTTATATATATTGATTGATATGAATTGGCCAAAGTCTATTTCCGTTGGAAAAAAAGTCACAAGTTTCAAGTAGCAGTGTTTCTTTGAAATTTTATGGGTAAACTAATAATAATATTTGCAAAGAGCGCAGTACTTGTACAATTTAAACCTCTATTCATTTTCTTTTGTAACACACGCGGGAATATGTTTATAAATGACTGTATAAACCTCTTTGTTAAATGCTGTTACATAACTAATCTATGGTACAGCTTTATCTATGGCCTTTGTTCTCAAGCGCAAGCAGATTTGTGTAACCCCAGCTTAACGCAGACAATGCAGTAATCTTGGATATTCATTTAACACAGCTAATAGGTAAATTATTACTACACATTGTGTTCTGAAATATATCCGAGCTATGTAACGCTTTAGTTAACGAAGACAAAATGCTAGATCTTGCCCTAAAGGATCAAGTTTACAGCGTGATATTTAAGTGCCCGCATGCCATCAAATGATAAAGATGAATTGGGCAATAAATACCGTTCATGAGTGCATATGGTCAACAAACTATAGCCAGAGCTGCTTACTGCTATTTCTGAGTTGTAAAAGCAAGTAAGTACTAGTCACTAGGAATTTACCATTACTGAAGTTTATGGTTACCACATGTGGGCGTTTTTTTTTGGGCATGGCCTCTCGCAGTTCAATCTATGAGGTTTTCGACTGCTTAACCGGACTTGCCTGTGGCGGTCTTAATATAAATATTAAAGCCTCAAGCCAGGGCTTATAAAAAACTTACAAACTAAGCGACTACACGCTAAGGGCACCTCCCATGGGGTACCTCGGCTTAGGGCGTCGCTGGAGGGAGGACACCTAGGGACGGGCTGGATCGAATTCATTCATTTAGGATTATTATTTGAGACGAAATTAAAACTACACCATGCGAGCGTGTATGGTGTAGCTACGTAGATCATGCTATGACATGATCTACGTAGCTACACCGTAGCATCCATCATAGAACAAAAAGGTGTCCAAAAATTATACTTTTTCATTGCGCTGTTTGGATTTATCAATCAATCCAGTCTGACCTTATCTATTAATCAATGCAACTGAGAACCAATGTTTGTCCTGAAACAACTGCCTGTTTGATGTCCCAACTCACAGAATAAACTAAAGACAAAAGAACTTAGGCGAAATCAACATGAAGTGAGCTGTCATTCAAACAATCATAGTGGAATGATTTTACTTCAAGCACACACCACCCTAGCTTTCACGGTGAATTGTTAATAGGTACACACTTCTGGTTTGATTATAGAGTAACTGGGTAAAAAGATACAAGGGGTATCTTTTTAGGCAAGAATGGTTGTCGGACTAACTTCTGGTTATAAAATGTAGTATTGCCCTGTGCGATAAGACCGCCCATTGTACACTTGTTTTTTTTTAAACGTTTTTACTATGTTTGTAATGAGGTGTACAAAAAAGTATATAATAAATAAATAATAAATAAATAAGGTCAACATTTTTATAATTAGCTATGTACTTCCTATTCCTTTGTACAGTTTTTATAATTACACTTATTATCTCCACTTCAACATACATCATAATCATCTTATATTCTAGCACGAACTGCTTTGTAATTCTGCTCAAATATCATCGCTCCACTGAGTTGACTTAAACTTTGAAATGTTGCCACGTATCCTTTTGTTCTGAGTACTGTTCTAGCTCATAAATGAATACTAGTCAGTTAATTTAGATTTGTACGGGTAGGAAAACAGACAAGTTTCCAGCGTTGGACATCAAAAATTGCGAAACTATAAGCTACTTTATGAAATCGTTAATTCACTGTCAAATCCCTAAAAGCCTTGGTACCTATTTTAAAGAATTGGTACCTATTTTAAAGAATTGGTACCTATTTTAAAGAATTGGTACCTATTTTAAAGAATTGGTACCTATTTCTGACTTAAACATTTAAAGGGGGTATGACACCGGCTACTGACGAGAAATGCAAAATAATTGCAGTAAATAAGGTACTCTAGGCATTCGAACTGGCATTACTGGTTGAATTTGAAACTATTATGAGTCCTGTCACCGAAATTAAAAATAAACTTACCAATTACATAAAACGTCAAAAAACTCGAAACAAGTCATACAAAAAGCGCCATTGGTCGGCGCATAAACGCGACGATCGCGTATTCGCGCGATTTTTGATTTATATAAAGACGACGCTTATAAGTCACAAATTGTTTGGGTTTGACCACGTGTCACTTCAGTAGCGCATGTCAATCCCCATACATTTTAGACATTTTGACAATCATTTTGTCAATAAAATGTCAGTTGCTCTAGACCATAGGTTCCATATGCTTTTTAGCAGGAAACATGGTACAAGTAAACAACGATTGTGTGCTATTAACTTGTTCTTGCATTGCAAATAATAAGATCTGGTATATCTCGAGTGAAGTCAGGGGTATAACTATGAACAAACAGCAAATTCAAACAAGCGCTTCAGAAGCGATTCAGCTACGGTTCGCTATCATGTGTGCTGTACTTCTTACTATCGATAACACAGAGTAAATAGAAAACAGAGATCAAGCTTAATTTTTTTATGACGTGTGACAAGGCTAGAACGCGAGCAGCTCGTGATTAAATAGTAACAGCCGCACGGGTCGATCTTCAAGGTTAAGCTACGCTTGCTGAGGTCGGTCTGTGGATGGGTGACCCCTTTTAACCTCCGTGCCTCGGAAAACACGTTAAGCCGTTGGTCCCGGCTGCCATTTATAGATCTTTGGCAGTCGTTGCGGCTTGTCAAAAGCCAGAAAATCTGACAACAGTCTAGCCAAGAAGTACCGTGTTACCCAATCAATGGGTTGTGGAGGTCTGGTAGGCAGCCGCTCCACGTAAAACACAGGTATTCAGCTTAATCCGGTTTGACTGGAAGCCGACCCCAATATAGTTGGGAAAAGGCTATGCAGATGATGACAAGGCTAGAAGAATAACTCATCAAATGACTTCTTGCCGACACGACGACGCTCTGAGTGGAGCGGAAGGGCGTGTCAGACTTTTACTGACTAAAATCCATCCGTGTTCTTTCTAACGTGTTCTTCTTAACGTTCCAGGGCCGCGGTGACTCTTTCAAACAAATTCCGCAAACCTGGCGGGCTCTCTCTGGCCCTAGCGGGCCCCGTCTCCTATGCTAACATCTCTTTGAGGCGCGCGTGGAACACAACGCGCCATCGACCCGGGCTTAGTGGTGATCGGACAGCAAACCACGCGCCTACGGTGGCCGGGGATCGGCCTGCGACTCCCGATGCCCGGGGCGTCTTCTTTTGTAGCGGTGGTTTGGGCGAAGGCCTTGTCTTTCCCTCGCGCGGAGGTAAATAAATATTAAACTTTACAGAGCTAAATTTTGTAAGACTTAAATGACCTCCCCTTCTTCCAGCTAAACGGTTGTTTTTGGAGACCTGAAAAACTTCATGGTAGTAGTATGCTACTACCATGAATTTTTTAACGAATTTAAAAGAAAAACCATCACTGTTAAGTAGGCTTTACAAGTTAATGAGTAATGGTCGACCAACCTGTATAAATGTATGAAAATATTAGTTATCCAGTTGGATAACATTCTATAGAAAATTACTTTAGACTAAGTGCGTTTGTAACTTTGCAATCTTAGTAAAATTAGCTATTTATTTTTGTCATGCTATGCTCTACTAAAATGTCACGTCATTAATTCCAAACAATTTTATTATTGAAGCGAAAAATTCTTTAGGCACGTTGAGCACTTTATGAGTGAACAAAAATCATGGAACTCGCGTCATCGTCACGGAATGCTTTAGCTTTCGCTTAGTTTTCACTTCTATCGGCAGTCCCCAAAAACTGCCCCACATATTTATTTTTTTTATCGCTGAGTTATGTCCAAACAAACGGAGCCGATTTGGTTTAGATCAAACAGATTTGGCCATTAGTAAAAAAAAAAAAGGAATCCCGCTAAAAATTTTATTTAGTTGAGAATCTGTTTAGTATTTACTCTATGACTTTAATGTTGGTATCTTCAAACAGACCCTCGTCAGATCGCTAATGATGTCTGATCGTACTTCGTCTGATGCAATTTATGGCTATAGATGTTGCACTCATGGCCACGTGTCAATTATTGCAATTAGAACCTTATTTCAATGCTCATAAATGTCATACAAAAGGCTGTTTTAATCACAAATATTATTTTTATTTTTAATTCAGGGTGTAAACATGGTATGGTGGTACCTTCCTCGAAGTATTTTGACCCTGTGTTGAAAAACCCTGTATAAAATTATGACTGTCATGATAAATGACCGGTTCTAAAATTACTTTTAACTTTTACGGTTCAATCAATCAAACTGAAAACCTTGGTTTTGATTAAAAGGAAGAAGTAGATATTTAAGCCCGTATATTGGTTACTCGTTTTGCCTCCGACTTCGTCCATGTGGATGCATGATATACATTATTTATAATTCCCTATTCAATTTTAAACCTTTAGCTTTCAGGAATAATGGAACTTTCTATCAGTAAAAATATTGTTAGAATTGGTTCATTCGTTACGGAGATTGATTATAGTATAGATATTCAATGTGATACAAGTACCTATATTACTTTAAGTTCTATGCCCATTTCTATTTTACGACTCATGCATCATTAGATTTATAAGTAATCCTTGTGAGAGCTATCAGGTTTTTCATTCCATTCTTTGACGTCAAAAGACTGCTCTAAATTACTCATTTTAAAATATTTGAAATGAAGATAAAATTTTGCTACCAAGCAATTTGCTAGCTCTTTAAGATAAAAATGTGTTAAATTACTTCAATTTATTCTACCCTATCTGTAACTAAAATAGACTTTATGTATGGCGTAATAGGTATCTGATTAGGTCAAAGAGTAGTGATGCGCTGAATGGACACAAGGCGTATTTTTCTTTGCACTTGTCCGGGTGCATTGACCCATACTCGTAGGCTTCTTTGAAGACTGCATGAGCTGCAGTGTCTTGATCTGTAGGCTCCAACCTGTAAGAAAATACAAATTGGTTACTGGGGGATGGGCTTCTTCTAGGTAAGCGTTCTACATCATCGACCACATCATCGCTAACTACACTGGTCAACAAAAAATCACTTTTTGTGTGTCACAAGATTTTTTTTAACGAATTATGTTAAGAACTTGCTTAAGTATCATAGAACTGAAATCAGAATTATTGAGACACGAACAGTTTTCTTGTCATATGATTTTGAAGTGGTGCTTTGAGACGAAAACTGAAGTTTTCAGGTGATTATAATACAGGCACGTTATCATATTAAAGGATTAGTTGTGTAGCAGATGGCACTTCAGTATACTCAACTATCCTTTTATATTAAAAAATGCCAAAATAAGCTCAATTTTTTTTTAAATTCAAGGTGCAGAATTTCTTTTTTGAGTTTTAAAAATAATTTCACCATAAATGCTTTACATTTATGGTGAAATTATTTATATTGTGTAACCTCGTCTCAATAATAATAAAAACATAAAATAAATAGGTGAACTGATTCACAAAATAGAAGTTCATTTAAATTATCACTCTCATGATCTAGGAACAAACCAATTCAAATTGATTTTATAAAAAAAAATTAAATGTTTGCTGAGAGGAAACTCAGCAAACATTTAATTTTTTTTTATACTGTACCTGCAGTACAATCATCTAATAACAATCTAATAAGTATATAAAACAAACGACTACAGCGGAAAAATATGTAATAACCTGATTCCCGTCATACCCGCAAACGTTTACGATGCCTTCAATAGTAAAGCGGCAATAATAATCCTTCATAAACGTACCAATAAATGTATATAATTATAGAGGTTAAACAAGATATAAAAGTAGTAACAGCTGTGAATAACCAACCAGTAGTTTATGGTCGTAATATTTTTACCCTTTATGTGGAGGTAACTCTCGGGTTTTTCTAGGTAAGGTAGTTTAACCCGTATCTCTCTGCAGTCACAAAATATACCCAAATAAAAGATAATTTTATTTGGGTAAATTAAAAAGTTGTCTATGTTGTGAAAATAACGTAGAATTTTGCCATTTCAGGCAGTGGTAGGCAATTTCATGAAATTGTCAGCCACTCCTTTAATTTAGATATCGCGTTTTTTGTCGGAGAAACATAGCAGAAACAATCCATACGCGCGACTACAGCGTCTGTATCGCCGTATCAGCGCGTTCGTATTGATACAAATGCGCCACTAAATTTTTGTGTGCTAAAGTTTACCGTATGCGTCTGAATTGCTTTTGAAGCGCGTTAGTTCCCATCACTTGCGCGTCATCGGCGCGTTAAAAAAATTGCTGTGTGCAAAGGCCCTTGGTCATCCCATTCGAACCTAACCTATTTGTGTCGGAATGCTCTTGATTCGCTCAAACCTCACCTTTACCAACCTCGGCCACATTATGTAATGACCAATTGATTTGGCCACGACACATGCATACATATTATAATGTCATCAATATCTTTTCAGCTGATAGACGCCAACTAATAGATAAAGACCTCCCCCAAACATCGCAAAAACGACCGATCCTTTCCTTTTTTGGAAGACTGCTAATTATTTCAGCCGAAAGATATCCACTGCTGGACATTTGCCGCCCCCAAAGGAGGGGGCGGGGGCTGCCATAATCGCCACGCTTGGCAGGCGGGTTGGTGATCGTAACGTAGCTGTTGCAATGTACAGAAGCACAGAGAATACTGCTGCCCATTCTTTGGTGAGTCCCTTAGTCGCCTCTTACGACACCCACGGGAAGTGATGGGATGGTGTTATTTTTTTACGTCAGACATACCATACCTGAATGACGACGGGACAACTTATTAACATTAGATATATTGGTTCCAATTAATGTATTCATTGGGCTACCAAATTGCTTTATTAAATGGAATACCTGTTTTATTTATTATTGTTTCAACGTACTGTAATAATAATAATAATAATAAATTTATTATATTTGTATTGTGCTCAATAGGTAAGTTAACTAAATGGCTTTATACAAGTAAGCTTCTAAATATTATAATAAAGCTGAAGAGTATGTTTGTTTGAACGCTAATCTCTGGAACTACCAGTCGGATTTTGAAAATTATTTTTGTAAATGATAGCCACATTGACTGATAGACATGATGCTGTAGACTAAACGGGAAATTTCTACGGGAACAGGAAAAAATTATGATATGCGCGTACGAAGTCGCGGACAAGCTAGTAACTAGAATAAAATTAAAGCGTAGCATGGAATAAGATACATACTACACAAATCTCGAGAACAAGAAGTTACCAAGCGAAGTTTAGCAAGTTATCTAATGTGTGCATCGAGTAGTTAATGCAGTAGCCGGCTAGAGAAATTCGCAGTGAGCTGCTAAGATTAAGTTCCGAATTGTACTGAATTATTTACACGGACATATATGTAGATACATCTATATGATACATAATTATGCTTTTATATATCTGTATGAGTGACTTGGATTACATTGGCAGAAAAACGGCAAGTTTTAGAAACAACTTTTGAAGATATATGACGACATAGTATATACCAAATAAACTCTTAACTCTTGTCGCAGATAAACTCTTTTTCTTTCTTTTTTATACCTTCTCCTCCTCCTCCTAAAGACTAGCCATCGGCAAGGGACAAGTGTGTGCGCAAACACAGGTGCACTCCCTCTGCCATTACCCTCATATACTGATGGGACGACAACCCGACACGACCGCAGAGAGATCAGTCGCGGAACCAACTGCTTAACATGCTTTCGTAGGCACGGGGGTGCCACACCACCTCCTCAAATTCCGGGTTGTCACTAAGAAATTCGTATTGGAAAAACCCAATAACACTTTTTGCCCGATCTGGGAATCGAACCCAGGACTCTACGCTGGGCAGTCGCACATACTAAATAGAGATCTTGGCCACATAGTGAATGAGGACCTGAACTATGACATTGACATAGAAAGGGAGCAAAGAGCGTTATCGATCCGATGTAATATGCTGGCTCGTAGGTTTGCACGATGTACTAGAGAAGTGAAACTCACTTTGTTCAAGGCGTTCTGCCAGTCGTTCTACACGTCCAGCCTGTTTGTTAGACATACGCAGAGGGTCTACAACATTCTTCGTGCACAATATAATAACACTTTTAGGGTACTGTTGGGGCTGCCGCGGTTTTGTAGCGCATCGGGCATGTTTGCTGAAGCCGATACAGATAGCTTCCAAGCTATTATGCGTAAAAAAACAGCATCCTTGATGCAAAGGCTTCGGAGGAGCACCAACAGCATTCTAAAGGTGAAAGTGAACAAACCTGATTGCCCGTTCCTGGGCACTGGACCAGTATGCACAGCTGCAGGTCTAGTGCAGCGGGAACCGGACATAGTTACAAGTATTAGTTTTATTTATTTTAATTAGTTTTTGTTCTGTTTTAGTTGTATGTTTTCTTTTGTTGTGAGGAGATAAGTTTACTTATATAGCTTTATAAGTATTACTAACAACAATATGAATATGAATATGTTCGATGTAAATAAAAATAATACGACCGCGGGGCCAACGGAGCAGTTAAAACAACATTGTAATGGGAGCTCGTGGCTAAGTAGCAACGGCCGAACAGGTCGATCTTCAAGAAGAAGCAACGCTCACTGAGGTTGGTCCGTGGATGGGTGACCATGACCATCTATTATAAACGGAAAATTTTCCTTGCCTCGAAGAGCACGTTAAGCCGTTGCTCCTTGCTTTCATTTAAAGATCTTCGACAGACGTTATGAAACGCTTACCAGAAAAGTACCTGTTTTACTACCAAAAAATACGAAATACCTGCAAGAATGGATAAATGCTCACCAAAAGGCAAAGTTGGAACCCCGCTTCGCGGTGCTCTATGGTTAGCAAAAAAAACAACCACGAAGGGGATAGGGGGCTTCTTACCTAACCTGTCCGAGTCGGGGTGCTCCAAGTACCGAGCTCGTTTAGCTCGCTCTTGCATCCAAATTGTAATTCAGGAAAACAAGATTTGGTGAAGATTTATCCATTTTGTTAGGCAAAAAGAATATAAATACAACACGTACAATCATTCTGATGAGTGTGTAATTATTTAGGAACTTTTTAAGTTCCTAAATAATTTAAAACGTTATTCTTTAGGCACCTCGGTATAGAGTAGGTTTATTTTATTTGAACTTAACATATTTTATTTGGTACGCATTTAAATCGTAGCCTTATAAATAATAATTTGTTGGTGAACTCACAGGGCCATGAGAGACCAAACAAAATTGATTAATTAGTGAATTGTGAGAACAAAATAGGGCAATTCTGGTATTTTTGAGGAGCGTTTGCAATCGCATCACAGTCGCCATAATGTGAAAAACATCACTTATAGTTTCCCTACATCTGCCAATTACAATATGTATTGATTGCGACTAATTTATTTAAACATTATATACAATAGTGGTACATGGGCGGACTTAATGTAATGAGGCATTATCTACCAATCAACCTTTGGATTATAAAAAAAGAACGACACTGTGATATGTGTACAACAAATGAATAAAATTGAAAATAGTTTTTTTTTTAAATACAAGTAATAGGTTCGTATGAACCAGTACCTATTGCTTTTTTTTTTTTTTTTTTAAGGATGGGAAATCATCAAATGACTTCTTCCGCTCTGGGTGGAGCGGAAGGGCGTGTCAGACTCTTACTGACTAAAACCCATCCGTGTTCCTTCTAAAGCCCTTTGCGTTCCAGGGCCGCGGTGACTCTTTCGAACAAATTCCGCAACCCTGGCAGGCTCTGGCCCTAGCGGGCCCCGTCTTCTATGCTGACATCTCTTTGAGGCGCGCGTGAAACACAACGCGCCATCGACCCGGGCCTGGTGGTGATCGGACAGCGAGCCACCCAACGCTCGCCGTCCGCAGGCCCGCGCCTACGGTGGCCGGGGATCGCCCTGCGACTCCCGACGCCCGGGGCGTCTTCTCCTGTAGCGGCGGTTGGGGCGAAGGCCTTGCCTTTCCCTCGCGCGGCCCGCCTCCTCCTTCGCTAGCATTACTGCTTCGCAGAAGGAGGTGACCGCTTCCCAAGCCTCCTCGCTCCGGACCATGGATTCAACCAGGGCCGGACGCGAGAGGTTGCCGCCGCCGATCGCCTCGACGAGGACACGGCGGTGCTCAGCCCAAGCAGGGCAGACCTCCACCGTATGCTCCACCGTGTCCTCCGGGCGATCCTCACAGTGCTGACACCCGGGCGTGTCCTCCCGCTTAATCCGAAACAGGTACCTCCCGAAACAGCCGTGTCCGGTAAGTACCTGCGTCAGGCGGAAGGTGAGGACGCCGTGGCGCCTCTCCAGCCACTCCTCAAAGAGGGGCCTTACCGCCGCAATTGTGGCGTGCCCAGCGCTGGGCCGCGATAGTCGCAGTCTCCATACCGCCATAGTATCCTGCCGGAGCTCCGTCCGCCGCGACGCAATTTGCCGTGGCAGCGGAGTTTCGCCCCGGCGAAGCACCTCCACGCGCCACGCGTAAACGTGCGCGAGGGCTCTCGCCTCCAGATCCCATGGCGGTAATCCGGCAAGGAGGCTCGCCGCCTCGCCGGAGACCGTGCGGTATCCCCGAGCCAGCCGGATGGCCATGACCCTTTGGGCCGCGTTGAGCTGGCGGGCTGGTCGCCCCTTCAGCGTTAGGGCCCACACAGGGGCCCCATAAAGGGCCATGGACCGCACGATCCCCGCATAGAGCCTCCGGCAGGAGGCGTTTGGACCCCCTAGATTGGGCAGGAGCCGCTTGAAAGCAGCTCCAGCCCGCTCCAGTCTGGGAGCCAAACGTCGGAAGTGCTCCTCGAAGTTCCACCGGCTGTCGAGAACGAGCCCCAGATACCTGATCGTCGACCCGACGCCGATGTGAACCCCTCCTACCGTTAGTTGGGATCCCGCTGGTGGCCTGTTCCGAGAACCATGAAAGCACATGGCCTCGGACTTGTGCAGGGCCACCTCGAGACCCAATTGCCGGATCCTTCCAACGACTATCACGACCCCACGTGTCATCAAGTCGGCCGCCGCCTGATGCGACCTCCCCTGTGCCAGAACCAGCGTATCGTCAGCGTAACAGATCACGCTGACGCCGCTAGGGAGGTCAGCACGCAGCACCCAGTCGTAGCCGATGTCCCACAGGAGCGGCCCCAGAACCGAACCCTGTGGAACACCACACGACATCTCTCGCCGCTTCCACTCACTCCGGTGACCGGGGAGTACCTATTGCTAGTGTTTTGATTTATTAACGAATCGATGTCTCCACATTGTATAATACTACTAACATACATATATAATGCTAAAGTAATAAATTATTGAACAATTATGTTTCTTTAGACGTTATTTTAGACTTTGTAGTGTTTTTTAAGTATCAGAATTGGCCTTCAGGTATCCATCGTATTATATCAACATGTTTATGTAAACGTGAAGTTATACTAATACTTTTGTGGGATTGTTTCCATACACAATCCCATAAAAGTAATAAAAAATAAAATATTCCCATTTACAAACGCGGTTAGCGTAAAATGATTACGTAAATCTCCAAACTATATATTTTAATATCACCTCGCCACTTAATCCCTCAACAATATCACAGATACACAATAGAATAGCGAATACTGGATATTGGAACTTTAACAGGATTATGGCTCGGTCGCGCTAAGTTGGCCCGATGCACGTAGTATCAATATTTGCGTGCTTTGATTAAATTTCGATTCATAGGGCTCCAATTGATTCGGTCTGCATCAACACTGTATTGTTAGCGTAGTCCATAAATAGATATTATTGCACAGGCTTTCCGATACAGCGCGGAGATTGAAGAAAAATATGAACGTATTTTTGAATACTGCATGGTTTGTCCGTTTTAAAAAGAATTGTTTTGTTTGTGGAAACTTTTTTTTTTACTAATAGTTAAAAAATGGGATTTTTAAATATTTTATTATTCTTTTCATATTTTTAATAATAAAATTTTATAAATAAATAACGAGCATTGAAAATAATCAACAAAAAAAAAACACATGGAACATAAAGTCCTTGATATAAATACTTAATGAAAATCAGTTCATGTCCTGCAACACAGATATGCGTACGCGATGTGTATAACACAAATTGCTTGTGACGTTGTAGTAGTCTCCTTTAATTCTTTGATAGCATGGATCTTAAATATCTTCAATTTTACAATTTTACTTATGTTCGACAATTCTAAATTGAGTGTGCGTAATTACTATGTTAAAAAAACAACTAATGATATAATTTCATTTCATATAATGATTTGTTTGATATACTTGTTAGATAAATGAAACATGATGTCATATGAGCATCATGGCTTTCTATAATAGAGCAACAATTATTTAGACCAAACGAACGGCACCCTCCTAAAACGCCTGTTTTTTTATCACGCCAAGCTCGTTAGGAGTTCCGTTGGAGATAAAAACTATTCAACAAAACCAGGTTAGTGAATCATTATAAAAATTAAAAATGATTTGAGTTTATAAAGTTAAAGTATATAAAAATATTTATCAGAAGTTCTCAAACTCATTATTCGAAATTATCTACAAAGTCACATTTTCACTCCCATACTTTTTACTTATGAAAAATTTTAGCATACGCTTCCCTTGTACACGGAAATTGTTTTCAAACATGCGTTTCTTTTTACGGATGTGGCAGTTCCGCCATACTTATTTAATAAGCCGCCCTTACAGCCGAACGAACCTTTTTATGCGAGTTGGTAAATGTGAGATATAAGGGAAGCACACGATGTTGGCTTGATACGAGACACTGGAGAAGAGTGGTCTGGCTTTATTTTTAAGTTAGGTTGTAATATTGTTTATGTTTTGTACGATCTTTGCTATCTTTGACTTTTCAGAGGATTTTAAGAAGACCCATATTTTGTGAAAAACCCAACTAATGGATATAAAATGTATTAAAAATCATTATGGTGATATCACACCAATCAATCGATCGTCAATCGATGGTACAATGGATTAGTCGAAGTCGATCGATAGTGTCTACTACACCGATCAATCGTTCGTCGATCGATGCCGTCAACACAAAAGTTACACCCTTATAATGCGCGATAAATTTTAAGTTTTTAATTTATTGTTTTTTATGTAATGGTTATTTATTTAACCACTAGTCAAGCTTAAATATTCATCGATAAACGCACATTAACGTAATTAAGATGGCCATTATTTGTAACCATTGGTTATCTACGGAAACTAACCCATAATTTAACATACTCCTTAGTATATAAGAGTTAAAACATGTAGCGTCCTGTAGTTACTGTCCCTGGAAACAGAACGTGAGTTTATTAATGTATTTGTTGAATTTAAATTCCAATTGATTTGGCACTATATCAGGATTATATAAACAAATGAACAAGTATTCCACCACAATCCCGTTTCAGTTCCTGGTATTAAATAGTTTTCTCTGGCCACGAATTTGAAATTCCCATTCAATCCAAATCTTTTGTTAGATTGCATTTCAATTAATAATATGACTGGTTGGTATCAATTGATTAGTTGGCGGAATGTATATTGTTATGAAATAAATGATTTATGATTTAATGTATTTTAGGGAACTTTCGAACGTCTTTTTTTACTACAAAAAAAGAAGACAAGTACTATCCAAAAAACATGGTGAGTTCCCGACTGAACATATTGAAACTTGGGTCGAGGCGATCATCATAATAATGTTTTAACATAAATATGTACCTAATGAAAAAATCATAGGTAACAAAATCACAGTGCCAGTAATGAATTTTTTGACTCAAAATGAAATTAGTTAAAACCTTTTTCGTGAAACCACCCTTTTTAAATATTGCACAAAATTTTAATACAAACGTGGTATAATTAAATGCTCGTGTTTTTAATTATGTCCGAACCAAAAGGCGCCTTTGTCAATATTTTCAATAAAAGTCTCGCATATCCATTTATTTTGTTTATTGGTATACTATGAAATATGTCAAAGTCTTATTCACATTGTTCTTTCTTGAGTTTAAAATACCTTGTGCTGTACCTAAGAAATTTTTCATTATACATAGTTTTTATAGCTAAAATCTATATTTTAATTTCAAATTAAGTTGCAATCCACTTATCACTTTATTACACATTTCCTTCGAGTTAAGGTTTATTACGTCGGTATTTTTTCATTTAAGTAAAAAAAATGTATATTACCAATAGGTTTTACAATTTCAAAGTAAAGGTGAAAGAAAATCCTCAGAACTAATTGGTTATAATCACGCAGTAGAAAAATCCTGGAAATTCCACTACAATTCAGAGGAAGCATTGAAATCAGTATTCTTTTGTAATGGGAGGTCCTTTGCTCTTTGTGATAAAAAAGATGTTAAGTAGTTGCCATTATCCCTAGCCTAACTTAATATTATAATTGCAAAAGTGTATTTTTGCCCTCTACACGTCTTAACGGCTGAACGAATTTGGATGAAACTGCACAAACTGGTATATCATATTCTGGAATAGGACATCACGTCACGTCAAGCCACCGCCGGAGAATAAAATGATAACCGTGAAACCACGATATTTCAAGAAAAATAAAAACCGGTTTTTGTCTTTAATTTGCTAAGCAATAGAAGATGTATAGAGATATAAAAACCGGCCAAGTGCGTGTCGCACCACGCAGTGTAGGGTTCCGTATTTACCCGTCTCCTAAACCACGTCAAAAAATTTGTAAAATAAAACTTCACTATACCTAATAAGATTACAAAATTACAAATGCACTAGGTTTTAAGTCATTTTTTATGGAATTATTAGATTTTTTTACTTACCCAGGTTCATTTTTTAAGTTGGTCGACTATTACTCGTTAACTTGTAAAGCCTACTTAGCTGTGATAGTTTTCCTTTTAAATTCATTATATATATGCTACTACCATGAATTCTTTCACGTGTCCAAAAACAACTAGCCAAGCAGTCCACGAATTAACTAACTATATTACTACCAACTTAGATAGGGGTATGCACACAATAGGGATCTTTCTAGACCTTGCCAACGCCTTCGAAACTATTTCTTGTTCGTTACTTTTGCACAAGCTTGAAACACTTGGGATAAGAGGAGAACAACTTCTACTATTTTCTGATTATCTCAGCGATCGTCAGCAATGTGTAAAAATAGGTCAGTATACAAGCTCTGAACTTAAAAATAGTTGTTGTGGTATTCCAGAAGGTAGCATTTTGGGCCCCACTTTATTTTTAATCTATATAAATGAACTATGCAGCCTGTCGCTCCAAAATGGTGTCATATGCGGACGACACCGCTCTATTATTTTCAGCTAATTCAAGAGCTGAGGTGTATGAATATGCTCAAAATGGTTTTAACATTGTTTCTAATTGGCTCCGTAATAATATCCTAACATTAAATGCAGATAAAACAAATTACATTTTATTTACAATGAGAAATACTAACATACCGCTTACTAATCTAAACATTCACGCACATAATTGTTGCACGTATGCTGACACTGTATGTTCCTGTCCCACTTTAGCTAAAGCTGACCATTTAAAATATCTAGGTGTCACCATTGACTCAAATCTAAATTTCCGTAAACATATCGAATTACTGTGTACAAGAGTGCGCAAATTAATATATGTTTTTAAGAATTTACGGAACATAGCCGACTATAAATTAATTAAACAGGTCTATTTAGCTTTGGGTCAATCCATTATTACATATTGCATAACTTCTTGGGGTGGTGCAGCAAAAACAATTTTACTCCCGCTAGAGCGCGCTCAAAGAGCAATTCTAAAGGGTTGCTATCTTTCGCCCTTTTAGATTTCCTACGCACCAGCTCTATATAGCATGTAATGTGCTTACAGTGCGGCAATTGTTTATTTTAAACATAGTGCTACACCAGCACACTGCACTTCCTTTTGACCCTGTACCTTCAGACAAGAGAAGGAAGGACTTGCTTTGCATAAAGCCTCAAACTAGACATGCGTTTGCAAATCGTTTTTATGTATTCATAGGACCTTTTCTATGTAATAGGCTAAACAAGGTACTAAACTTCTATAGTGTAAGGTTTACAAAATTTAGCAAGATGTTGTCAGAATATTCAATGTTACTCAATTATATGGACACAGAACAACTTCTAGAAATATTGGCATGATGATATTTAATTCCCTCGTAAGTGTTTACTTTTGTATAATTACATAGGCTTAGTTTTAGCTATCAATGTACCATTAAGCTTTTTCTCGTAGTTACTAAGTTTAGATAATTTATTTTTTATTTATGTATTCATAGTTTAACTTTAAATTGTATTGTCCCAATGTAATTGGATCGTAGAGTGATGGCCTGAAACACAGGTTTAAAGTAACCGATATCGGGCGGATCGCTGTTTAACATTGCAATTCCGAACCACCGTTAATTGCATGTTTAACAAAAATATCTTAGTTTAGTTTATTTTTATGCTCTATAATTGTATGGAAAATATTATTACTGTTGACTAAATGTTCATTTTTGTAGACGTTTTTATTTGAATAAATTATTATTATAACTGTTTGGCTAGCTGAGGGGGGGGGGCACTTAACTCTATCAAAAATTACCACTTTAAAGCTTAATATTTCGCAAACGAATCCTTAGATGGAAAAATGGTTTCAGCAAACACTCAATATTTTTAAACGACCTATCCAACGACACCATGAGGTATAGTAATGCCGCTGGCGGAAACTAGTTCGTTGCCAATTAAAATGCATTTTTATAACTTAAAAATGTTATTGATTATCTCGATTCTACGTAACATTTGGAGAATTTATAGGTAGTGTGAGGATCCTCCTCACATACTACCTATAAATTCTCCAAATGTTGTACTCAATTATCTACAGCAAGGGTGTGAAATTACAATTTCAATCGTGAGTATCCTCTCACAATACTTATGAATTATTTGCGTGTGCTTTTTATTAACTTAATTCTATTTATATCAAAACAAGTAATATCCTGCGGATTCTTTTACTTTAATAAAGATTTTTGCAAATTAAGAACCAGAAAAGATTACCAAATATATCAAAATCGGTTCAGCAATTTAGGCGTAAATTTGTAACAAACAAACAAACTCAGTTTCGTATTTATAATATTAGTTAGTTTTGTAACAATGGCCCAAAACTGCGTTACTGGAATTGTCCAGTAACGCAATTTTGGGCCACTGACCCCTACTACAGTCAGTTACCACAATTAGCTGACCCACCTTTGCACAAATAGTTGAGATTTACTACTACTTTGCACGAATAGATAAAATGTTATAATTCTTTCATATTTAATTTACTTTGTAGAAATGAAAATATATATATGTTATTATCTATATTTATATTAATTATACGCTTAGCCCACATATAAAGCCCAAGTTAACCCACATGTTATCTCTTTTAAATCATTTTTCACTCATATAAGCCTTTTTTTTTACTGATTCCTACCTTATATTCTCAAATAGTATTAATAATATCTGTTTTGCAAATCTACTTTTATAACATTGAAACAGACTCAAAGGTTTGCTGGGGGAAAACTCAAATTTGAGTTAAGCTCGCCTTTGTACATTTTTCTTTGTAAATATGTAAAAGTTGCTATGGTTTACATTTTTATGTGTAAATATGTATAAGTTGCTATGTTTTACATTTTTAAGTGTAAATATGTATAAGTTGCTATGGTTATGGGTACAATAAAGAATTAAGGAACCATTTCGAGCATTTTTGGTTATTTTCTGTTTATCTCTATTCTGTTTGTCTGTTTGGCTGTGCGCGCAGCACGTAAAAAGCATAAAACGAATGTAGATATTTTTTACACATAAATGCAATGTGCGTAACTCTAAATACTACTTCGATTTTGTTTCATCGCAATCAGTTGACTACTCTAAAATGTATGTATGAATGTAAAGTTTTCAAGAAGAAATCACACCAAAACGGAACCTTTAATTTATTTGTGGAACTTTTAATACCTCTTAAAGGAAAAGTGAATGAGTCGTTATATATTTCCTTAGCAAAATATCGTTTTGAATGAAAATATTATTCTATTAAACGAAAAGAAGTGTTGGTTAGTCAATGATATCTAAATTTTCGCTCACTGAAATGACAACATAAAAATAAGGAAACTACTGCGACCCAATAGGTACCCCGCGCGCTGAGTAGTATCTGTGCTAGCGCTGTTTTTAGACTTGTGATTCAGTTCAACCTATGAGGTTGTCGACTGCTTAACCGGGCTTATTGCCTGTGGTGGCCGTACTATAATATTAAAGCCTCCAGCCAGGGCTTATAAAAAACTAACTTGTGGTAACTTAGCGACTATACGCTAAGGACACCCCCTGTGGGGTACGGGCCTCGGCGGCGAGGGCGGAAGGATCATGGAACTCGCGTCATTATCACCGAAAGCTTTCCATGAGCTATATGTACACTGTATGTATATATATGTGTACTTTTTGGGTGAACAAAAATCATGGAACTCGCGTCATCGTCACCGAACGCTTTCCATGTGCTATATGTATACTGTATATATATGTGAACTTTTTGGGTGAACAAAAATAATGGAACTCGCGTCATCGTCACCGAACGCTTCAGCTTTCGCTTGGTTTTCACTTCTATCGACAGTCCCCAAAGACTGCCCCGCATGTTTTTTTTTCTGACATACACGCTAAAAAAGTCGCGGGCAACAGCTTTTGTGAATAAAGCTGTAAAACTAAAAATATATCTTCGTATGCTTAACTGTACATAATGCACAAAAACTTCGTAATACATACAACACAAGGTTATTACTTCGAGAACAACGCTATACGAAAAGTATAGCGTTGTTCTCGAAGTAATAACTCCGTGCAGGCCCGTGATGGAACACAAACACAAGAGTCAACATATATATTAAATCGAGGAAGACATCACACCGTTTATGACAAACGAGTGTTTTTTATGTAGCGTGACGTGCCTGTAAGATATGAAGTTATTAAAGCCTTGAATACTTCTTACGTGTGAAAAATTTCATTAAATTGGTTTTGCCGTTTCGGCGTTAAGGGTCCTGTAGACATGGGGATGCGGGAGGTTTTCGCATATCCACGTTTTTATTATCTGTGGGAGCCTTTATTGAATTACCAATATCCAAAGAAATACAAGAATAAATGTGATTTAATAGTAACTAAAAACAGTGTCTTTGTCTCGATTATAATCACGATGTAGATGCATCCATTATTTTAAGATACAAACATTTCAGCTCTAGTAATTTTCAAAAACCCTTGACCTAATTTATGTGACCCAATAAATTGTACAATACTATTCCAAGTCTATCCGAGGTATCTTCGTTTCAAGTTCAGTAAGTAACATTGGTTCCGTAAATGATGTTAGGTTAGGTGCCTCAGAGTCCTCAGTATCTATTATTAAATGATATTCTATAAGCGAGAACCACTGTCAATAGCGGTGGCCTTCATCCTTGCGAGGCCACAGCGGCAGACCTTTACGAAGCCCTTGCTGTTTTCGAAATGTATATGAATCGAAAGCGAACGAAAAATAATCTACGAAATATTCAATTGAAAAAATTACAACACTGAAAACCGCGTTATAGAATTCCGCAAATGCGGCTGCTATTAATATTATTATATAAGTGACTGAGAGAGTAACTGTGTGTCTGAGTGACTGACAGACATCGCACGGCTGAAACTACTGGTCGTAGAAAGCTAAGTTCTTACGGGAACGGGCAAAACAGGATATGCGCGTACGAAGTCGCGGGCAAAAGCTAGTTTACAATACAATAACTTTGTTTTATTGTTAAGAATATAAAACGCTTCAAATTTAATGTATTTTAATAATAATAATATAATATAATAACTTGGGACAACTCACACACGGTCATCCGATCCCAAACTAGGCAGAGCCTGTACTATGGCAACCAGACAACTGATAAACATACTTATATATTTCTAAATACATACATATTATACAAATTACACCCAGACACAGAACAAATGATCATGCTCATCACACAAAGATTTGTCCTGGGTGGGAATCGAACCCACGACCTCTGATTTAGCAGTCAGGGTCACTAACCACTCGACCAATAGGCCAGCCAAAAATTTTGAACTCGGGTTGCGCGAGCCAACCCCTGCTAGAGCCAGGCCCCGGATGCCCTGTTCGCCACCGCCTTAGGCTGCCGCTAACTGTCAAACCTTCTAAGATGTATGTGTGCTTGATATTCGCTACCAAAAATGTGACGTAGTTTATCCCCATAATTTAATTCAGACTTTTGACAATCGTTTTCGCTGAATTTACTTATAAAGGTATATAAAGCTGAAGAGTTTGTTTGTTTGTTTGAACGCACTAATCTCTGGAACTGCCACTCGGATTTGGAATGGAAGTTCTTATTGTATGTGATAGCTACATTCATGAGGAAGGCTATACGGGAACGGGAAAAAAAGGACATGCGCGTACGAATTCGCGGGCAAAAGCTGGTATTATTATAAAAGAAAAAGATTTGGATGAAACTTGGCACTCAGGTTAACCATTTCCTGGGAAAGTAAATTGGCTACTTTTTATACCGGGATTATGGTCCTTTGGGGTGATTTTTGACTATCTAATATAGGTAATGTTTGATGTTTTTTGATGTTTTGATTTTTAATCTGTGGTAACATTAACATTCACCATTTGTTTCATCCCTGAGTGCCTATTCTACTATTTTTTAAGCAACGTTTGCATTGGTCGCAATCTGACAAAAATATATGGAAATTGAGGTTTTTTGACAGTTTGCGACTGAGACGTGAATGCGAGCTTTGTTTAAAAATTAGTAGAATAAATTGGCCCTATGTTCACTCTTCATGATGTTGTTCAATGGCCACCGTTCTTTACGCTATTAAAACTGTCTTTTAAGTGTAAAATAAATGTTATGTGAGTTTCAAAATCCAAGTTGCTTCATTTTACACAACACCATTACGCGGGCAGATCCGCTGGTTGAAGCTAGATCGTCAACGACTATTTTTTTAAGCACTAAAAACAGAGTGAGACCTATTTTAAACACCAGACGGTCACAAATACTTCTTACGGAAATAATAAAATAGATAGTAGGTCAGAAAACGGACCTAAAATAACTGACAATTTAATTTGTGGTTAATTTTATACACATTTTCATTTTCAATTTAAATTTAGGTATTTATTTACGAATGGTCAAGACTCCGAAGAACCGTGTTCCATTTAAAATAACTGCCCTGATTTTACAAAATATTTTACAGGCATCAAAATATTCACACATTTTAAAATATCGTCAACCTTCGTGCCACAAAGCCGTAATACCTACAATAACATTAATAATTCGCAAGGTAATTAATATACTGAAAAGGAGTCGTTTCGACCTAACTCCGACTTTCTTCTTCTCGGGGTACATCTGTTCCTGTAACCGATCGGCTCGAGCTCCTAGGCATGGATTTGACAACCAGTCTCAACTTTGGTGCCACCATTGAGCAAAAAGCCCAAACAGCGGCCAAAAAGCTGGGCATCCTAAATAGAGAGAAGCGATACTTCACGCCTGGACAGCTTTTAACCCTCTACAAAGCACAAGTCCGATCCTGCATGGAGTATTGCAGCCACCTTTGGGATGGCTCAGCTAAATACCAACTTGCCGCGCTTGACTCGGTGGAACACAGAGCTAAAAGGCTCATTGGCGACGTAAGACTGGTGGATGCCAAGCTTCACAGCTTGGCTCATCGCCGCAAGGTTGCCTGCTTGTCGGTCTTCTACAGATTGTACTTCGGGGAGAGTGTCCAGGAACTCCACGATCTCATCCCACCGGCCCCCTTCTACCATCGGACATCTAGACGCACTGCAAGTTACCATCCCTACCTTGTTGCTATTCCACCAATTCGCACTAAACGTTTCCAAACGTCTTTTATAATGCGCACAGCAAAGGAGTGGAACTCTCTGCCTGCGTCTGTGTTTCCGAACGCATACAACCCTAATCTCTTCAAAATTAGAGTGAACAGGCTTCTTCTGGGTAAGCTCGCTCCATCGTCGACTTTGTCTCTGTCATCTATGACCTAGACTAGAGTCAAGAGCAAACCCATAT